>CM076574.1:1172057175-1172487415 GCA_034641835.2 Pinus albicaulis | reverse complement strand
ATAAGCATGTAAATAAGTCTTTCATACATAATATTATATCATTATATCAAAATAACCATCTCTAAGTGTCATCAAAGCTATCTCACTTAGAAGGGACACTACAATGTAGATGATCTAATTTTGACTAGTGATGAGAGGTTGATACTTTCATGCAAGGAGGATCTTGCACGAGAGTTTGAGATGAAGGACCTGGGCATCCTTCATTATTTCCTGGGATTGGAGATTTGGCAGCGCAGTGGAGGACTGTTTGTTTCTCAGGGCAAGTATGCCCGGGAGATTCTAGAGAGGTTCAACATGCAAGGCTGCAAGCCTGTTGATACCCCTCTTCCTGGAGGATGGAGGAAGGGAGATGCTACTTCAGAGGAGGTAGTGGATGCCACTGTCTATCGACAGTTGGTGGGGTCGTTGATGTATCTGGTCAATACTCGACCCGATATATGCTATGCAGTTAACCAGTTTTCGCAAGCTATGGTTAAGCCTACCAAGCTCTTTTGGAAGGCGGGCAAGCATGTATTGCGCTATATCAGAGGCACATCGAGATATGGTCTATGGTACAGACAGGAGGATGGAGTGAAGCTTTCTGGTTTCACTGATGCAGATTGGGCAGGGAGCCCAACAGACCGGAAGAGCACTTCTGGAGGAGTTTTCAGCATTGGGTCGACAGCAGTTTCCTGGTACAGCAGGAAGCAGAGATCCGTGGCACTCAGTTCAGCAGAGGCCGAGTACATGGCAGCAAGATTGGCTGCATGCGAGGCTATTTGAATGAGGAAGATCCTCGTCGAATTGTTCGGGTCGCACTTTGAGCCTACTGTGATTTATTGTGATAACCAGAGTTGCATTAAACTCTCGGCTAATCCAGTATTTCATGATAGATCCAAACACATCGACATCAGGTACCATCATATCAAAGATTGTGTGCAGCGGAGAATCATGTTACTTTCATATATTCCCATGGAGGATCAGGATGCTGACATCTTGACGAAGGCGCTCACGAGGAGAAAATTCGAATTCCACAGAGGCAGGATAGGGGTTGCAGATAATCCATATCTTGTTGAGAGGGAGTGTTGAAAATGCAACAAGATGATGGAGCTTAGTGAAATGAAGTCGCTTTCACTAAGTGGGCCCGCAGGCTATTTTTGGCGCAAAGTCTATTTTTAGACTATGTCTATTTTTAGACATATGGATCATGGTCTATGAGTTGCAGGATGCTATTTATGGATGATTGGTCGAGTTGGTAAAAATAGATGGACCTCTATTTTTAGACATTGGGTGGTTTCTATTTTTAGACTGCCGAGCTAAAAATAGAACAGTCAAATATTATTAACCCTTAATAATATTTAGACTATAAACATTATCTTATCCTCTTGGAGCACTTCAGCTTGATGCTTGGATGTGGCACATGCAGCTGACAGAAGGAAAAACACTTTTCCTAAGGGTTAGTTGAGCTATTGCATGGTTGACTTCAGTTAGAACTCATGTGGCAGAGTTTGGTGGAGTTGATGAGACAATTGGTGGAGTTGTGTTCGGTTTAACTTAGTTGAACTAGTTGTATTTAGTCTAACTGAAAAATACATTAGTGATGAGTGGTGTGAATTAATTATTAATTAATTCACTAATTATTAACTCATAAATCAACTAAAGAACACATCAGTTAACTGCAATGCATGGACAGTTCAGTGGAGACCAGTGTTAGAGGTGGGTGAAAGGGTGTGTGTGACTATCAGTTGTGACCATGATTGTGCATGAGATTTGCACACCAATTGATGGAGATTGCCAATGAGGATTGCGCAGTTGGAGCTAATGGGATTCGAACTTGGATCTCACTCATTACTCACTTGGATTGCGTAGTAGAGGCAGGCAGACTTGTGGAGGAGATTTGAACCCCTGACTTGTTCAAATCTCATATAGTTTGTGTGTAACTTTTTGGAGATAGTACTGAGTACTTGTGAGGAGTATTGTGCTATGCATTGTTACATGTTCTCTATCATTATAATATACAGATAGTTGGGGGTTTTCAGCTATTGCTTTCCCCATTACATCCTGTGTTGATATGTGTGCTTGATTATGTTTTAATGAGCGCATGCGACTGCTTTCTATTTCCGCATATTGATGATCAATTATAGAAGAGGTTATGTATTATGCATGAAGCTTAAATAGTGTGTAATCAGGATAATCTTGGTGAATAACTCAACAAATTATTCAAATTTCTACAAAAGTCCTAGTTTTAGTTTTTAGTTTTCTACAGTAGGTTAAGCTCTCAACCCTAGAAATATTCGTAAATGTCGCAGCCATTGGCATAACACCGATGTAAAAGTGCTGCAATGGCGATTAAGGCTTGTGGGGAGGCCTTGAGGATTTGTAAATAGGCTCTAAGTCGAGAAAATGAAATTTATCTCTGTGTGTTGGTCTCCGGAGGGGCCGTAGTTGCTCTTGGAGGTCTTGTAGCACCTCAAGGAAGTTAGTAATATCTTTGTTTTATAGGAGGTTGAGTCTTATCATAGTGACCCTTAACACATATTTATGATAGGAAAGTCAGTGAAAGTGGGTAAATATGGGAGGAGGCGCGTTATAGGATGGTATCAGAGAGGGTTGCGCTTCTTTGGGTAAGTCTGATGTTGTCAAGGTTATGGTTTTCATGCATGGGGTCATGGTATACAATTGGTATGGTCATGCATGATTTTTGTATGTTGTTATGTTGATTACATGGTATGCTTATGATTATACATGTACATGCTAATGTGGATTGATCTTGCAGATGATATAATCCTCCCCTAAACATGCTAAAGTCGATTCCATAATTGACTAGGGGGCCACCCAAGTTTGGAAAGCTCACGCCCACGATGAGCGACCCTTGGGTCACCCGATGAGGCGACGGTGGCTCGCGAGGGGCAAGCCATCATGGGTTGATGGAGCTGCCGCCTTGCCAATCCACGCCGACAGCCCCCTGGGCCACCCTACCAACCCCGCCAGGTGGCCTCCGAGGGGTAGCCGTCGTGGGTTTGGCGAGCATATTCTCGAATTGACGGTTTCGCCAGGCCCGGCGCCGGCCAAGCTCGAGAATCGCATTTGCCCCATCCTGGGGGCTCAAGGGGAGGGTGCATCTTTCCAACCGAGTTTGGCTAGCTCGGCCGACCCATGATGGTCGCCCCTAAGGCCACCTAGCGGGGTTGGGCAGAGCCGATTAGCTCTGCCAACCCACGATGACCCCCCCACGGGCTCAAAATCAACTTTCTCCTGCCGGTAGGGGCTGCTGTCGTGAGCCGGCGGAGCTAAGCTCCACTAGCCCACGACCACTGCCCCTCGGGCCACCCAACGGGGCTAGCCGAAGCCTTTAGCCAACCCTGCCAAGTGGCCCTAGAGGCGACCACCATGGGCCATCGGAGTTTTGTCAGCTCCGACAACCCACGTCGGTCACCCCTCCGGCAACCCAACTTTTATTTTATTTTTCTTTATAATTTTTTAATTTTAAATATTAAATTTTCTTTATTTTATTTTTATGATTTTGTTTTTTATTTTTAAAATTTTTTATTTTTATTTTTTGTTTTTAAAATTTTTTTATTTTTATTTTATGGTTTAGTTTTTTTAATTTTTTTGTAACAAAATTATGTGATTTTCACTTCTTGTTTTAAGATAAGAAAAAGTACATAAAAAAATTAAAAAAAAAATTATATAATGTGATTTTGACTTCATTATATAATGTGTTTATGTGTATTTTTTCAGTTATATCTATATTCAAAATGTGTATTTTTATGTAGATTGTTAAAAAATCTTGTTTCTTTGTGACATGTATTTCATGGGAAATGAAATATTATTTAACAATATATAATTAGATAGAAGATCAAAACTTTAAAATTTTAAAAAGAAAAAGGAAAAGAAAAAAAAACTTGAAAAACACTTTAAAAACTGTTAAATTTATAAAATAAGTACTAATCTTTAATAGATTAGAAAATTTAAAGTAAAAAATAAGTCTTCTAAAACAACAGAAGATGCTTGCATCGACACTTTTCAAAATCAACATAAAAATCACTAACATTTAAAAATAATGTTTATACTTGGTACATAAGAAAATTTACTATGTAAAAAGCATGCTAAAAAAAATTAAGAGTATTCTGAATCAACACTTTTCAAAATCAGACAATTTTTTGCTACCTAAAAAAAGCGGGTATTCCTTTCCGTTCACATTTCAAAGTTTACATTGTTCCATATTCAGGTCACCCAAGATATCATAATACATTAAACATTGTTACCGATGAAATAGGTAACCTGACCTCAAAATGAGAACTATAGCCCAAAAAGACTCAAAAAACATTAAAAAACACTCAAAAAACAAAAAAAGTGTATTCCAGAACGCACTTGGTTTTTGAAAGGTCACATTTCAACATCTTATAAAATTATGCTAAAAACACAAAATTGTTTCTTGAATTTTTTGAAAAAACACCCTCAAAACAAAGCAGTTGATGAGCGGAAAAAAAAAAAAAATTGTGTCATATTTTTGTCATTTTTAAAAATAGAAATAACATTTTTTAATTTTTTGAAATTCAAACATTAAAAAAACCTAAAATTTAAGAAAAAAAAATTTAAAAAATAAAAACATTTTAAAACTTAAAATTTAAAAATATATAAGAATAAAAAAATAAAAATAGAAACAAAATAAAAATTTTAAATTGAAATATTAAAAAAAACCTAAAATTTAAGAAAAAAAATAAAAAATAAAAAAATTAAAAATTAAAATTTCAAAATATATACAAATAAAAAAATAAATAAAAACATGATAAAATTGTTAAATTAAAAAAAAAGAAAAGAGAGAAATTATAAAAAAATAAAATATAGAAATTAAATTTAAAAAAAGAAAAAGAAAATGTTAAAAAATAATAATAATTTTAAAATAAAAAATTAAATTTAAAGAAATATATTAAATTTTGATAAATTTAAAACTTTAAAATAAAAATTTAAAAAAAAAATACATTATTTAAATTAAAAGTAAAAAAAAAAAATTAATTAAAAATAAAAATAAAATACAATAAAAATATTAAATTTAAAAAAATATATATTAAAAATTTAAATAAATTTTAAAAATAAATTAAATTTTAATTATAAAAACTAATATATATATATATATATATATATATATATATATATATATATGAACTTAAATTAAAAATATATATTAGATTTTATTAAATTAAAAAAAAAATGTTAATATTAAAATAACAAATTAAATTTTAAGAAAAATATTAAATTTTAATAAATAAATAAATAAACAAATAAATTTTGAAATAAAAAATAAATTTTAAATATAAAAAGAAGAAAAAAAAAAACACTGTTAAAATAAAAAGTTAAAAAACTTTTAAAATCAATTAAAAATGAAAAATTGAAAAATATATATTAAATAAAAAATAAAACAAAAAACAAATTAATTTGAAAATATTAAGTTTAATTAAAAAAAATATATATAATTTTAAATACACAATTTTAATTGAAATAAAAATATATATATAATTTTTATGTAATTAAAAAAATAGTAATATATATATATATATATATATATATATATATATATATATTAAATTCAAATAAATTAAAAAAAAAAATACAAAATTTATTAGATTTTAAAAAATTAAATGAAGAAACTAAACATAAATTCTAATAATAAAAAAAAATATCAATTTAAAAAAAAAAAAATTAAATTAAATAAAAAAAAAATACAAAATTTAATAAAAATTATTAACAAAATTAAAAAAATATAATTAAAAACAAAAAAATGAATAAAATTAAAAAATAAAATAAAAAAAAACAAATTAAATTTCAAATATAAAAATTAAATTAAAAGAAATAATTTTAAATTTTTTGAATTTAAAAAAAAAATAAAAAATAAAATATATTAAAAATTAAAAATTAAAAAAAAGGAATTTTTTGATCGTGGTGGCACCGCTAATCAGCTTTCCGCCCAGGTGGCGGCGGAGGTACGTCGTTGAGGTGGGCGACCCGGCGGTAAACCTCACGCGCCACACGGGCGACGGTAGATTCCCGAGAATCACCCTTCGGTGGCGGGAGGGTGATTCTTGGAATCGGCCCTCCCGCCCGCCCAGCAATTTTGGTGCTCCTCGCCACCTAGGCGAGGGGCGGATTCGGGAATTGCCCTCCGCGACGGGAGGCCGAGGAGCGGTCCGGAATTGTCCTTTCGTCGCCGTCAGCAGGAGGTTATTCCTGGCGAGCGGGGAAGGGCGGGAGTCGATTCGGGAATCGCCCTCCCGGCGGTTGGAGGGTGATTCGGGAATCGTCCTCCGTGCGAGGCGGGTCTGGGAATCCACCCTCAGGTAGCGTGGGGCCGATTCCCGGAATCGGCCTCCGCGTCGGATGGCGTTCCTCGGAATCGACCTCTCCTTCAGTGCCGTGCCGCGGGCTGCATGCGGCTCTGCCGCCAAACCGACCGAAGCCTCTGTCTCCTGGGCGGAGGCCGGTCGATGTGATCACCACGATCAAAAATTTCTTTTTTTTTATATTTTTTTAAAATTTTAATATATTTTTTTTATATTTTTTTTTAATTTCAAAAACTTTAAAATTAATTTTTTTAATTCAAATTTTTTATTTTAAATTTAATTTGATTTTTTTTTTGTTTTTTTTTTTTAATTTTGTTTTTAAATTTAATATTTTAGATTAATTATTTTTTAAAATTTAAAACTAATTTATTAAATTTTAATTTAATTTAATTTTTTTTTTAATCTTTTAGTTTATTTAGTTTTTCATTTATAAAATTTATAAATTGTTTCATTTAAAAAGAAAATAGTAAATTTATGGATATTTGTTTTTTAATTATTTGCACGTGGTTTTTCTCATTTTTTTTGTTTTTTAATGATAGTTTTTTTTTATTTTAATTTTCATTTTCAATTTTAAATTTTGTTTTTTTTTTTAATTTGGTTTTTTTGTTAATTTTAAAATTTGTATTTTTTTTTTCTTATTGTTATTATTTTTTTAATTTAAATTTTTAAATTTAATTTTTTCTTTTTTGTATTTTATTTTTTTTATCTAAATTTTAATTTTGTAATTTAAATTATTTTTAAATTTTCTATTTAATTTTTTTTTTTTTAATTATATGGATTTTTTTAATAACTTAGAAAAAAATGTTTTTGATGTTTTTTTTTTTTTGTTAATTTTTGTTTTTTTTCTTTAAATTATTTGTTTTTTTTTCAAATTTTGTCATTTCTTTTGATATAATTTTCAAATAATTTTCTTTTTTTTTACTTATTTTTGTTTAAATTTTTTATTTTTAAGAGTTAATTTTGTTTTTTTTTACATTTTTATTGGTTTTTTTTATTGTTTATATATATATATATATATTTATCTAAGTTTTGTGTTTTATTACCAACATGAAGATCACCACTCTAAAAAAAAAAGGTTGATGCTTCAACGTTTCAAAATTAGCATGAAATCACTGCTCTAAAAAAAAAAAATTGATGCTGCATCAATACGTTTCAAAATTAGCATGAAAATCACTAACATTTTAAAACAAATATTCATACTTCATAAATAAAAATATTAGAGTGTCAAAAATGTGCACCAAAAAAAAAGGGGGTGATTCTGCATCACCACTTTTCAAAATCGGGTGCTTTTTATGCTACCAAAAAAAAGTAGGTAACATTGTGGTTACCTATTTCATCGGTAACAATGTTATTAACAACAAAGAAGAGGTTCTACTATTGGTTGAATATGAAGAAGGACATGACAAATCTTGTGGATAGATGTTTATACTGGTATCAGGTCAAAGCAGAGTGTAAGCATCGAGTTGGGTTGCTTCAACCTATTCTGATTCCAGAGTGGAAGTGGGAGGTCATCTCCATGGACTTCATCATAGGTCGTCCAAGGACATCGGGAAAACATAATTTTATCATGGTTGTGTTTGAAAAGTTGAGCAAGGTAGCTCACTTCATTCTAGTGAGGCCAACTTATTCAACTAGTGACATAACATAGGTATTCATTAGGGAGATCATGAGATTTCATAGTGATCCGAAGTGGATTGTATCAGAGAGGGATGCCAATTTTACTTCCAAGTTTTAGAAGGAGTTGTTTGCATGATGGGGGACAACGCTTTCCTTCAACACAACTTATCATCCATGGAAAAATAGACAGACAGAGAGGGTCAATAGAATATTGGAGGAGATGCTGAGGATGTATGTCATGCATCAACAAAGGAGATGGGAGGAGTACCTTTCGTTGGTTGAGTTCGTTTACAATAATGGTTATCACGAGTCACCAAGGGTGAGTCAGTTTGAGGCACTGTATGGGTGGAGTTTTAACACTCCCATCAGTTGGAGTGATCCAGTGAACATGGTAGTTATTGGACCAGACATGTTGGTTGACAAGAAACATGAAATGTAGGTTATAAACAAGAATCTAAAGGTAGCACAAGACATGTAGAGAAGTTATGTAGAGCAACATAGGTAATTTAAGGAGTTTCAGGTTGGAGAGCATGTGTATTCCCATCAAGTTGAAGAATAGATCCTTGAGGATTGGATCATGCGTAAAGTTGGCATCACAATATTGTGGTCATTTTAAGATACTTGAGAGGATTGGAATAGTGACCTAAAAACTTGCATTGACTCCGACGGTGAAATTCTATGATGTTTTTCATGTTTCATTGCGTAAAGGATAAGTAAATGATATTGATCATGTTATAGATTGCTCTGTATAGTAGGTGGAGAAATAAGGAGGATTATAGTCAAAACCTCAGTGCATATTGTAGCGGAAACATATTGTGGTTTGAAATAGAGAAATCGAGAAGGTTAAAGTGTAGTAGAAACACTTTGGGTCCAATGAAGCTACATGGGAGATGGATAATCAGATGCCGGCTATGTATCCTTCATTATTTTCCAGCGAAGGCAAATAATTTTTTGTATTTGCACATATTTATGTATGGTTTCTATTGTAAATACCACACTGACTTGTGTTATAAAGCTCTAATAAGTGGTATCGTTGTAATGTTGTCATGTTTTTCATGATGGTTTTTCGTTTGAGCATGATGTTATTGTAAATACTACAATGAGCTAATTTGTAAATCTCCGGAGGCAGTATGTATTTTGCTTTCAAAGGTTTTGCTGATTTTAGGTGTCACAGAACACTGAGGATGGTGCCCACTTAAGTGGGAGGGGTTTGTAATAACCCGTGTTGAAATTTCATGTAATAAATGTTAATAAAGGAAAAATAAGACCACAATTAAGAGACACTTATTCCAAGTTGAATGTTGGGAAAAATTTCCTAGTGGGAATTAATTGTTGTGTTTTATGGTTAAGAGGAAAATGAAAAGGCAATGGCTAATGATTTGGAAAATAAAAAGAGTATTTTTGGCATTTATTTATGAAAATAAAGGAAATTAGGATAAAAGGAAGGTGAAAGTCACAGGTTTCATGTGAAGAGGAAAATGAAGGAAACAAATGGAAATTTGAAGAAATTAGAGGCCTCATCAATAAAAATACCTCTGAGCATCAGTTGGTAGCCTTTTGTCAGTTCAGTTTTTGAATTAGTCTCATAGAGGAGAAGAACACAAAGAGGAGAAAGAAAACAAGGAAGGAAAAGGAAGGAAAGGAAAGGAAAGCTAAGGAAAGTAAAGGAAAGCAAGGATCAAGCAAGGAAAAGTTGGATCAAGCAACTTCAACGGGATGCTTGCAAGTAACAGGTTGCATGTATAATTTCCTAACTGGTTTTGAAATGCATGGTATGTGCATGTTGGTGTTTGGTTCCTTTTTTTTCATTGGCATAGGTTTTTCCGGGTTGGACATTGGATTTTAGCCTAGCCCTGCCATTTCTAGATAACCATGGTGTGATGGATTTTTCTCGATCTGAGCTTTATATTTCCAAAATATTTTTCGATCTCTGAGCGGCGGTGTCTGGAAAATTCCCAAAGGCCTAGGAATCCCTTGACCAGTAATGGTGGGATACACAATAAAGCCTGAGGATGGATGTGGGACACATCCTCAAGGTATTGGAGAAGAAATTATGAGGCATCCAATATTGATTCGATTTTTTGATCTCGACACCAGTTTAGGTGAGATCATGGTATGGTGAGGGTGGAGATGGTTTAACCTCTGGATTCTCTTAGTTGTGTTTGGATTAGTTTATCCCATGAGATCCCGCATTCATGCTTGGAATATGGCACGAGAGTGAAATTTGGATGAAATAAATAAATGGTTTAGCCAATAAATGGTCGAGTGGGATGTGGAAGTCCCGAACCTGGTCGATTTTTTCCTATGTCAAATAACAACTAAGTTTCTCTTCCTTTTGACAAGGGTGTGTACTTGTTATTATCTGTCTTTAATGGTTGTTCTCTCATTTTTATTTATTTAGTTATATGATGGTTATAAACACGGTTATATGACATATCTCAATCATGACTCTATTCATGTTTTTACTTGTAACTGAATGAATAACGAATGCATGAAAAAATTGATGTTAGAACAATTATGGTGAGAAGGAAGTGACCCTTCATGTTAAACCTCAAATAATTTCTCTGTCCCTTATGTTCAGACTTGCATTCATGGCCTATAGGCTGCATATGTGCCAATTGTTTAATGGAATGTTAGTCCCTGTTGGGGGAAGGTCAAGTCAAGTCTTGGTTTGAGTTTTTTTTATAAGAATTTTATTCATGTTTGTTACGAGTTTTGAAAGTTTCATAGAGTTTTGGGAAGAGGCTAAGCCCTAGCCCTGAAAAATAGCCTTAAATACTGCAGTCGTTGGCATAACACCGATAGAAAAAGGCCATATTCATACTCAGGTAGGCCAGTGGGAGTGACTAGAGACTCATAGTTACTTGGAGGACTTTGCAATCGAGTGACTGAGGCTCTTAAGTTAGGGAAAATTAAATTTATCTTAGGGATTGGAAACTTGGAGGGGTTGGGTTACTCCTGGGGTCTTGTGACACTTGATGGAAGTCAGTAAGGTCTTAGGTTGTCGACTCCATTTCCTTAAGGTCATATAGGAGGTTGAGTCTTATCAGAGTGACCCTCAACTCATGTTTACCCAAGCTAGTGAAAGTGGGTAAATGTTGTAGGAGGCATGAAATCAATATGAAATCCATAGTTGCGTAAAACCAACAACATGAAATTTTGATCTGATTGAGAAAATTTGAAGTGCTTTTGGATATTGTCCTTCCTAGCTAGGTGGTGAAGCCATGGCTTGAACCTCCTACTTTGGGGCCTAAATAGTGGATACTATAGTAGTTTATGTGACAACAATAAATGCAATGCTCATAGTTGCAACATTGGTAGGAGTTGTCCTAGAAAATGAACATGTAGGATTTGTGTGAATAAAAGGATCAAATGATGGCCTTTAGAAGTGTGGTGGAGGTGACAAATGATGAAATACTATCAATAGCTATAAAAAACCAGTATTAAACCAATTAAAGGCATTAAACTCATCATTCTATTACAAATGAACATACCAATGGTCACATTTAATTTGTTCAATTTGTAGGTGATCTTATAATGGGTAAGGATTTATGGTTGATTACATCTAGTGCCATATTTCATTAATACCACCATCTTCTTCTTTTATAATGAAAATTTCAACTTCATAAAATAAAGAGAATTGTAATTAGCTTTAACTTAATAGGCACCAAGAAAATAAATAAATAAATAAATATATATATATATATAAAACAAACATCTTAAGACTTAATCTAACAAGTGTGGAATAAGATCAAATTTTTCCAATATATAAACTTTACACTTAAAAACATAAATTTAATGTATCAATATTATTTATTTAATTATGAAAATCAATTTACAATTTTATCCTATGGATAAATCTTTACATTTTTAATAAATAGATCTTTACACATTTTGAAACAATTACCAATTTATCCTATAAATGTGTCTTTCCACCTTTTTGTAGCAAATGCTAGTTTATATCTGATGTCAATGTTGTGGCCTCATGGAATCTTTATGTGCATTCCTTTCCGCGTAAAGATATTTACCACTGCAGCACTATTTTGTCACCCTCGTCCACGATCACGACGACCGGCCAATGGGCAACCTGTCATTCTTCCGTCTCATAAACGGCTCTACCTTTAAAGTTCCATGTCATCGACCCCACCATCACCTCCCTTTGACATTGATGAATCCTCATATTTCACATAGTTAGGGTTACGCGGGAGTCGTAGTGTGCAAGTTAGCGCTTAACATTGATCTGCATCGTTACCCACTTATTAGGAACAGCTAAACAGAGACAGATTGATCATTGCAGCTCTACAAAATGTCGCAATAGAATGCATAGAAACGTTTAGATCGCAACTCCAGATCCTATGTTTTCTATTTTGATATATCATTTCCAATTCTGCTAAGTATGAAATTCCTAAGTTCAAAACACATTGTCAAATATATATATATATGATGTTCCAGATTGAATTGTGGGGTAAGTTCAATTATCATTTTACTTTTTCATCTCCATCCTCCAACATGCTTAGAGATTAATTTCCATTTCCATAATTATCTTAGAGATTAATTTCCATTTCCATAATTACATTCCAGTTTCCTGTTGTAAGTGTTGTTGAACAATGCAGAATACAAAAATAATATACACAATTTTTTGCTGTGATCTGAAAATTATGCACAGAGCATACCTGCGTAATCGGTGGAAACTCTATTCATAAACCATTTTCAGAGAGAACTTGAAATTTGCGAAATGAAGTGGAAACAATGTCCCTACCAAATTGCAATTGTTATGATCTAATGAAATTCCTCACTAAAAAATGAGCTTGTATTTCATTCAAAGCTTCAGCCGGAAAAACCCTGATCACCTTTTTTCCTTCGTATCAAAGTTATTCATCGACATGCTGATGTGTTAGTAAATAGTGAACATCAGTTCAAAATATATACAAATCATTACATCTTAACACATTTATGTTTAATGTTTTAGTTCAAAATATATACAAATCATTACATCTTAAGACATTTATGTTTAATGTTTTATGTCGTAAAAATATTTTCCCATCAATTTATACACCCCAAATCGGACAACATTTGCCACTAAATCTTCAAACGTTAATAAAATAAAAGTAGTTTAATAAATTAAAACAAACCAAACTCTGCCGTCCAGTGAGTTGTACGCTCTGGCGTGCTTAAGTAATAGTAATCCAAACTTAAATAATTTATTATGTGAACACAACCAAGCTCTCGAGTCTCCAGTGGAGCGGGTTGTACGCCGCACGTATGGTCTAACTCGGAGGACTATAACCATCCAAAATAAAATTAAAATGGGGCATACCTCGTCATTGCTTCCACACAAAAAGCCGGAAACCGAAAGATAAGGTCGGGGCCGTTATCATTACAATTTGACACGCAATCTCCTATCCTGAACTCCTCGAGTACAATTTATCAATATTAATATTTAATTGTGGTTACAGAAATCTCCTCATCTCTAAGTTAAGGGTTTAGAAAGTTTACTAAAGCCTCAGGGTTCTGGTGTAATAACCGCCCAGAGGAAAGTTTATTAAAATCTAAGAGTTTTGGAGTAATAATTGCAAACCTTATTATGATATCACTAAAGTGTTGGAGGAATGGAGGAATCACTTCACCCGTATGAAATTTATAATTTCCACTCTAAATTCTAATTATTGGAAAACTTGTAAATTTTGGTATAACAACAAACCTCTTCAATTGGGCTTCTTTGATTGTGACTGGATTACAGAAGTGGACATACGATAGGTGTACTAGTCGATATCGTACATGACATTACTACTGTTACGAATATGTTTTTTAAGTTTTGCTATGAGATCAAAGAAACACAGAGAAGTGCTGTGATCTAAATTCCCTGCAGCGCAAGGGTGTGGCCAAGGAAGAGCTAGATATGTCAAAGTCTGAAGGAACTAGGAGGAGCTGGCTGAAGAAAATATACAGAGCACTGTAGCCAATTCATATAATCCTGTTAAAAGCAGGAAACACTGGTCTGCTAGTCATTCGAGGATTCAGATATTTCTGTAACGAATTTTACTTTCAATTCTGCGAAATCAGTTAATATGAAGTTGATGGTATCTGGCACTTCAGAAACTGTTGCAAACGGAATAGCCATGATTGCGGTGGTACTTATATTGACTGGTTTACTGAACACAGTAAGAAATGATCCATCGCGAAATTTCATTCACCATATCAACAAGGTAATACACACATCTCTTATACATCTAATCGTGGCATGATATCCTGCATGATCTAGCAGATTGATTTTTCCCAGAATCTGGCAGATTGATTAATGACTCGGTGTTGATGAATTATGCAGTATACTTTACTCCTCGTCTATTTTTTAATGGGTGTATGGTTTGCTGCTCTTCTGGGTGGGTATCACAACTTCCTCTGTCATTAACACTTTATGAAATTGTTGCTCTCTGATTATGATGAATTACTTGCGGAAGATAATGATTACTATGTAAATGTTAATAAATTGTTACATAGCACTGTCAGCAAATTTTGAGTTGTGTCAGGGTTTCAGCAGAAAAGTCAGAATTAGAAAATGTTTAATAGCAATTTCAATAAGTATACAAAATCCGAAGGTTATATGTGAATGCATGGATCGTTATATGTATAGGGAGGAGAAGGCCAACAGACATTGACATCTATAATGTTTTGGATTTAATTTTGTATTATCTGTGTTTTCTCTTAATAATTTCTACCTTGCATTGTTTGAGCAGAGGCGTTTTTCTGCGCGAGGACGGCAGAAAGGCAGGCATCTCGGGCGCGTAGAAAATATTTGAAAGCGATATTGAGGCAGGATCAGGGTTTTTTCGACACCCAAAGTACTCATAATACTGAAGACGATTTGATCGAAAAGACACGAGCTTAATTTCTCTGTTCTGGCATATCATACTCAAAACAGAAGGTTAATCTAAGCATAATTATTCAAAAATATCAACTACTTAGATCAAGATCTCTAAGATATCAACTACTTAGATCAAAATCTTGTGAACAACAAAGTCAATGTATACAATGATGAGCTTAATTTGGAATTGGATGAATAATCCAATACATTATATACACACATTGCTGCTCTCCAATGCTATTTGATAAGTAATCTCCGTCTGTTTCAGAAAATATTGCAGTGCTCTTGTGCCTGCTTTTTCAGTCAATCTATTTTTCCTCTTATAAGTTTTCAATCAACGAAGTTTTCGATTGATTTAGTTTGAACAAAACAGTGATGTATTTTAGTTTGTGTCTGTATATTTTAAAGCGAGATAAATACACACTTGCAGATTCTAAAATATTTGGAAATATTCTATAAATCAACAATCCTCGTGATGACTAAGAGACAATCGACTGACCTCAATACTCCTGGAAATAATTTTCGATAATTAGAGAGGAACTACACGACCTAAATCTCATTTGATCATAAATCAAGGACGACACAAAATCCAAAACCCACAAAACCTTTTTATCAATTTCAGATTGAAATAATTTTTAATATTTTAACAAATTCCATATTATAATAGAAATTTGGCTTTCCTAAGATTGAAAGTATCAAATTAGAACTTTATATTAATAATATTATATTTCAAAATTCAGTAATATATTTTATATTAAGAAAAATTATTTAAAATATATACTGGTTTTGGATAGACACGATCTGAACTTTTTTATGTGAAATTATTAATAAAAATGTAGTCCCATCAACTTAAAAAAAATATTTAAAATATATTGTTTCAATATAATTAATATTATTTTATTAAATTTCAATTAATAATTTAATTATTATTATTTTTAATTTTAATTTAATTTAACTAAATATTAAAATTATTTAAAAAATATATCAAAACATTTTTATAATAAAATTTAACACACACATATATATATATATATATATATATATATATATATATATATATATATATACTCTTTACAGAACCGACAGAAAAGCGAATTGAAAACTTGTACGAGACGCAACTAGATCCGTGTTTAGTGGGGTCCTACGGAAGGAATCCGTGTCTAGTGGGATCCTAAACACCGACGCGGAATGGAGCGTATCTCCATCTATTCGGGTTAGCCTTAACGTTGTTAAAGGGAGTGTATTTGAGAAAGTTGTTCATTGCGTGCGAGGACTTCAAATGGGTCTTATACGAATGGTTGATTGGCAAGAAAGTGTGATGATGCCAAATTGATTTTAAACTTGGTAATAACAACAAATGAAATTAGGCAATTAGGCATCAAGTTGTTTGTATTTATTAAAAAAAAAATTAAATACAATAATGAAATTTAAAGTCAAAAATTGAAGTAATGATGAAAATTTTGAATGTTGTAATAATATATGATGATGATGATGGTGGTGGTTAACATCCACTGAGACCAATCTTTGGTCAATCTTTGGTCTATGGGACCTAAATAAAAGAGTTATTTAATTTGATTTAAGATTTTATTCCTATGCTCAAAAAGCTTGGAGAGAAGTATATATGGTATATAGTCAAGAAAATATATGGGGATTTGAATTTGGGTCTTTTAAGTTACAAGAATTTCACATTTTTGAGATTAATCAATTGAGCTGAATATTTTATATTTTATGATTAATATGAAGTATATATAATATGAAATTAATGTGTTGTATATTTATTTATCTATATATAAAAAACTACCATATTTATGAGGTTTAGATCAATTAGTACATGTGGGTTTAATCCCTACTAAATAGTTGGTTCAAATTTGATGAGTAGAGATTGGGGTTGGTACTTACTTGTAAGGGGATATATGTGTGTGTGTGTGTGTGTGTGTGTGTGTGTGGTTTAAATCAATTAGTTAAAGTGGGTTTAGAGATTGAGGTTGGTACTTAGAGGAAAAAAATTTTGTGTAGGTGTATGTGTGTGTATATTAAGTTAAAGGAACATGAAAATTTTCTAGGAGTTTCATTTGTCTAAATAGATAATAGACACGGACTTCATAAATCTACACTCATTTGTAACTCTTACATAATAATTTTGGAATTCATAAAATTAAGTTCATTTATAATTGCTTAACAATATAGCCTACATTAAAAACATGGCTAAATAGATGACTAGACCTTCAAAGTTATTATGTAGAAGGGAACATTATGTTAATGGATATATTGGGAAAGCTAATGTATATGCTTTTATGAACATGAGAGATTAAGATTTAAATTATGAACTATTAATATAAATTGTTTACGAAGGTTGTTACAAGCTATTATGAGTGATATGCGCTCTCTCTCTCTCTATATATATATCTGTGTGTGTGTGTGTGTGTGTGTGTGTGTGTGACTAATCATTAAGATTCAAATTAAGAAGAATTATTATAAGTTTTCTTTGAAAAGCATTAAATGGTTGTTACACTATGATGGTTAAGATATGCTCCCTCCTCTTTCATATTTTTTGTTTCTTTGTTATGATTCAAATTAAGGAAAAATGTTGTAAATTGGATATGAAAAGTATTAGATGGTTGTTATACTATTATGAGTGAAATGTGCTCCCTCTTCTTTCATTTTTTTTAATGTTTGTTAGTGTGTCACTATAATGTGGTACTTTCATGTTTCAAATCTTGGTTTTCTTATAGAAGCATATCCTCTTAATCTAATTTCTCTAATGGGATTTAAACTCTGTTATTTTGATATAGCAAAAGACGTCTCTTCAAGATCATCTTCATACATATGAGAATTGAACTTATGTGGTAAGGATAATAATCATTCCCTCTAGTAGCTTGAAATAAATCCCCCCTCCACACAAACACGAGAAATGATTCAACAAAAAATAATATTTTCAATAAACACATCATAATGTTCATTTGTCAAAATGTACAAAATATCATCTCAGTAATTTCTAAATGTGTAAAACATCATAATATATTAGTATATTTACAATTTTTCATATATGCATTTTATTAGAAAATGTAACATCATATGCAAATACATAATGAAAACTCATTTCCAACGGAAAACTTGTGCTTAGTTCAGCTGGGACCTAAAGTACAAAATTCATATGATAGAAATGAAAAAATAAGGTAGACATTATGACTTTCTAGTCTTTCCATTATTAGAGGCATCTCTAAAATTGATCCTTTACCTATTTGTTCTTTCAAAGGTTCAAGGTTCTTATGATTTTTTTTTTCACATTTTTGGATATTGTAAAAAGAACAATATTTAGAAATTATTTTCCAAAATTTCAATTGTAGACAAACTTATTAAATAAAAGTAACAATTAAATGTGAAAAAAAATCACCACATATATGATAAGTCATGTAAGAGGCTTCTCCTCCTATACCTAGTCCTGTTTACAATTCCTCCCTACAAAGGTTGCATGCAATTACTTAATGAAAACTTCTATCACCTAATATGAAATCCATATTTGCATAAAACCAACTCCGTGAAATTTTGATATGATTGAGAAAGTTTGAGGTGATTTTGGATATTTTCCTTCTTAGATAGGATATGAAGCATTGGCGTAAACATCCTGCTTTGGGGAAAAAATGGTGGATTCCATAGTATTTTATGTAACAACAATAGATACGATATTGGCATGATCGAGTTTGAAGGTTCACTTGGTCGATGTTGACCTCATCAGAATTCATCATAAAGATCTAATAGTTGTTGTGACCATATGGTGAAGGTTGTAGAGTTCAATGACTTTTTTTAGGTTGAATAGCTAAATACCCTTGATGAGGGAAATGATTGTTAAGAATAGTTGTTTGATATGAAACAAGAGGAAGAGAAGGTGGAGCGACAAGATGTTATCCTCTAGAAGCATTTTTTTTAGCTTCCCATGCTTGGTGAATCTTAGGTAATAGGGGAAAGTCATGAGTATAATGGAAATATATGTCACAACACGCACACAGCTTAAGAGCCTTGTTATTCTTGGGTTTTCCACCCTGTTGTTGGGTTGCGGGATTAGACTGGTTTCCCTGACGTACATTAGGTGGTGGACCCTGGTTATCCAAATTACCTTGAGATTGTTGGTTCTGGTTACCTTTACCGTTGTTCCTTTTCTTACGTTTGGGGGGATTGGTAGTGGTCTATTGAGTATACACTTGACCTTGCAGAGGAGGTTGCTGCTGTGGTAGAGGTGGAGTTGGCATGGGAGACTAGTGCAAGAGGAGCTGGAGAGCTAGGAGGTGCTTACAAAAAATAAGGAGGAGGGGTAACATTTGGATGAATACGTTGAGAAAAAACTGGTCCTAGCATCTCATGATGCACTTGGGGATATGCATATGATGTTCTTTGATCTCGATAAGGGTTTCCTTATGGAGGGGGGGTGATTGTAAGAGGAATTATCCCCCCCCTTGGTTGACCATAACTCATCATAGGTGGATTATATGGTTGCGGGTGAGGGTGTGAAATGGATCCAACAATACTGTCCGTAGCATGAGATGCCCCTGGTGCATTAGCAACACCGGGTCGAGGAAGATCAGGAAGAACAATATAAACATAACCCGACTTAGCATAGATCAGGTCATATTTCAAAGCTACTTGGAGCACATATTCCTCATACTAAGGGGAATGAGAAGCGACATATTTACCTATGGGGACCAAAAATGATCTAAGGAACCAATCCATGAAAACACGACCTGAATTCATGGGCCCTACACATGCTCCTCCTTCTGTACCATTCTTTAACATGGCTAGATAGGCGAGTGGGAGAATTTTGACGGAAAGAAGTCAAGAGTTCAGTACTAGTGCCATAATGGAGAGGTAATTGGAAAAATGAGAATAAAGCTTTTGAAAGATTCGCAAAAGTGGAATGAGGGGCATTGGGATGATCGACATATCACTTAACAACAACTCCAGTAAGAGTGAATTGGAATAGACGAAGATGGATAGAGTCCTCAGTGATCAAATTGGATGAACACCATATATGAAATGAGTGAACATGATTTATTGGATCTTTCTAGGATTTCCTTCAAACGTGGGTATGTCATAAGGAAGTTTGGTAGGAATAACTGGCAAATTAGGGTTATGGAGAAGATGTTCATTGATCAACTGGATAAAATTGAGGAGACTCAGACTAGCCATGAAGGGTAGAAATGTAGTAGGAGTGACCATATCGATAGAGGTTCCGTTGGTGGGGTTTCCCAGGTTAGCACCTTGGCTTCCCGCACCTGCACTCATGGTTGACATGGTGGCAGTACGAGGCTGAGAAGATGCAGAATCAAAGGAAGAACTAGATGAATCAATACAACCAAAGTCATAATAAGGACTCGATCAACTATAATTGGATGGGGAGGAGTAATATGTCCTAATGGGAAATGAGGGAAAAGGCCTCGAATTCCCTACCACAAACACCTAGGGGGTGAAATGATGTTAAGACATTAAGGACTAAACGATGATAGGAGAGAAAGAGTAACAAAAATCAAGTAAAGACCTAGTGCAGTGGTGCCAAGTGCAAAATAATTATATAATGACGCTACTCTAAAAAAAGCAAGCATGTCCTATTAAATAAAATGACCTCTAGCATATAGGTGATCTAAATCCTCAAACAATCCTAAATGTATTGCAAATAACTTCTTACTTGATAGAATCTGATCCCTACAAGTAGAGTTGTCGAGAGAAAGGTGGGGTAGAGAACCAATGTCTTTCCACAACCAGTCCTATAGGGTGTTTTCTCCTATGATCGTTCTCTACGGTTACCTTTGTCCCATGGGGGTGGCCGAGTATTGAGCTTCTTGGTGATCAACCACTGCATGGAATTCCATACCATGGGTTGGGTAGCCCCGAGGAGAACTACTCGCACGATGACCTAGCATAACCCCTTTGAATCGTGTTTCTGACGCACTCCAGCTTTGGACCGTGGGATGGTGAAGGATTTCAAGCTCCCTACAATGTCAACTTCTATGTCTCAATGTAAAAGATCGATGGGTGTTATTGGAAGCCTATCCCACCGATCCTAAACCTAACTACAACTTTGTTTTCACCCTAATGCTGAAGTGGGTTTAATCTATGTGTGTTAGATTATTATAATGTTGTGTGTTGCAAGTATTGACTTTGCGGTGTTAACCAAGGTCACATTCGCTTAGGGTGTGCACATGCGTGTGAAAAAATGTGTTCAATGTATGATTTAATTGAGAATGTTTGATGATGCCATGTGCTGCTGAAATAAAATGTTGAAAAACTATAAATAATGTTATAGAATGACAGTAAAATAAACAACCAATCAAGCACAAAAAACTTACCCAAAAAGGCTCTCAAAGAGATAAACAAGCAGAGGAAAAAAATCTACTCAAAAACACACAAAAGTCCTAAAAGATATAATTTCAAAGAGTGTGTGATCTAAAAGGCACTACGATGTTGAAAATGGTGCAAACAAAAAATGAAAGTCAGAGTTGAAATCTATTGCAAATGATAAGAAATAAGCTCAAAAACCTAGGACACTCAAGGGGATCCTAAGGGGGAAGGAAAGAGAAAACTTAAAATAGAGTTAAAATGGTGGAACAACCTATCCTAAGAGGCTGAAATAAAGTGGATCATACCCTAAAAACTAGTAGCTAAAAATGTTGAAATCCTAGACTTCTCACTAATCAATCTGTTATCAGAAAAGTGGAGGTGTAATCCAAACCATAAGGAGGCTTTTTTCCCACCTCAAAGAGAAAAACTAAGAGAATCCAGGCCTAAGGGAGACTTAAACAAAGATAAAAAAAAAAAAAAAAAAAAAACCCTTCCCAATACATAAACAACACTCTCGACAAATATGGAAAAAATATGAAAAATTGACAGAAAATTTTCAAAATGTAGGTACTAACCTAAACCTAAAATAGGTGGAAAGTGAAGTTTTTCGGCCAAAAATGGTATTCTCAATCTCAGAGCGTAAATCTAGGATGAAAAGTGTGTTTTTCTCTCGGGACTCTTGATCGGCAGATCTCGCACAAATTTTTTCGTCTCCCACTCAGCTGGTACCTGTGACTTGCTGAAAAAACCAAAAGCCACCAAGATCTAAAAATTTGACAGAAAAAGGAAATAAAATCTATAAATAGAAATTGAGAGGCTATAAATAGTTGAAGAGAACCTTCAAATTCACTGAAACTACAATCACCTAGGAAACTAAATCGTTACACCATTAGAGTCAGCGTTCGTTAGTATTCAATTTCTTGGAAGGTGTGCCAAAAAGATCTCACTTAAGTCGTAGGTGACAGGTGACCCTAACAATAATTGTGCCCTAACAATGATTGTGGTTGCTTATACTTTAGATCTATAATAATGATATGACAAAAAACCTACAGAAACAGATATGTATGTGATCTAAAATAATAAACAACAAAATAAATCTAATGTAATAACCCAGTTATGGAAAGACATTTATATAAAAAAATTATTTATTGATAGCACCTGACGAAGGAGATTTAAAAAAGGTTCGCAAATCCCCCTCCATGGGATGGTTTCTTTGGTGTCCTCGACGTTTCAGTGATTGATCTTCCTCTCTCAATATGCGAGAAACATAAATAATGTGTAGAACTCTAGTGGGAGCTCAAATGAAATAAGATGTTAATGGTGACGATGATAATGATCATTATCAAGAATGAATGAAAAACCCTCTTATTTACAATAAATTATTAGTTTGATTTCGAAAATGGAGAATAACAAAATATTATTGACCAATATCAAGATCTAATCATTAGGAATACATTATTATATTTTTTGGAGAGGGAAAATATATTCAAAATGGTCAAATATATTTGTCTAGAAATAATTAACAAAAAAAAGATTTATTAATTATTTAGTAAGGATTAAGAAATGTGTACACTGTAAAAATTAAAGAATTATTAGATAGTGATTTAACAATTATTCCAAAAATGGGGTTATGGAATAATAAATAAATAGGGATTAATTTAATTATTCCTAGGTGATTTAATCAAATGTGACAAGGAATAATTATCAAATAATGATTTAATAATTATTCCTAGAGAAAATTAAATAAATAATGATTTATCAAATTATTCTCATGGTTTTTTTATAATTTTAATAAGAAATAATTTAATAAAAATAGTTTACTAAATTATTTTCTATAGTGAAAGCGATTTTACTATGGTAAATTTAAACTTACATGGTGTATTTTGATCCACCTAGTTAGAAATGGCTAGGTGATCATTTTTTGGTGATAATACATAGCTCGAGAAGGAGTCCCAACAATTTAGCCCAAACAATCATCCGGCGAGGGGTTTCCTTGTGAGGGTTAAAATCGACCTGCCATTTTTGTAAAATAAGAAAGCCCCTTCATTTCACCCAAGGCAAGCATGGGATGAGCTTTGCATCTTCCTTATTGAAAAATTGGAAACAAACTTAGTCATTGTGCATCATACTGATCCTCGAGCGATATCTTAGCTTAGGGATCCAATACTTCGACATCCGCTTATTAATCTGGTCCCCTATCATATGGATGAATTGCCAATGTCCAATGAGGGCACGTGACTCCAGAAATTTGATGTTATCCAAAAAGGACATGGTTCTAAGAGTCAAGTGCATCGGTTTATCGTTTGCCTTAAGGGCTTTAACAGTCTTACAAACACCTTTATTATAAGGAAACACTGAAATGTAGTCAGCCACAAGAACCTATATAAAATTTCCGGTATGTGTCTTAGACCCGATTCCCCAAAAAAAAATTCTTAAGTAGTTAGCCCAAGCCCGATTTTCCACTTCAATCGTGATGACGATGAGAGACTTGAGATCTAGAGAGGAGGGGAGTTGCATGATGTGTAGGCGTCAAAGTACCAGGTATCTAAAGTGGATGTGGTTATAATTTATTAAAAATATATTTATAAAATGTGGCATTGACACTAAGTTGGTGTTGATTATGTTAATTTATTGTGGCGAACTACATTGTGTTTTCGGTTGGAGTGTTTCCATCTATACAATATCTCAATTATTGAATATCTATAAAGTGGATGTCTACCACTTCCCTCTAGTGTGAGAATTTACATGGCTTCTTCAGGTTATTTGGTTATTCCAATGCGTATAAGGGAAAAAAAAGTTATCCTATATATGCAATTGAAGACTTGGAACCCAAAAGGATGACTATGGGTGTTGAGGATATCAGCGAAATGTCAAAACTTGATCACAAAAAACATGAATGAAAAAAATATAGTTAACTTACCTAATCTTAGAAAAAAACCCCGAGGCTGAGATAGGTAAATTTATTTCCATAAACAACTACAAAAATATATATCATCTAAGAGCAGATGTCAATAGACTTCAGGAAAAAGTATTTAAAACCGAAAATATTTGAGCATCAATTCAAAATCAATATAACAATTTTCCGTAAATGTTTTAAACACTAGTATTTACCATTTTAATTTTTAATTGAATTTAACTAAATATTAAAATTATTTGAAAAATATACCAAACCATTTTTACACTAAATGTTTAAAATATTGTTATATTTGGGTTTAATTTTGCTGATTCGGAGGTCGAACAGAACCGATGGAAAACCGAATTTGAAAACCTGTATGAGACGCAACTAGATCCCTATTTAGCGGGGTCCTAAAGGATGCAACTAATCCGTCCCTAGTGGGATCCTAAACACCGACGCGGAATGGAGTATGCGTTTCTGTTTACGTTACGCTTTTAATAAAACCGATGGGTTTCTGCATTGAATCGGGTTGGCTTTAAGGGGGGAGTGTATATGAGAAAGTTGGTCATTGCGTGACAGGATTTTAAATTGGGCGATGATGTCAAACTGATTTTAAAGTTGGTAATAAAAACGAATGAAATTAGCCATCAAGTTGTTTATATATATTTTTTAAATGTTCAAATATAGTAATGAAATTTAAAACCATAAATTGAAGTAATGATGAAATCTTTCAATGTTGTATGACTGTATTTATGGTATCCAATCTAAAAGCAAAAGAAAAATTATTTCAACACTATGTTTCTAAAAGTTAATAAAATTTGATTCGTGATTTCATTATTATTTTATGCAGATTAACTTTTATATATATATATATATATATATATATATATATATATATGGGGTTTAGATCAATTAATTAATGTGGATTTAGTCTTTACCAAAAAATTGGTTCAAATTTGACAGGGAGGGATTGAGGTGGGTACTGACTTGTGAGAGGAGAAAAGTGAGAGAAAAAATGTATATATATATATATAAAATAAGTGTGAATTTTTTTAAGTTAAAGGAACATGGATAATTTCTACAACACATAATCTACCTTAAATTCATAAATCTGTACTTATTTATAATTTTTACATAATAAATTTGGAATTCATAAATTAGTCTATATTGAAAACATGACTGAATATATGACTAAAACTTAAAAGTTATTATGTAGAACATATAGGGAACATTATCTTCATGGATAAATAGGAAAAGCTAAAGTATAGGCTTTTATGACCATGAACAAATTGAGACTAAATTATGAAGTGTTATTATAAATTGTTTATGAAAGTGTTAAATGGTTGTTACAGTATGAGTGAGATTATATATATATATATGTGTGTGTGTGTGTGTGTGTTTTGTTACACTATGATGGCTGAGATATACTCCCTCATATATATATATATATATAGTTACATTATGATGGTTGAGATATACTCCCTCCTATTTCATATTTTTTTTGTTTGTTCGTCAAGATTCAAACTAAGAAGGATTATTGTAAATTGGATATGAAAAGTATTAAATGTTTGTTAATACTTTTATGAGTGAGATGTGCTCCCTCTTCTTTCATTTTTGAAATTTTTTTTAGTGTGTCACTATCTTCTGGTACTTTCTAATTCCAAATCTTTGTTTTCTTATAGAAACATTACCTCAAAATATAATTTCTCTAATGAGATTTAACATTTGTTATTTTGATATAGCAAAAGACCTCTCTTTAGACTCAACTTCATACTTACAAATGAGAATTAAACTTAGGTGGTAAGGATAATAATCATTCCCTATAATAGCTTAAAATGAACCCCATATATATATATCTATATATAAAAGAAGTGATTCAACTAACAATAATATTTTCAATAAGCAAGTCATAATGTTCATTTGTCAAAATGTACAAAACATCATAACATTCAGTTTCCAAATGTATAAAACATCATAATTGTAACAACCCCAAGTTAAAAGTTCATGTAATAAAAGTTAATGAAGGAAAAATAAGACCATGGTTAACAACCACTTATTCCAAGCTGAATGTTGGGCAAAATATCCTAGTGGGCATCACTTGTTGTGTTTTATGGCTAAGAGGAAATTGGCAAAGGAAATGACTATGGCTATGGAAAGGAAAAAGAGTATTTTTGGCATTTATTTATTAAAATAAAGGGAATTAGGATTAAAGGAAAGTGAAAGGTCACAAATTACATGTGAGGAGGAAAATGAAGGAAAATAATGGAAAATTGAATAAATTAGATGCCTCATTAATAGAAATACCTTAGAGCATCATATGCTAGCCTTTTGTCAGTTCAGGTTTGGAATTGGTCTCAAAGAGGGGAAGAGCATGAAGCGGAGAAAGAGATAAAGGAAGGAAGGAAAGGAAAGGAAAGCTAAGGAAAGAAAAGGAAAGCACGAATCAAGCAAGGAAAATTTGGATCAAGAAACTTCATTGGGAATAATTGTAGGTAACAGGTTGCATGTATGATTTCCTAGTTGGTTTTAACATGCATGGTACATTCATGTTGGTATTTGGTTCTTTTATTTTCATTGACATGGTTTTTTATGTGTTGGAAAATGGATTTTAGCCTAGCCTTGTCATTTCTGGATATCCATGGTGTGATGGGGTTGTTCTCGGTTTGAGCTTTGGATTTATGGAAGATTTTTTTTATCTCAGTGAGGTAGTCTCAAGAACATTCCCAAAGGCCCAGGAATCCCTTGAATGGTAATGTAAGGATACATGGTAAAGCTTTAGGTTGAAGATGAGAAAATTCGTCAAGGTATTGGAGAGGAAATTTTGAGGCATCCAAGCTCGGTTCGATTTTGTGATCTCAACACTAGTTTAGGTGAGATCATGGTATGGTGAGGCTGGAGGTGGTTTAACCTCTAGATTCCCTTGGTTGTGCTTGGTTTTTTTCATCCCATGAGATCCCACATTCATGCTTGGAATATGACACGAGGGTGATTGGTTGAAAGAAATAATTGGTTCAGCCAATCTATGGCCGGGTGGTACATGGAAGTCCCAAACCTGGTTGGATTTTTCCTATGTCTAAAAGGAGTTTAGTTTCTCTTGGTTTTAACAAGGAAATTTACTTGTTATTATGTGGTTTTAATGACTATTCTCTCATTATTATTATATCTGGTTATATGATGGTTATAAGCATGGTTATATGACATATTTTAGTCATGGCTCTATTCATGTTTTTACTTGTAACTGAATGAATAATGAATGCAAGACCTAATTGTTGTTATAACAATTAAGGTGAGAATGGAGTGACCCTTCTTGTTAAACCTTAGATAAGTTCTCAGTCCCTTACGTTCATACTTGCATTCATGACTTGTAGGCTACATATGTGCCAAGTGTTTGACTAAATGTCAGTCTCAGTTGGGGGAGGTTGTTAGGTAAAGGATTGTTGAAAATGCAACAAGATGATGGAGCTTAGTGAAATGAAATCGCCTTCACTAAGTGGGCCCGCAGGCTATTTTTGGCGCAAAGTCTATTTTTAGACTATGTCTATTTTTAGACATATGGATCATGGTCTATGAGTTGCAGGATGCTATTTATGGATGATTAGTCGAGTTGGTAAAAATAGATGGACCTCTATTTTAGACATTGGGCGGTTTCTATTTTTAGACTGCCGGGCTAAAAATAGAACAGTCAAATATTATTAACCCTTAATAATATTTAGACTATAAACATTATCTTATCCTCTTGGAGCACTTCAGTTTGATGCTTGGATGTGGCACATGCAACTGACAGAAGGAAATACGCTTTTCCTAAGGGTTAGTTGAGCTATTGCATGGTTGACTTCAGTTAGAACTCATGTGGCAGAGTTTGGTGGAGTTGATGAAACAGTTGGTGGAGTTGTGTTCAGTTTAACTTAGTTGAACTAGTTGTATTTAGTCTAACTGACAAATACACTAGTGATGAGTGGTGTGAATTAATTAATAATTAATTCACTAATTATTAACTCATAATTCAACTAATGAACACATCAGTTAACTGCAATGCATGGGCAATTCAGTGGAGACCAGTGTTAGAGGTGGGTGAAAGGGTGTGATTGACTATCAGTTGTGACCATGATTGTGCATGAGATTTGCACACACTTTGGAGGAGATTGCCAATGAGGATTGCGCAGTTGGAGCTAATGGGATTCAAACTTGGATCTCACTCATTACTCACTTGGATTTCGCAGTAGAGGCAGGCAGACCTGTGGAGGAGATTTGAACCCCTAACTTGTTCAAATATCATATAGTTTGTGTGTAACTTCTGATATAGTACTGAGTACTTGTGAGGAGTATTGTGCTATGTATTGTTACATGTTCTCCATCATTATAATATACAGATAGTTGGGGGTTTTCAGCTATTGCTTTCCCCATTACATACTGTGTTGATATGTGTGCTTGATTATTGTTTTATGAGTGCATGCGACTGCTTTCTATTTCCGCATATTGATGATCAATTGTAGAAGAGGTTATGTGTTATGCATGAAGCTTAAATAGTGTATAACCAGAATAATCTCGGTGAATAATTCAACAAATTATTCAAATTTCTACATGGTATCGGAGCTTGAGAATTGATCATCGGATCTATTACAGTGATTACAATTATTTCGGTAGACAGAGTCTGTAACGGGCCAGGTAGCCTCTGGATCCATCCTTTCTTTGAAAGGTGATATATCCAGTAAATGCCCCTACAGTCGATCTATTGTTCTCACAGATCCAGAAGCAGCTGAGTTTTGAGCTTGGAATTCGAATTTGCAGTAGAATTTGGAATTCGAATTTGCAGTAGTTTTCTTGGTGCCAAAGTTGAAATGTCTTTCAAAAGATTGCGACTGGAATATGCCCTTGAGGGCAGTTCGAATTATGTTGCATGGAAGGACCGGATGGAGGCGGTGTTAGATGATAACGGGCTGAAGGAGTTCATAGAAGCTGAGATCCCAAAGCCTACTGATGCCGCTCAAGTTGAGGCTTGGCAAAAGAAGATGGCGAAATGTCGAAGAATTATGTTGGAGGGCGTGAAGGATCACATTGTATCCAGCATGCATGGAAAAGCTTCTCCATACTTGATGTGGAAAGTGTTGACATATTTATTCCAGAGCAAGAGCGACCAGAGGAAGTTGGTGCTCAAGGATAAACTCAGACATATTAAGATGGAGAAAGGCGACAGTATGCCGAAGTATCTCACGAAGTTCATCCAATGCAGGGATGAGCTGGGAAGTGTGGGGGTGACTGTCGATGATGAGGAATTGGTGAGCTTCGCTCTCCTTGGTCTACCGAAGAGTTGGCATGCCTATCAGGATTCTGTCAATGGTCGGGAGAAATTTCCAGGATGGGAGCGACTTTGGTCGGATCTTGTGCAAGAGGAGATATGGCGGAATACCAGAGACGGATCTTCATCAAAGGCATCTGATGAAGAAAATTGCGCTTTGGCTGCCAAAGAAAAGAAGGGGAAGAGCAAGAAAGCTTCTCATTCTGGTGTGAAAGGCAAGAAGCAAGACATGTCTAAGGTGAAGTGTTTTCACTGTCACCAGCACGGACATTATGCCACAAATTGTCCGCAGAAGAAGAAAAATAAGAAGGCTGCTGGATCTGCAGCGGGAGAGGCATTGGCCTCCCAGTTTGAACTGGATTTTTCACTGATTGCATGCTTGGTCTCAAGTGTGATGGGATCAGTATGGTTCTTGGATAGTGGTGCGTCATTTCACATGACAGGAGATCGGGATCTGTTTTCAGATCTGGAGGAAAAAGATCTTGGAGTGCACATCGAGATGGGCGATGATGGTAGATACAGTGCGACCGGTATCGACACCATTTCCTTTGAGAGGGAGTCTGGTAAACCCTTTGTATTGAAGGAAGTATTGCATGTTCCAGGATTGATGAAGAATCTGATCTCTGTGGCGATGTTGGAAGACAAAGGGTATGATGTGGTCTTCAGCGAAGGAAAGGCTTTCCTACGCAGTAAGACAACTAGAGAGACCCGAAAGATAGGGGTTTGAGTCAAGAACCTTTATCAGTTGCAAGTAGATGGCTGTGCAGCAATGGCATGCAAGGCGAAAGCAGTGGTGAGCCGGGATGATGATGGCAAGCTGTGGCACAGGAGATTGGGCCACCTTCACCATGGCACTTTGAAGATACTGCAACAGATTTCTACTGGGCTTCCTAAGGGCACTCTTGCGCAGTCAGATCAGTGCAAGGGGTGTACCTTGGGAAAATATGTGAAAGCCACCTTTCACGAGAAGGATAGTCGCGCCACGACGATCCTTGAGAGAGTTCACACATACGTGTGTGGTCCTTTCTCTGTAGCTTCGACAGCAAAGCACAAGTACTATGTGATATTTGTTGATGATTTCTCTCGGAAGTGCTGGATCTTCTTCATGCAGAAGAAGAGCGAGACATACTCAAAGTTCTGTGAGTTCAAGGCGCTAGTTGAGAAGGAATCGGGGAAGCATGTGAAGGCTCTTAGGAGCGACAATGGTGGTGAATTCATCTCTGCTGAATTCAAGGACTTTTGAAAATACAGGATAGATTCTGAGAGAGCTCATTGTACACCTCATAACCCACAACCGTATGGGGTTTGGCCGAGCTGAAGAACGTAACGATCGTGGGGTGTTGCACGGCGATACAGATACTCAGGCTTCACCCTTCACTGTGGGCAGGCATGCACACCGGCAGCATATGTGTAGAAACCGTTGTCCCTGCGCATACTTGGCATGAGTACACCGGAGAGTATGCTTTCATAAGAGACCCGACATTTCCCATTTGGTGGATTTTGGTTCACCCGTTCGACTTAGTGAGATTGGGATGCCAGGAAGAAGTCGGATCCGACTGGGCAGAGGTTGAATATTTGTGGGGGTACACTGATACACCCCACAACTATCGTGTGTATTTTCCAGACAGTCACAAGACTGTTGTGCGACGGGATATCAAATTTCAGGAGGAGAAAGCCATGAAGTGTTCGCTTGAGAGGGAGCCACACTTGCATGCACATGAGGAGCTATTAGTTCCTAAGGATGAGTCTCAGGATGTGGATCAGCCACAAGATGAGGTTCATGGAGTGGAAGAGACCACTCATGCAGCGCCAACCATCAGAGGGCGCAAGCGCACTATAGAAGCTGAGCGACTGGCTCAAGATGCAGAGAAGATTGTAGGACCACCTACAACACAGTGTAGACAGAGACAGTCACCGGACCGGTACATTGGATACATGGCTCTTGTGAGAAAATGTGTCGTGACAGAGCCATCCTCTTTCGAGGAAGCTGTGGAGGACCCCGCATGGGTAGATGCCATGGTGGAAGAGTATGATTCGATTGTCAGAAACAGTGCATGGGAGATTGTCCCAAGACCAGAGGGGAAATCAGTGGTGGGTTCGAGATGGATCTACAAAGTGAAGCAGGTGGCTGACGGGAGTGTGGAGAAGTACAAGGCAAGATTTGTTGCCTGAGGCTTCTCACAGATAGAGGGGATCGATTATGAGGAGACCTTTGCACCTGTCGCAAGGTACTCTTCCATACGGACGATCTTGGCTCTCTCAGCGCAGATGGGGTGGCACATCCATCAGATGGATGTGAAGACTGCGTTCCTCAACGGAGTCATTGAGGAGGAGGTGTACATAGAGCAGCCCGAAGGTTTCGAGATCTTCAGCAGTGAGTCGCATGTGTGCAGACTCAAGAGAGCACCGTATGGGTTGAAGCAAGCACCTCGGTGCTTGGTACACACAAGATGTACGCCATTTACCTGACCTGGATTCTCCAAGAGTGAGGCGGATCCTAACCCGTACGTACTGTGTGAGGAAGTTGTTGATCATTGTTGTGTATGTATGTAAGGTCCCACCTTACCCACCATCAGTAAGATAGAGAAGTAGATGTCACATAATCACTAATACTCATTTGCACAAAATCCTAAAGAATTAGTGACTGTTTGACTGGCGATGAGCAGTTGATACTTTCATGCAAGGAGGATCTTGCACGAGAGTTTGAGATGAAGGACTTGGGCATCCTTCATTATTTCCTGGGATTGGAGATTTGGCAGCGTAGCGGAGGACTGTTTGTTTCTCAGGGCAAGTATGCCCAGGAGATTCTGGAGAGGTTCAACATGCAAGGCTACAAGCTTGTTGACACTCCTCTTCCTGGTGGTTGGAGGAAGGAGGATGCTACTTCAGCGGAGGTAGTGGATGCCACTGTCTATCGACAATTGGTGGGGTCGCTTATGTATCTGGTCAATACACGACTCGATATATGCTATGCTGTTAACCAGCTTTCGCAAGCTATGGTTAAGCCTACCAAGCTCTTTTGGAAGGCAGGCAAGCATGTATTGCGCTATATTAGAGGCACATCGGGATATGGTCTATGGTACGGACAGGAGGATGGAGCGAAGCTTTCTGGCTTCACTGATGCAGATTGGGCAGGGAGTCCAACGGACCAAAAGAGCACATCTGGAGGAGTTTTCAGCATTGGGTCGACAGCAGTTTCCTGGTACAGCAGGAAGCAGAGATCCGTGGCACTCAGTTCAGCAGAGGCCAAGTACATGGCAGCTAGTTTGGCTGCATGCGAGGCTATTTGGATGAGGAAGATCCTCGCAGGATTGTTCAGGTTGCATTTGGAGCCTACAGTGATCTACTGTGATAACCAGAGTTGCATTAAACTCTCGACTAATCCATTATTTCATGATAGGTCCAAACACATCGACATCAGGTACCATCATATCAGAGATTGTGTTCAGCGGAGAATCATGATGCTTTCATATGTTCCCACGGAGGATCAGGATGCCGACATCTTGACGAAGGCGCTCACCAAGAGCAAGTTCGAATTCCACAGAGGCAGGATAGGGGTTGAAGATAATCCATATCTTGCTGAGAGGGAGTGTTGAAAATGCAGCAAGATGATGGAGCTTAGTGAAATGAAGTCGCCTTCACTAAGTGGGCCCGCAGGCAAATTCTGGCGCAAAGTCTATTTTAGACTATGTCTATTTTTAGACATATGGAGCATGGTTCGGGGATTCCAGTTTGAGATTCTTGGAGCATTGGTCATGTTGGTAAAAATAGATGAGACTCTATTTTTAGGTCGAAGAGGTCGAAGGCTATTTTTAGACTGCCTCTCCTAAAAATAGGGAAGTCAAATATTATTTACCCTTAATAATATTTGGACTCTAAACAGCAGTTTACTCTCTTGGAGCACTTCAATTCGAGCCTTGGAAGTGGCTCATGCATCTGACAGAGGAATTACGCTATTCCCAAGGGTTTGATGGCATCATGCATGGTTGACTTCAGTTAGGACTTCAGTGGCAGAAGTTTGGTGGAGTTAATGAGACAGCTAGTGGAGTTGTGTTCTGTTTATTTTAGTTGAACTAGTTGAGATTAGTTTAGCTAGCTAATCAATTAGTTATGAGTGGAGTGAATTAAATATTATTTAATTCATTAATTAGTAACTCATTATTCAACTCAAGAACACATCAGTTCACTACAGTGCATGATCAGTTCAGTGGAGAACAGTGAAAGAGGTAGATGAAAGGGTGGAGTTAGCTATCAGTGGCGACATCAGTTGTGCATGAGATTTGCACCACACTTGGAGGATTTGTCCATGACAATTGCGCAGTCAAGCCAAGGAGATTCGAACATTGGATCTATATAAGGCAGGAACTGGATTACGCAATAGAGCGAGAAATTGGCGGTGAGTTTGAACCGGTAACCTATTCAAAGGCAGAGCTAGATTGTGTCAAATGTATGTGAAAGTCACCCATGAAGAGTACTTGTGAGGTATTATCTTGGGTTTGTTATATGATTTCTCCATTATAATATACACAATAGCTGCGGGGTTTTTAGCTATAAGCTTTCCCCATACATACTGTGTTAATGTGTATGATGAATTGATGTGTTATCGCTTGATTTTATTTCCGCATGTTTGATGATCTGAGTGGAAGAGATTATGTCTTGCATATAAATTTGAATTGTATGTGATCAGGATAGTCTCGGTGGATAATTAATCATTATTAATAATAAATTTCTACACCAACAGTGTGAGGCCACGATGTTAATTTCCTTTATCGGCGTGTTACATAGCAATTTTCCGTCTGCATTTCCTTGTCCACATTGGAGGCACTATTCCATGACACAATAGCGAGTGACATTATCTGAAAACACTTTCATGGAATTCCCCTAGACATGGAATTTCATTCCCCTGAAGACATCTCCTTTTGAAAAACCCTAAAAATAGCCTTTTCATCCTTGGCACGACTAGCCAGTGTTATACCCGTGCCAATGGGGGAAATACTCCAAAGAGGGCGCGCCAATTGGCACTCTGTCTCATAGTCGCACTCACGCTAGGGTTAATAAAGGGTGTTTCTTAAAAATAAATGGTAGAAGATTGACTCCAACCAACTCCTAAACTGGTCTCTAAATTGAGTTGGGACATTTGGCTCTGGATTTCCATGTAGAGGAAGTAGTTTGCCACCTCTCATGGAAGCTTCCTTGAGGATAGCGCCAATCCCATGATTGTAGGGATCCCAAATCCCCTTCCAGCATCTATATAAGCTTTCCATTTCCCTTTGCAAGCTGGTCTCAAAGAATCTTCAAGAGCCTTCATAGCCTAAAGAATGTTGCAAGAGCTTTGATAGTCCTCATAGTGCCAAATCCATAGCGAGGAGATTGACGATCAAAGAGAGAGGCTTGTCCCCATTCTCGACAAGCTTTGCTGAGACGTATTCCGCTGACGGCCCGCCGAAGGAAGGTTCATCGTTAGAGCCTAGCTGTACTTTCCTTTGTATGAAATAATGATAAGCGACTATTGGTTATGGTTCCACTCGTATTGTTCATTATGATCATGAGTTGTGTCTTCTCTAACTGATACATAATTGCATATATCGGGTTTTACACTTGTGTTTGTCGTGTTTCTTGTGTGTGCAGGTGTTCGATCGCGGTGAGCGAGAGGATTGTGATCTGCTGGGGGCAAGGAAACGGGAGCATCATCTCTTCTACAAACGACAGCGTTGGACTTGAGGTAGGCCTTCTTCGCGATTTGGTTTATTGCAATTAGGAACTTGCGCTGAAGCGTGTTACGATTGTTGCTGGACCCGATCTGGGCTAGTAGGGATCGCCTCTATCCGCAGAGGGGATTTAACTCCACAACAAATTGGCGACTCCACTGGGGAGTTAGTGTGTTGTTTGATTTATAAACTACAGACGGAGCCTGAAGTTAGCCAGATAGCCTTCGAAACGCTCTTGCTCTATTAGCGAAAGTAGATCAATGCTGCTTCAGTCAATCTCCGGTCTAGTTTATGAACTGAGCACTTGGAGTATTGTCTTGTCTTTCGATCGATTCTTGACTTTGTTTGCTTGATCAACTCTTTTGGCTGGCTCTTTTTGTGTCTTTGGCTTTTTGTTTGAGCTCCAACATCACTGGTCTACTTCTTGGATTGCTTATTTTTTATTTTTGCATAGAAAACTTGACTGGCGTGCTTATTAGCGTGACAGTCGCACCAATTGGCGCTAGTTGCCAGTTTCCTACCCGCGCCAATTCTGTTATGGCGCCAGTTTCAGCCCGACAGTCGCGCCAATGCTGTGAAGCGCTAGGGTTTGCTTAGTTTTGAGCTCTCTAAGCTTGATCTGTGAATTTTGTCTCATTTTTTCGACTGCCTGAGTGTTCTGGAGCCTTGTTTGACTGACTGTGACCTTCATCCTTTGGTTGTTTTCCCGTTTCTATCGATTTTACATTTTAGCCCTAGGGCATCTAGGTGCTATTGTGCGTCGAGCCTCCCTTGGGAGTTTGTGGTTTCTGTCTGTTCAGTGAACTTTGTGATTGCTTCTCTGCATTCGTTTGGTGGTTGTTTATCGTTTTATTGCGTTATTTGAGTTATTGACTCCTTCTTCATTCGAATTCTGCCTTGTCTCGCTTTGGGCCTAGATTACATGGTTCATTTGAGTCTTTGAGTATCTTTTGATTTGAGGGACTTTTTGTCAATTTGAGGTCTGATTGTGTGCTTGCATTGAGTGAAATTTGATTGTTTTTCTCTTTTTCTATCGCCTCTCAAATTGCTTGTCTCATTAGTTTTCATTTAGTTTAGTGCACTTTGCTCTTAAACATTGAAAATACAAAAAAAAATCTCTTTTGCTTTGGATTAGTTAGTGTGAATTAAATCTTTTCGGTGTTATTAGTGATTAGTAACTTTGAAAGAAAAGATTTTAGTTTCCATTATCTGCATTAGAGATATCATTGGTTGTCGTCTGGTCATTTTGTTATTGTGTGAAAAGCTCTTAACTCTCTCGTAATTAGCTTTCATCAAATGAAATGATATATTGTGGCATGTAGTGTGCATTTATGCGATTTCGAGACATAACACTCGCTAGGGCCTAAAAACTGAAACATAATTGAAGATAAACATTAAAATTCATTCAATTTACACTAAGGTAGCATTCAAACATTAACGAAATATTTAGAGGTCTAGGCTAGAGACGTGTTCCGACGTCTTTAAACCTAGTAGTTGTCATTCGCCTCTTGGCTTTAGACAGCACTAGTACGGACTTGTGCTCCCCGTACCGTCACGTATATAAAGGGAGACCCCACAAGGTTTCTATCCTTTATCCATAGGAAGCTGAGTCTGCCACCCTATATCCATGATACACCGGACACAACATTCGAGGAGATCGCCTGCACGTACGTTAAGTCCTTGGTTGATTTCTTTTTCATTTTGAAACCAAGGTGTATATTGCAGTTCACGGTTATTTGGTACACCCTTTGCCTAGTATTCCTGAGCAGTCGTTTTGATCTTATCTGACTCCTTAAATTTGAAAATATCACCAAGCGCTTGTCCTTTCACGCTTGCGTCAAAACTGAAAGAGATAGAGTCATCTTTCATCCGTTTCTCGACTCTTAAAACATGAAACGGTGAAGTTTCTAAGTTTCAATGTCATAAAATAAATCACCTGCGATCACACGCCCTGTTAGATTTTTCTTGTTGGCCATTTGATTGTGTGCCTTGGTTCTTTTTCAGCCCGTGTGTTGTGTTTGATCTTTTCCTTTCATCATTACTGTCACAGTGGCGGAACATTCAGGTTTCGTCTACTGGTAGTCCATATACAGACGATTCATCAGAGGTCTCGCAATCCTCCGCTGAACCACAGCAACCCATCATTTCTGAGTTTCCCGACGGGGGACTGGTTCTATCTGAGCTTCCCTTTGGAGGACCAGTTGAGTTCAATTGGCCCTTATCCGACCCTTGTTCCGGATTTGGAGTAGGGGAACATTTCCCTCCTCTTACATCGGGTTCGCCTTTTTTAGCTGTTGTTATTCCTCCTAGTCCTTGCCGTCTGTTACGAGATCTAGCAACAGGTTCAAATATGAGTGAATCCAGCCATTCTCCTAGTGAGGAAATCCCCACGTCTGGTGAAGATTACCAACTATTCCCAGAAGTAACCCGGAAGTTATTCCCAGAAGACAACCCCGAATCATCTGTTATGTCTTCGCCCGGTCCCTCACTACCAGCAGGGTATAGATCCTTAGGTCGGATTATCGTCGCCGCTGCCTCTATGGGGTTATCAGCTCCTTCTACAAGGCCGGTTGTTCCTTCACTAGGGATGTCTCCTAGGACACCTATTACGTCATCCCCTCAGGTCACTTCTGTACCCGTCAGGCCCATTGTCTGTGTGGCCGCATCTACACCTCCTGTTATCACTCAGTCCGTAAGGACCACATCACTTCCCGAAGACGTCTATATTGCATCTACGATGTCGGAGAACATCTCTCCTGAGGAGTATCGATTGTCCCTACAACAATCGAACCCCGAGGTTGGACAATCCTCCCAAGATCCCAACCGCTCGTATTTTTCGCATTATGCACAAGATGGTACGCCCATGTACGTTTTTACATATCAGTACGATGAGTACGGGAATCCTCTACGTTTACCCGCTCTTGAGGCTCAACTTCATGCTCAGGGTTTTCCGTATAACCAGGATGGACAGTCTTATAACCCGCAAGGACAACCTTTTCAAGGTCAACCTTTGGGCCAGCCTGGCTATCCTTATGACCCGCAAGGACAACCCTTACAAGGCTACCCTCGGGCCAGTAGGGGCCATTATACGGTCTGCAAGGACAGTATTACAACCCTTCAGGTCAACTCGTAGAGCCTCTCCCTGGAGTCCCACCTGGGCAACCTCAAGGACTCACAGGTCAACCGGGGTACCAACCACGGCCGGTATCCTCAGTATCCTATTGCTGCAAATGTCGCACATAAGCCAGGATCATCTTATGTTCCTGCTATAGGTCAAACTAGTTACTAGCCACCACCTGGCTCCATTCCACCACCAGGCCAACCGGCCCATCCGATACAACCTGGTGCTCCACAACAGCTAGGTCAACCTACGCAACCGGCACAACCTATTCATCCGGGTCAACTTGTTCACCCAGGGCAGCCAGGTCAGCCTGTTCAACCAGGCCAGCCTGCACATTCTGTCAACACTGCCCAACAGCCAATTTATTCAATGCCGCACCCGAATCAAACGGTGTGCCCTAATCATCAAGCTCAGTAGGGTCCCACCTATCAGCAGCCCACTCAACCTCAGGGCGGTTACTATTCTAATGGTCAATATCGACCCAATTATAACCAGCCCCAAGGTTCCAATTATTACACTCAACAACCCGGCTACACCTATACTTAGTAGCCAAATCCACAGGCTGCCCAAACGGGGCCGACATACAATCAGGGTCCATACTCTGGTTATCAAGCCCCGTACACTGGTTACTAGCAACCGAATCAGACTGGTTATACACCCTATACCCCCTACGGTCAGAATCCTGCCGGACAGAACCCATGGGGGCAAGGATATTCTCAACCAGCGTGGAGTACAGGTACCAGACCTTATTGAGGGCCTGGCATGCCGTTCAATCCGCAATTGTCGTTCTTGGCTACCTTGGAATTACCGGACGTTTCTAAATTAACCAATGATTCGATTATTCACAATCCTTATTGGCCTCCGGTTCCGACCAAGGTACCCGGCGACTGCCCAAAGTTTGAGGGTAAAGCTGGAGAGGACCCCCAAGCTCATGTAATGACTTACCATCTTTGGTGTTCGTCCAACTCTTGGGTGGATGATTCAATTCGTCTGCGCCTCTTCCAGCGCACTCTTACTGGCACTGCTGCTAAGTGGTATATTGAATTACCCCGTGGCATCTTTCAAGATTTCAACACTTTAGCAATGGCTTTTCTGACTCACTTTCAGTTACCGGTTCGCTATGAAGTCGGGACGTATCTCCTGACTTCGTTGAAGCACGATAAATCCACCCACATATCTGATCATATTCATGAGTGGCGACGTCATCGTAGGGTGATCAAGTTTGATATACCTGATCAACTACTAACTCATTGGTTCACCACATCCTTCGTTAACAAAATCGCTCAAGATATTGCTATGGGGGCATGTGTGACTGAAGAACAAGCCATTGCGCATGCCTAGTATCTTGATATGGTATACTCTCAGTCCGGCACGCTTTATGATATTTTGACTGATGCTCCGCGCCCAGGAACCTCTAAAGCTCCAGCTACCCCTGTGGTGGATGGTGTTATTGGTTCCGTGTCTCAAAATTCTCGAAAATCTTCAAATGGGAAGCAAAAGTCTAATTCTTCCAATAATTCTGCTCTTCCCGCCCCTCCAGACTCTGGAAAAACTGCGAAGGTCAACGTCGTTCAGTCTAACCCTACGGAAAAAGCCTCCAAAGGAAAAAAGAAGGGCAAAGGAAAATCCAAACCCGACGCCCCAAAGCAAGAGTCTTCTAAACCTCGTACTGATGACGATTCCCAAAGTAAACCGAAGTACCCCTGCCTTATCTATGAAGGAGATCATTATACCAAATATTGTCCTCGACGATCTGAAATTAGTCAACTTCTGAAAGGCTCCAAAGGGACTCCGGCAGTTCTTAAAGAACCGTTCCCATCTCAGCAGACCCAGATGGTTGAGCAGCCCTCACCATCTGCACCATTTGGGTCCCAGGTCTTTATGATGAATGGTGCAGCACCTATCTCAATTGCTACACGTTCGAAGGATTATGCTGGATTGCGTCAGCTAGCTGGGAAGGAGATTGTAGATGGCCTACCTCCTCCTCCTGTCTCTGGTCCTTTGGAGATTGACAAGCCTACTGCTGAACCTGTTGTGAGGCCACCTTCTAAAGGTGTTCTGCGAAGGTCTTCCTACAACCCAAATGCCCGTGCTGCTCAACACTAGTATTGTTGAGGATTTATGACAAGTGCCTTCTGCTATGTCTGCATTGGAAGTTCTTCAAAGTTTCCCATCACAATGGAAAGCTTTGTTGTCTGCAATCGGTGCAATCGATCCCGCCAATTCTAGTATTCTCACCTTCGACTTAGAAAAAATTACCCCCCGACTTCCACACCAAATCGCTCTCGTTATTCAAGTCGGGATCAAAGGTATTAACATCCATAGGGCCATTGTTGATGAAGGTGCTTCCACCCGTGTCATGTTATCCACCTGATGGAAGGCCATTGGCTCTCTGGCTCTGTCATCATCTCCCAATGCCTTAGAGGCATTCGATGGTCGGGAATCCAAACCCCTGGGTGTTCTCGAGAGTTTGTCGATTACGTTACAGGGGAAGACAGTCAATGTAGAAGTAGAAGTGGTTGACGCCAAGCTTAACTACAATCTGCTTCTTAGCCACAGTTGGACTCACGCCATGTTATGCGTGCCATCCACCCTCTTTCGACTTCTTAAATTCCCTCATGAGGGAAAAATTGTTACTCTGGATCAGTTGTCTTTCTTCACCTCCACCTCTGAAAATAACGTTCCTTATGTGGATCAGATCCCCAATCCCCCTGACAGTGTAGGACCCGGTCTCTTTAAGGACCCCGTCCTCATGAGTATTTTTCCCGCACCACCACCGCACACCGCTCAAGTTAATATGGTCTCCAGGTCTGACGACCCATGGATCATCCTTTTGCCTGAACAGGTGACTGATTTTGGAGAATAGATGCCCCTAACTCCAATAGAGATCAATTACTGTGAAGTCGTCGCCGAATCTGATCCTCCTCCCCCTCACAGGTCAACCGGGTACCAACCAGGGCCGGTATATGGTCGTGGGGGGCAAGTCCAACTTTCACAACCCATGAAACCTTAGTATCCTATTGCTGCAAATGTCGCACATCAGCCAGGATCATCTTATGTTCCTGCTGCAGGTCAAACCAGTTACCAGCCACCACCTGGCTCCATTCCACCACCAGGCCAACCAGCCCATCCGATACAACCTGGTGCTCCACAACAGCCAGGTCAACCTGCGCAACCAGCACAACCTGTTCATCCGGGTCAACTTGTTCACCCAAGGCAGCCAGGTCAGCCTGTTCAACCAGGCCAACCTGCACATTCTGTCAACACTGCCCAACAGCCAATTTATTCAATGCCGCACCCGAATCAAACGGTGTGCCCTAATCATCAAGCTCAGCAGGGTCCCACCTATCAACAGCCCACTCAACCTCAAGGCGGTTACTATTCTCATGGTCAATACCGACCCAATTATAACCAGCCCCTAGGTTCCAATTATTACACTCAACAACCCGACTACACCCATACTCAGTAGTGAAATCCACAGGCTGCCCAAACGGGGCCGACATATAATCAGGGTCCATACTCTGGTTATCAAGCCTCGTACACTGGTTACTAGCAACTGAATCAGACTGGTTATACACCCTATACCCCCTACGGTCAAAATCTTTCTGGATAGAACCCATGGGGGCAAGGATATTCTCAACCAGCGTGGAGTACAGGTACCGGACCTTATCGAGGGCCTCGCATGCCGTTCAATCCGCAATTGTCGTTCTTGGCTACCTTGGAATTACCGGACGTTTCTAAATTAACCAATGATCCGATTATTCACAATCCTTATTGGCCTCCGGTTCCGACCAAGGTACCTGGCGACTGCCCAAAGTTTGAGGGTAAAGCTGGAGAGGACCCCCAATCTCATGTAATGACTTACCATCTTTGGTGTTCGTCCAACTCTTGGGTGGATGATTCAATTCGTCTGCGCCTCTTTCAGCGCACTCTTACTGGCACTGATGCTAAGTGGTATATTGAATTACCCCGTGGCATCTTTCAGGATTTCAACACTTTAGCAATGGCTTTTCTGACTCACTTTCAGTTACCGGTTCGCTATGAAGTCGGGATGCATCTCCTGACTTCGTTGAAGCAGGATAAATCCACCCACATATCTGATCATATTCATGAGTGGCGACGTCGTCGTAGGCTGATCAAGTTTGATATACCTTATCAACTACTAACTCATTGGTTCACCAAATCCTTCGTTAACAAAATCGCTCAAGATATTGCTATGGGGGCATGTGTGACTGAAGAACAGGCCATTGCGCATGCCCAGTATCTTGATCTGGTATACTCTCAGTCCAGCACACTTTATGATATTTTGACTGATGCTCCGCGCCCAGGAACCTATAAAGCTCCACCTACCCCTGTGGTGGATGGTGTTATTGGTTCCGTGTCTCAAAATTCTAGAAAATCTTTGAATGGGAAGCAGAAGTCTGATTCTTCCAATAATTATGCTCTTCCCGCCCCTCCAGACTCTGGCAAAACTGCGAAGGTCAACGTCGTTCAGGCTAACCCTACGGAAAAAGCCTCTAAAGGAAAAAAGAAGGGCAAAGGAAAATCCAAACCCGACGCCCCAAAGCAAGAGTCTTCTAAACCTCGTACTGATGACGGTTCCCAAAGTAAACCGAAGTACCCCTGCCCTATCTATGAAGGAGATAATTATACCAAAGATTGTCCTCGACGATCTGAAATTAGTCAACTTCTGAAAGGCTCCAAAGGGACTCCGGCAGTTCTTAAAGAACCGTTCCCATCTCAGCAGACCCAGATGGTTGAGCAGCCCTCACCATCTGTACCATTTGGGTCCCAGGTCTTTATGATGAATGGTGCAGCACCTATCTCAATTGCTACACGTTCGAAGGATTATGCTGGATCGCGTCAGCCAGCTGGGAAGGAGATTGTGGATGGCCCACCTCCTCCTCCTATCTCCGGTCCTTTGGAGATTGAGAAGCCTACTGCTGAACCTGTTGTGAGGCCACCTTCTAAAGGTGTTCTGCGAAGGTCTTCCTACAACCCAAATGCCCCTGCCGCTCAACACTACAGTATTGTTGAGGATTTATCACAAGTGCCTTATGTTATGTCTGCATTGGAAGTTCTTCAAAGTTTCCCATCACAACGAAAAGCTTTGTTGTCTGCAATCGGTGCAATCGATCCCGCCAATTCTAGTCTTCTCACCTTCGACTTAGAAAATTTTATCCCCCGACTTCCACACCAAATCGCTCTTGTTATTCAAGTCGGGATCAAAGGTCTTAACATCCATAGGGTCGTTGTTGATGAAGGTGCTTCCACCTGTGTCATGTCATCCACCTGCTGGAAGGCCTTTGGCTCTCCATCTCTATCATCATCTCCCAATGCCTTAGAGGCATTCGATGATCGGGAATCAAAACCCCTAGGTGTTCTCGAGAGTTTGTCGATTACGTTACAGGGGAAGACAGTCAATGTAGAAGTAGAGGTGGTTGACGCCAAGCTTAACTACAATCTGCTTCTCGGCCACAGTTGGACTCACGCCATGTTATGCGTGCCATCCACCCTCTTTCGACTTCTTAAATTCCCTCATGAGGGAAAAATTGTTACTCTGGATCAGTTGTCTTTCTTCACCTCCACCTCTGAAAACAACGTTCCTTACGTGGATCAGATCCCCAATCCCCCTGACAGTGAAGGACCCGGTCTCTTTAAGGACCCCGTCCTCATGAGTATTTTTCCCGCACCACCACCACACACCGTTCAAGTTAATATGGTCTCCATGTTTGACGACCCATGGATCATCCTTTCGCCTGAACAGGTGACTGATTTTGGAGAATAGATGCCCCTAACTCCAATAGAGATCAATTACTGCGAAGTCGTCACCGCATCTGATCCTCCTCCCCCTCAACATTCTCCCTCGAGCATGGCTTTAGATATCTATTCCCAATCCCCCTGGCTTGGCAAGGCCGACTCGGCTGATCCTCTTAAAGATATTTTCTCCTTTGACGAAGGCATTGTTGAAACAATGTCTCTTGAGGAGCTGCCTTGGAGAGATGGACATCATCGTTCCTCCTTCATGCCTAACCTGGGGGCAATGTCTAATTGTCTAGAGGGAAATGTATCTCGTTATCCCCCTCCCGAGCCTCCTCCGTTGAGCTCACCGAAGCACAGTTCTTCCTCTTGTGTCAAGCTCCTAAAACAATGAAACAAGCGGCTACGAGGACAGTTCTTTTACGTGTGTCAACCTCGTTAAAATAATGAAACACGAGCACGTTCAATTCGAATTTTGTTGGATTTAGATCAAATCTCTTATGTTTTTAACCTTCACTCCATTTCCTATGGACTGAAGCTTGGGGGGCATGTACCTCGAAATGAGACACCATGCTGGGGGCATGCCCATCTTCCTCAAGCATAGTTTGTGTTTTAAGCCTGTATAAAAATAAAATGTGTGATTAGATACATTATGTGAACTTTTTCATTGGGTCGTTTGTTATGCAACTAAAGCATTAAGATAACATTGTATTAGACATTTGCATAGCATACAAAAACATCATCACATGTAAAAAGATCCATCCAGAAATAGGTATATATGTGTGTGTGTGTGTGTGTCGAAATGTTTACATAGTGTGCATCACATAAGATCAAAAAGTATACATGTTTATCTGATAACAGCCGGAGACAACATGTCTCTCAAAAAATATGCATGAAAAGCCCTAGATTCTAATCTGCATGGTGCTCGTGGTAACAAGTCACCGCGCGCACTAAGCGCTCAATATTCGGTGGAGGCGGTTAGGCACCCCCACAGTGTGTCGCTGGTATGCTAGCAGAACATCTGCTAGCCGTGCATAGTCCGGGATCCCCCGGGCAATGCCCTCTAGGTTCTGAATCAGTTCGCCCCCTTCGCCACCCTCAGCCTAAGGGTCATGTACGACATGGGTCCTTCGCGCAATGGGCGACATGCCCACGGGCCTCTCTGGGCCGACATCTGCATACACATAAAACTATTATTAGAACGGACATGTATTACCAAAAAAATCATAAATACATAAAAAAATCTAAAAGAGTATCATACCCAACTCCTCATCCCAATCCTCCCCCTCCGGGAGCGGAAGACCGGGATCTCCGGTGAAATCGGTCCCAACATAAGGCCAATCCTCGACCACAATCAGTTGTCGTCGTAACCACCCAAAGAACTCCGGCCTCCAGGACATCTGTTGACCTCCTCCTGACTTGGCCATAAGTGCTGCTCAGCGAGCCATCCTAGGCTCTCTCGGTATCGGCTCGGCAACTATGGCCCCTTGGCCCTGGAAAATGGGTAGTCGTTCCAGGATGAACGACACCAAAATGGAACCGTAGCCGAACTGCTTTAGTTTGACCTGCTTGCATCTTGTCAGCTGCCTCTTGATATTGCTCGTCACTGCAGTAGCCCAATCGAATAATGTGCGTTTCATACACTCGGAGGCTAGTATGAGTTGGGCCTTGGTTGCCTCATGTGGAGCTTGCGATCCTGCAGCTCGTGTAATGGTGTGTAGCACTACTTTGAGTGCTAGATTGTGGATAGTATGGATATCCACCTTCCCGCTTCCCGATCCGGTTCGTGCCCCTGGGCACACCCTCGCCATTACTTGCTCCATCTTTTCTCCGGAAGGTATGTTGCCTGTCAAAATGGGTACTGGGCCTCTGCGTGACAGCCCAGTGATGAAATACACGTCGGAAACCTCAAGTTCCAACACTTGGTCCCAAAGTTTAAATACTTCCTCATTTTCTTCCCATATGCTGACCAAGAACTGTAGCAGCTCAGGTTGAGCTCGTAAACATGAAGCAAGGAAGAATTTTTTGAGTCCACAGTTTTTTAGTGCATTCATACAGACTTTGTTTTCCATAGCCATTTCATCTTCCTCCCCATGTTCCCTCTCCTTCCATTCGAAAACCATTGTGCCTGTATATCTGCATCAACACAATCCAAAATGCCTTGTTAGATCTCTTGTACATTTAAAGATCCACATGGGTAGCTCACATTTTGAAAATTTTAAGCGGAAAATTGTGTCGCGCCATTGGCGCGACTGTTTTCCTAACATTCGCGCCGATTGGCACGACTCCTTTGTGAGGAAATGTCCATTGGCGCGGGTCCGTGCCCAATACCCACGCCAATGGAGCGAGCCCTAAAAATTTAAAAGGGTCCCCCCAGAAGTCTAATGCACAATGACAACTCATAAAAAATGGATTAAAATGGAGCTTAAGGGAGCGCCTTTTACCTGGAACAGACGAGGAGCTGAATGACGTCCCGGATCAGTCGCAATCACCATCACAAGTTTGCACACAAACAGACCATTGTTGCTCTCCAAGTGAGGTAAAAAGTAAAAGTAAATTTGTTTTACCCTTTGAAGCCTATTTATAACTTTTTAAGTCAAAATTAGGTTTTAAATGTCATTTTTCTCAATATTTTGATATATTTTGTCGAAAAATGGATTTTACACTTGCTTTTATGTGCAGCGATAGGTTTTTACGCGACTTGGACAGTGATACGAGTTGTATTTTATACTTTTTTCGGACTCGGTAAAAACATGAAAAAGTCATTTTGGAGTCATATTTCAGCTCTTTTATGACTCTCTAAACATGAAAGGATTATTGAGTCGCTTGTCGTTTTGGTCTCATTAAAGTGGTTACGAAACGACATCTACCCAGTATACGTTTACCCCTTTTTCTAGCTAGGATAGATTATTTACGAAAAAGGAATACCCTAGCCTATCGCGACTAGGAGGTTTTCTCATACATAGTTTTCTACCTTTTCAGGTCTGAGGAACTATTTATGAAAAGGGACCATTGGAGTTTACTTTTCTGCTGTCTTTTCAAACTCTCTAAACATGAAAAGACGCCGAGTTCTTCCTTTGTCAGACTCGTTAAATCCTGATGACATCGGATCCAGTCGTAATGAAGATATTCGAGTTTCTCCTTCCTAGGGCTCATTAAATGTACTAGGATGGATTCATCCGAAGGACGGATTTATATGGCAAGCATATGGTATCCTCTTTAAGCTTGTGTAAAAATAAAGAGGTAATCGCCAGAAATGGTGGGGAAAATGGAACCAGCATCATTGTCATGTCAGCAGTATGTTGCTCTTGAACATGGCACTTGTTTGCATTCGTGTCCGGTTGGGGACATCTCATCTCGTTTTTCACTTGCCTCCGTGGGTTTGGGTGATCCCTTTTGACCTCTCATCTGCTCTTTGCCTCATCACCATGACCTCTGATCTTTTGATGTCAAATACTGCCAAATCCATTGTTGTGCCGCCAATATGTTCAAGAGAAGTTGACCTCTGCAAAGTTTCAACCTTCCTCTAATTCTCATCTGATCATGATTCACAAAGACATTATGTTCCTTTGTCTCGTGTCGATGATGTGGGAAACACTATGGCCCACCTTCGATCAAGGTCATTTTCTGTCAACTTCAACTCATTATCCAGGAAGCTGATCTAGAGACTCCCTTCTGGTACCTTGGAGCCTGCATGCCTCAATGGCAGGTTCTTCGCGTTCAACGTGAGGTTTTCATCATTGGCCTTCGATCGAGTGATTCTACGGGTGTTCGACGCCAGCTCACTGATTCACATGCCGTAGATTGTACCTATAGTACCTTGAGGGCCATTGTCATTATTGGTGGTACCTCTCGCGTCTGTTAATAGATTTTATCATTGGATGGTAATCAGGCGATGTTGTTGCATGTTCGACTTCAGCTCACTTATTCGCATGCTTGAACTTGTACTTTGTTCGGGTCGAGATGGAGCGCAAGACCCTGGATTTCGTCTGTTTAGAATCCAGGCTGTGATTTTGTGGATTATTATGATTAGTTACATGACTCACTGATTTGATGGCTACGACCATACCTGAGTCTATTTATCGATCCTCACTGGATGGCTGCGTCCATACCTTGGATATAGATTATTGTATACTCTGTTATGGATGGTTGCGCCCATACCACATATATCATGTATTTGAGATATCAGTTGTAATTCTCTACACAGGTTTTCCGACGGTAGTGTTTTCAGTTGGACACGTTCTCATAAAGCATTTCACCCCTCTCTCTCTTTCGGCCCTCATGCTTTAGGGGGCATCTGTTACACAACATTTTGTCACCGTCCCTGCAATTCCCCGTCCTGCACATTGGAGGGCTTATTCCGTGACCTGTAAGAAGTGACATGATCTGAAAACACTTTCATGGCATTCCCCTAGACATGGACTTTCATTCCCCTGAAGACAACTCTTTGTGAAAAACCCTAAAAATAGCCTTTTCATCCTTGGCGCGACTAGCCAGTGTTATACCCGTGCCAATGGGGGAAATCTTCCAAAGAGGGCGCGCCAATTGGTGCTCTGTCTCAGAGTCGCATTCGCGCCAGGCTTAATAAAGGGTGTTTTTAAAAAATAAATGGCAGAAGATTGACTCTAACCAACTCCTGAACTGGTCTCTAAATTGAGTTGGGACGTTTGGCTCCAGATTTCCATGTAGAGGAAGTAGTTTGCCACCTCTCATGGAAGCTTCCTTGAGGATAGGGCCAATCCCATGATTGTAGGGATCCCAACTCCTCTTCCACCATCTATATAAGCTTGCCATTTCCTTTGCAAGCTAATCTCCAGAGCCTTCTTGCTTTAAAGATCTTATGAGAGCTTTGATAGTCCTCATAGTGCCAAATCCATAGCAAGGAGATTGACGATCGAAGAGAGAGGCTTGTCCCCATTCCCGACAAGCTTTACCGAGACGTATTCCGCTGACGACCCGCTGAAGGAAGGTTCAGCGTCAGAGCCAGGTTGTATTTTCCTTTGATGAATTAATGATAAGCGACTATTGGTTATGGTTCCACTCGTGTTGTTCATTATGATCTTGAGTTTTGTCTTCTCTGACTGATACATAATTTCATATATCGGGTTTTACGCTTGTGTTTGTCGTGTTTCTTGTGTGTGCAGGTGTTCGATCGCCGCAAGCGAGAGGATTGTGATCTGCCAGAGCAAGGAAACGGGAGTGTCATCTTCTCTACAAACGATAGTGTTGGACTTGAGGTAGGCCTTCTTCGCGAGTTGGTTTATTGCAATTAGGAACTTGCACCTTAGCGTGTTACAATTGTTGTTAGACCCGATCTGGGCTAGTAGGGATTGCCTCTGTCCGCAGAGGGGATTTACTTCTACAACACGGCGTAAGGCCATAACTGCCTGCCAGCGCCAACCCAAAAGCATGTGTTTTTTATGGTTTGTTCTAGGAAAATTCAACAGAGGAAATGTTCTTCTCATAGCAAGGGATGCAATGGCACTTTTTGCAAGGCATGACACTTCATATAAGTCACATAAATGGTCCTCCAATGTGCGGGATGGGGATTGCAGGGACGGTGACAAAATGTTGTGTAACAATATTATTTGTAATACAAAAATTAATTATAAGTTTATCTTTTATTTTTTCAATGTGATGAGAATATTGTATTAAATCAATATCCACACCTAGATCGCGAAATGTACATCAAGTGAGTACATTGAAAGTCCCTCGAGGTCAAAAATGCCCGTAACCTCACAACGGTCTTTATTTTTAGTATACTATAACCTCACGACAATATTTATTCTCAATATCAATTAGATGTTTTACTATCTTAAAGGACAATGAGTCTTTGGAGGCATAGATTCTTCAAAAGAATTATAGATTGTTACACAAAAATTTGTCACTGTCCTTGTACTCCCCGTTCCTGATCCTAGAAGACCCTTAATAGAGACCCTTGTGTCTATTTTCCATCATGAAAATGGCCATTATATCTCTTGCAGCATATTGAACAAACTCTCTATTGAGAATTCTTGAAGAAGCTCCTAAAAAACATGGTTATCTGGAGCGGTGTGCCCTCTGCTTGTCTCACTCACACCGATTCCTCTTTTTTGGTCTAGGCCAACGCCGATCGTTGCTAGAATGGGAATCATACCAGTGCGGATCCACTTCTAGAAAGTTTTTTTAAAATGGAAGTGAAGCTTCGAGATCTAGAAGCTTCGTGGTAGAGAGATGGTTGTTTGTTCCTGAGGATAGAGCCGAGATTCTCCCTTTAGGCTTCTTGTTCCTACAAAAGTGGAACCACCCAAAGGGATAACCCATTTCCCCACCTTAGGTGGATCCATGTTCCCTCTTCCCTTGCTATAAAATGGACATCCTCCCATACCTATGCTAGTTGGAATAGAGATAGAACAACAACAATGCGAGAATTGTTGCTATAGGCAATGAAGGAGAGTTGAGACCTTTGGCCCATTTATATCGAGTTGAAACGAGCGCTTTGGAGACATGCCTGGAACCGGACCCGTTGAAGGAGACTTGCAACATCAAGGTGATGGTTGTAACTCCCCTTCTCTATATTAATATAATACAACTGATTCTTGCTTTCCATTCTTGTCTTTAATGTATAATTGGATTTCTAGCTCTCCTTGATCAACTAGATAGATTGTTTATGTGGAATATATGTTGTGCTTTCACGTTTGCTATTGGTTGATCTCTTGTGGAGGTAACAAAGCGCTGACGACATCGAGGATTTGACTACGGAGCGTAAAGGATCAAAGGATTCAAGCGAGGAACAACATCATATTGGGGTAGGTAATCTATACACGATATATGTCCATTTGCAATCTAGGAAAGTAGGCTTTAGATTGTTCCCTGTTGTTACTAGACCCATATTGGGGCAAGAGGGATCGTCTCTGTCCGTAGAGATTATTTTCTTGCATAAAAAATTGGCGACTCCCTTGGGGACTGCTTGCCTTTAAGTCTCCTATTTTCAATTTTCAATTTGCTGTGTTGTCATCAATTTTCATCGAGTGTCCATCTCCTTCTCTCTATAGCTTTCGTAATTGTCTACAGATGTTCATCTCTTTGTCGAATTGATAAGCCTGGTGTCAGTTCAGTAAACCCTTTTATTTTCAATTCTTCTCCTCAATCGACGCTAGTAGTAATTTGACAGTCGCGTCGATCGACACTGAATTCATTTGCACAATAGCGCTTTTCCTCTTCCAACGCGGGTTGCAACTTAACAGCCAGATCGATTTCTGTGTATAATTTTTTAGTGTTTCCTTTTATTTTTCAACTAGTGTGTCTTATCCTTTTGAGTTTTATTTTTCATTTGGATGGCTCCTTTTCTTCTCTGTTGTGCGACATTTTTTATTCAAGTTCTTCATCTTTGGTTTTCTCTTTTACAAAGCTAGTGCATCCTTATCATCCTAGGGTTTCTAGGTGTTTTCGAGTCATCTGAATGGTTGCATGCTTTGTTGATTTCCATAATTCTTATTGAATCAAGTCTTGTCGTATCTTTCAAGATTTTTGATTAATTGAGTTTGTGTTTTTGTCGGTTCTTACGATTAGAACTTTCAAGTGTTCACCTTGTGTGCATTTGGATCTCTTTTTGCCATCAAGCATAGATCACAATTGCTTGCTTTTGACTGAAGTTTGTTTTCTTTGGGTGTTGATTAGTGTAGAAATGTAGAAATGAAGAGTATCATGTCTTGAGTAAATTGGTTTGGGTCTCTTTTCGATTTTTGAATCTTTGTCTTTAGCAGTGTTTTGAGAGATTTCATTAGTACTCAAGCGAGTGATTGCTTTTGATTTACACTCTACATTTTGCATTGTGCTTATAAGAAAAATACAAAAATATGTTTGTTTCATTTTTTTCTACGAAAAATGAAAAGTTCTGTTTCAATTCGCTTCTAATGCATTTCATTTAAAGATGAGAAAGTGGAAATGGTTTTCGTTTCGCTTAGGTTGTGCACTTTGGGGAAATAATATAATATCATTCAATATTTTTGCTGGTCTTCTGCGTTGATTATGTGAATTTCTTTCTCCCATTGATGCAACTCTTCATCGAAAGAAAAAAGGAAAACAAGCATAGATTACAATTACATAATTTTTTCAACAGAAATTTTTGCATAGATTACGTTGCATGGTTGACATCTTTGAATATTTTTATTTGGATCGGGATAGTGTGAGTGGTTTAGTTTGGAGAAGTTTTGTTTGCTACATTGTTGATTGTTGCATCACTGTTTGAAACTCTTCCCTAAATTGGATAGAGTTCATCGATTTGAAGAGGATCATTTTTCATATTTGTTGCAATTTAAGTGTTCAGGTAACAATCGTTTTAAGCCTTGAAATTGAAGCTTTAAGCAAGATCGACTTTAAAACAAACCTCAATTAACCTAAGGATCATTTGAAACCTAATGAAAAGCATATATAGGTCTAGGCTAGAGACGTGTTCCGATGTATTTAAGTGTAGGAGCTGTCGCTAACGACCTGGGTCACAATTCGAGGGTGATATCTCATCCCACATATGGAAGTATATTGATGTATGATAAGTATATTTGGGACACTCTCATCGAACGATTACGCATCAAACATCACTACTACGGATTTGGACTCCCACGTACTGTCACGTATATTTTGGGAGACACCATTAGGCTGCAAACTTGCCATAGTTAACTGAGTCTGCCGCCTTGTAAACGTGATACACAGAACACAACATTTAGGGAGATTGGCTACCGTACGTTAAGCCCTTGGTAAATTTATTTGCTAAGGTATATATTGTAGTTCACGGATACTTGGTAAACTCTATTGCCTAGTTTATCCCTCTTTTTGACTTTTTTGTGTTTAATTTCTAAAATTTATCGACCACAATAACATTTTACCTGTGCTCATCTCCTTAGATGATCTTAGGTTGATATTAATGGAAATGGTTCCTGAGTTTGTCAACCAAGTAATCCGCTGAGATGGGAACCCTAGTCCGTTTCCTTCTTTCGGAAATGTTGGTGCTTCGTATATGGCAACATTGTCCCTCCCAGGATTAACCATTGGTCTACCTATTTGGTTATTTTCGACCCCTGTTGTTTCAAACTTCCAAACGACTTGTCAACCAAGTTCTCGCCCGCCTGAACCGTGTCAACCTCATGTTGATCTCAAGGTTGACCCCTCACTTTATTTGCCCATTTCTTCACCTCGTTCTTCCTCTTCGCCTAGTGAAAGACTGGATTTTAGTACCCAGGTGGCCAAGAAGAACAAGAACAAGAAGAAGTCGAAGAAGAAGAGGAAAAATAAGAAAGGGGACAAATCAGCAACCCTCACTACCCATGCGACTGATATTGGAAAACCTCCTACTCTGTCTCGCAAAGTCAAATTCCCTTGCAAGATATGTAAAGGTGACCACCCTCTTTGTGATTTCCGTGGTATTCCCAAGGTGTTAGAATTGTGGTCTATTGGCCTGATTCATCCTCCCTCATCAACCTCTAGACATCATGTTGATGATGAACCTTTAGCTAAAGACAGTAAGGCTCATAAGAAACAAGGTAAGATTAAAATTCCCTCAAGATTATGTGAAGGGAACCATCCCATTTACCTCTGTCCCTATTTCGATGAAACCTCCAAAGTATTACATACCCTTTCGGCTTCTGAGTCATGTATGCTCGCTGGTTACCAAATATTTTCCTCAAGTTCTCTACTCATTGATCAAGTAATTGATCGTTATTCATCTGTGGTCAATTCTGATCTCTTCGAAAGTCAGTCTCATGAGTCCGTTTCCGACCAATCATTGGTTGAGAAAAAAGGTCGACCTAATTCCACCCACATTTCACCAGGTTTTTTCCGTAGAGAGTGGATCTCATCCTAGTCAGGTTCTCTTTGTTTCCTTTGCTTCCCCAGGACCGAAGGGAGATCCTCCTGTTCCCATGATCCAGGAGGGTGATCCTCTGATTCTTGTCATCGTAGTCCAAGAAAGTGATCCTCCTGCACTCGATCACCTCCAAGAGGATGGTCTTTCCGCTCCCGTAACACAAGGGGATAATCCTCTTATTCCTATGACATCCCCTCCATGTATTTTGGTCGCTTCCTTTGATTGGATTCGATTCAGGGGATACCGTCTTCCTTCTTTCGTTCCCTTTGAGATCATTATACATGCTTGCAATATGGTCGTACCAAGCATGATTATAGATGAAGGCACATCGGTTAGTATTTTGTCTTCAACTACTTGGAAATTGATCCTCCTACACTCGATCACCTCCAGGAAGATGGTCTTTCCACTCCTGTAACACGAGGGGATAATCCTCTTATTCCTATGGCACCCCCTCCATGCAGTTTGGTTGCTTCCTTTTATTGGAGTCGATTAACGGGATATCATCTTCTTTATTTCGTGCCCTTTGAGATAATTGTACATGCATGCAATATGGTTGTACTAAGCACGATTATAGATGAAGGCGCATCGGTTAGTATTATGTCTTCAACTACTTGGAAAGCTTTCGGTTCTCTGCATCTTGTGCCTGTTACTCATAATATGTTTCCTTTTGACAAAGGAACCAATCAATCGTTAAGGATCCTTCTGAAGCTGCCAACTGCTTTAGGAGAAAAGATTGTATATATAGATGTGATGGTTGTACAAGGTCCCTTGGATTTTAACTTACTCCTAGGGCACAACTATAATTATGTCATGGGAGCGATTGTCTCATCCCTCTTTGGCGTGATTTGTTTTCCATACGAAGGTCGGATCGTGAAAATTGATCAACTTTCATTCATTAGTCATGATGTGACATCTGGTCTACCATTGTCCTTTCCTGGTCCTTACCTGTTGGTGATGCCTTCCCCGCCATAGGTTAATTATGTGCCCACTTTTTCATTGCCCGCATCCAGTGATAGTACCACCATGTACCGTGTATTGGGGGCATTACACCGCAATTTCTAAGACGTTGTTCTCTGATCAGATGAGAACCTCTTGTAAACCATGACTTTTCATATGTCTTGATTAGGTATCCGAAGCATAGTTCATTTTCTTGTGTCAAGCTCCTTAAAAAATGAAACAAGCTCTTCAGAGCATAGTTCATTTTCTTTTGTCAAGCTCCTTGAAAAAATTAAACAACCTCTTTAGAGCAAAGTTATTTTCTTGTGTCAAGTTATTTAAAAAATAAAACAAGGGGTCATGGGGATATTTAGTTTACTATGTCAATCTCGTTAAAAAAATGAATTACATCTTATGGGGATAGTTAAAAAATGAACCAAGTTCCCCTTTAGTTCGAGTCTTTCACTTAACACTGTAGCTGAACCTTCACTCCATCCATCTATTAGTAACTAGCAGTCTATTAGGTGCATGGACTAAAGCTTGGGGGCATGTACCTCAGATTAAGGTGTCTTGTTGGGGGGCATGCAAATTTTATTTTTTCAAGGAGAGTTTCCAATGTTTCAAGTTTGTTCAAAACGAAACCTCATTACATTTTTGTACGTCAATGTGAATTTTTGTTTATGATTTGGTATGCTTTTTGTAAACCATTTTCCTACTTATCTTGTTTTACTTAACAAATTCATTGTTCTAAGATAGACAGTTACGAGAATAGTAAAATCATGATAATCATTACACCATGTATGAAACAGGAAAATAACACACACACACACATATATATATGTCGATTTGGTTTGCAAACAGTTTTCAAAGTATATCATAACCACAAAAAATATATGTTCTGGTACATAGCGAGACTCGCAGGTCTGGGAAAACTACAATTGTAGAAATTAAACTAAACTAATAAATGTGGTGTTCGTGATGGTAGGCCACTGCTTGAATAACTCGAATTAGTAGTTGGTGAATGCAACCAGACACTCCTACAGTATGTCACTGGTATTAGCGGGAATATCTCCCACCTGAGCATACTCTGGAATCCTGATAGTCAAAGTGTCCAGATTTTGAGCAATATCTTCTTGTGCATATGCTCCTTCCATGTATGGAGCAGCCTAAAAATCCCTCGCCACCCTTCTGGTGATAGGAGACATTCTAGCTGGCATCTACAGTCCGATATCTGCAGCGCATAGAGTTTCAATATCATCACACACACACACACACACACACACACACACACATATAAACATAAACATGCCCCCCCCCCCCTAAAAAAAAAAAACAAAACAAAACAAAACAAAAAACAAATCAAAAAAAACCCACCATGTTTTACTCTGTCATCCCAGTGTTCACCTGCTAGAAGTGGTAAATCTGTCCTGGAGTGTGGTCAATCCTCCACCACAATCAGCTGGCACCTCAGCCATATGAAGAAAGAGGGCTTGAACGACATCTGCTACCTGCCTCCTCCACGAGGCATCAACTCTGTCCACCTCATCAGTCATGGCTCCCATGGTGTCAGCGCCGCTACCTCTGCCCCCTGGTATTGGAACAACGGTACCCGTTCCAGGAAGATTTCCGTCAAAATGGATCTGTAACCGAACTACTTCAACTTACTATTTTTACACTTTGTGAGATGTTTTTTCATGTTTTCCACCACGGCCTCTACCCAGTTAAAAATGGTGGGTGCCAAACAATCCAGTACAGTTTGTAGTTGAGCCTTAGTGGCCTCATGTGGTGCTTGCGCTCCATCCACATGTGTAATGGTATATAGGACCACTTTGAGTGGTAGATTGCTCACAATGCTTATTTTTATCTTCCCACTCGAATATTTCGTTTCCTCTGAGCATGCTCTCCCTATGAGCACATCCATGCTTTCGCCCATGATTCGAGCCCCAGTCAGACGTGCTCGTGCCCCTCTACGTGAGAGGTCGACATTGAAGTAAATGTTGGCCACTTCAATCTCAATTTCCTGATCACCAAGTATGAACCTCTCCCGATTTGTATCCAAGATGTTGATCAAATACTACAATAGTTTTGGTTATTCTCTTATGCCTGAAGTCATAAAGAACTTGAGGAGCCCACAGTTCCTCAATGTGGCGAGACAATCTCTGTCTACCATCGCTGCTCTGTCAATATCATCATGATCTCTCTCCTTCCATTCAATCACCATGATTTCCTGCTTTTCTTTCTTGCAACAAAGTTCACATAGCTACCTGTCAGTACTCATGCTTAAAAACTGACTTTAAATGGAAATTTTAACAGAATTTTTTATATTTTTGGCTCTGTGGGTAGCGCAGTTGTTTTAAAAATAACCACACCAATCTGCCATGACACCAAGTTCAAAATACTTATCCCAAAATTTTTATTCTATGTGAAAAAAAATCAAAACCGGTATTGAAATGCAGGGAATGAGTGTGCCTCTTACCTGCCATTCACGGTTCATTGATCGGCCTCCCGAATCTCCCGTGATCTACTACTAAAGAACTAAGGTAAAAAAGGGTAAAAAAACTTATTCCAGAGAGTGTGAAGGTAAAAAGTGAAATGTTTTTTACTTTCCCTATGTTTATAAGTGTTCAAAGTCATTTATGGGGTTTCTTGTCATATTTTAATGATATTTTAATAATTTTCTCCTCGAAAACATATTATGGGTATGTTCTTGTGCACGACAGGGTTAGCTTCTTCACATATGACATATTTATGAGTTCCAATTTATTACTTTTTTTTAGACTTGATTAAAAATAAATGAAAAAGTAACCCCCTGGAGTCATCTTTCAACTCTTTTTTTACTCTTTAAACGTGAAAGTATTGTTGATTTCTTGTCGTTTTGAACTTGTTAAAGTGCATGAAACGTCATTTACCTGATATATGTTTACCCCTTTTTCGGGCTGGGATAAATTATTTACGAAAAAAGGAATACCTTAGTCAATCGCGACTAAGAGGTTCTCTCAAACTTTGTTTTCTACCTTTTTTGGGTATGAGGGACTATTTACGAAAAGGCCATTTGGAGTTTTCTTTTCATTTCTTTTCAAACTCTCTAAACATGAAAAGAAGCTGAGTTCCACCTTTGTTTTGCTTGTTAAAATTTAATGGCATTGGATCTTTCACCATGATGACACCGAGTTCTTCCTTCCTAGGGCTCGTAAAATGTACTAGGATGGATTTGTCCAAAGGACAAACTTATATGGCAAGCATATGCTATACCCTTCAAGCTTGTATTAAAAATAATTGGGGTACTCACCATAAATGGTGGGGGGAAATGGAAAGTATTAATCAGTTGTGTAAGCAATATGTCGCTCTTGAACAAACACATCCTATGTTTCGTGTCAGGTTGGGGACATCCTACATTCGTCACTTTGCCTCCATGGGTTTGAGAAATTTGTCTTGCCTCTCGTGCAATTACCACTTTCGCCAACATGGCCTTTGATTCCATTTGAGTCAAATATCGCAAAACTACGGAGTCATGTCGCTGATATGTTCAAGAGAAGTTCCTTCTGCGTCTTATTCATTGCCTGGTTCTCTGTTCACTTTCATCATTGTCTTATTGCCTTGGTCTCGTGTCGAAGATGTCCGATTATGGCCCTCCTTCAACGGATCACTTCCTGTCAACTTTATCTCATTATCCGGGAAGTTGATCTAGAGATCCCCTTTTTAGTACCTTAGAGCCTGCATGCCCTAATGGCAAGTTGTTCGCATCCGACGACAGGTTCACATATTTGCCTTCGATCAAATAATTTCACAAGTGTTCGACGTCAGCTCCTTATTCACATCTCATGGATTGTACTGCTAGTACCTTGAGGGCCATTGTCATTATTGGTGGTTTCTCTCGCGCTTGTTAACAATTTACATCATTGACTAGTAATCAGGCGATTTTCTTACATGTTCGACTTCAACTCATTCATTCACATGCCTGAATTTGTACTTGATTGGGTTGTGATGGAGTTCAAGACCCTGGGTTTTGTCTGATAAAGCCTAGGCTGCAAGGTAAAATGAATTATTCATGATTGTACACATGAATCTTTCATTTGGATGGCTGCAACCATACCTTGAGTATATATTTTTGATCCTCTTTATTGGGATGGTTGTGACCATACCTCAGATCCTGTTTCATGATCTCCTTTACAGATGGTTGCATCCATACCTCATGTCATGTGATTATTTTAGAAATTTCAGCTATATATATGTGTGTGTGTGTGTGCGCTTTTTTGTGCAAGTTTTTTGACGACGACGTCTTGGTCCTGGCACGTACTCATAAAGCATTTCACCCCTCACTCTCGTTCGACCTTCATGCTTTAGGGGGCATTTTTTACACAAAAATTTGTCACTATGCCTGTACTCCCCGTTCCTGATCCTGGAGGACCCTTAACAGTGACCCCTGTGTCTATTTTCCATCATGAAAATGTGCCATTATATCCCTTGCAACATATTGAACAAACTCTCTGTTGACAATTCCTGAAGCAGCTCCTCAAAAACATGGTTATCTAGAGCGACACGCCCTCTGCTTGTCTCACCAGTGCTGATTCCTCTTTTTTGGTCTAGGGCAGCGCCAATCGGCGCTGGAATGGGAATCATAACGATGTTGATCTAAAAGCTTCGTGGCAGAGAGTTGGTTGTTTGTTCCTGAGGATAGAGCCGAGCTTCTCCCTTTGGGCTTATTGTTCCTACAAAAGTGGAACCCCTAAAGGGATAACCCATTTCCCCACCTTAAGTGGATCCATGTTCCCTCTTCCCTTGCTATAAAATGGACATCCTCCCATATATCTACTAGTTAGAACAAAGATCTAAACAAAGAGAGAATTATTGCTATAGGCATTGAAGGAGAGTTGAGACCTTTGGCCCCTTCGTATCGAGTTGAAACGAGCGCTTTAAAGACGTGCCTAGATCTAGACTCGTTGAAGGAGAGTTGCGACATCAAGGCACAGGTTGTAACTCCCCCTCTCTATATTAATATAATACAATTGATTCTTGCTTTCCATTCTCGTCTTTAATGTATGATTGGATTTCTAGTTCTCCTTGATCAACTAGATAGATTGTTTATGTGGAATATATGTTGTGATTTCATGTTTTATGTTGTTTTTTCTCTTGTGAGAGTAATCAAGCATTGGCGATAACAAGGATCTGACTACGAAGCGCAAAGGATCAAATAATTTGAGCGAGGAACAACATCATATTGAGGTAGGTGATCTATACACGATTTGTGTCCATTTGTAATTGATCAGGAGATCATTTCCAAGTTATGGAAATTGCTCAAAAATGAAAGTGCTCAGAAGTGGCTACAATATGAATGATCGGAAAGGTCTCATCGCTGCGATTCTGACGCCGTGAACGATTTTCAAAACCGTGGTCGTATGCAAAAGTTATGAAGGTTTGAAAAGCCCAGTAAACTCCAAAATATGTTGACCAAGTTTGACTTTATAAATTTGGGAAAATTTTAAAAAAAGAATATTCCCTGGAGGGCGAATCATGTTTTGACAAGTGGAAAATGCTGATTGGATGTTGGATCAACTTTTGTTTTTGTGGCCTATCACGGGCTGCCACGTGGTAGGCCCAGAGGCCACCATGTGGCCCCAGGCCGAGGAGAACAGTTGGTAAAATTATTTTGACTTTGCAGGAATCAATGTTGGGTCGACCGCTTGCCAACACAAAGGCCCGACCGGCCCGCCCAAGGCTTACTTCTTAACATGTTGTGGTTCCCTTACGACGTGACCATACACTTGTGACCAGGGCCGCGCCAACTGACCTTATCCACAACAGATTACGGTTAGTGGGAATATAGCATGTGAACGCGCATTTTGGATAACCCTCACATTTATTGTTGCCGCTATTTTGGGGCGCAGTTCCGCCTTTTTAGGCCTGTTCGCCGAATTTAGTTTGTTAACTGGCAGTATCTCCACATTTAGTGGAGTTTTTGGGGGACATTGGGTAGTTTTCTTGGAGAAGCCATAACTTCCTCATTATTGAACGAAATTGGGTGCAAAAATAGTCAATTTTAGCTATTATCGACATTTTGAGCAATCTGGCACAGGTTTTAGGTTGAACAGTGGTCATCTTCAGTAGTATTAGCTTCGAGGAAGATCAAGGAACCATCATGGCCATCATGGAGAAGGCAGTGTATTGGACTTTCCTTATCTGTTTTATGTAAATGAATAGTCATCTCTAGATAATTCATACCTTCTGAAGCTGATTTTATAAAGATTTTTGCCTATTGAAGCTCATTTTCACTTGTACTTGCATTTTGAGCAAATTAAGACAAGAGGGACATGCCATTGGGAGCTGGACCAGCAGATGTAGCCCAGGAGTCGTGAACTGCTTCAACAATTTTCTGAGTAATGTGCTTTGTGAAGTTTATTTCTCTATTCTTTACTGCTGTATAATGATAAATAGATAAAATACTTAATCAATCCTCACACAATAATCTGTTTAACAAATCCAAAACTATTTGTTTAACCTGCAAATTAAGGAGAACCTTATGCACACATTATTATTATTGTTTGGATACTTAGCACAGCATAACTAATACAATCCATTCATATCAACAATCTAGGAAAGTAGGCTTTAGATTGTTCCCTGTTGTTACTAGACCCATCCTAAGGCTAGAGGGATCGTCTCTATCCGCAAAGAGGATTTTCCTGCATAACATAGATATAGACAAGATTTACACTACATAACAACCCATTGTTAAGCAATAGTTGCGAGGGAAGGAGTACCATTTCTCATTAGGACTCATGCGTCCAAGTCTACACCTTCATTACTGAGATCATCTACAACATACTTGTTCATTCTCAGCACATGAAAGAAGCTAATAGTAGAGAAGGCTAGCTTTAGATTTGATTTGATCAATGATGCTTCGCAACCTGCAATCCTCAGATAAAGATCCATGAATAATGTGATGAATAATTATCTATGAATCTCCCAACACCACCAAATCTTTGATGTTTTCTTCTTTGGCTAGAAAGAGCCCTTTTAGTAATCCATATGCCTCTCCAAGTGAAAGCTATGGAACTTTCAAAAAACTTGTTGATTGTTAGCCTCTTCCTATGAATAAACTTATACAGCATGCCATGTGTCCATTTCTTCAAATATAATTATAAATTTTGTACACGTGGTACGTTTGTATGTCTCCTTAAATCCCATAATATTTCATAGCATGAAAAGTACTAGAAAATAAGATATAGCAAAAATATTTAGGTAACCTATTTAAAATTTATTTCGGGACTGTTCACAAACACTAACTTCCACAAGGTATCTCTAAAAGTATAGTGAAACAAATCCTAAAATTTGAACTAGATACTCCTCGAGATCTCTCTTTAATATGGTCAGATTTTCACTATCTGAAACCTCCCATAAAAAAATTGTTGCAAAAATGGCAAAATGACGTATTTGAAACTAATTTCAAGAGCATTTTGAAACTCATAATTCCTTAGAGCATGTATCCAAAATTATAGAAAACTATGATCTAAAATTTGAACCAAATGTTCGCTTAGAAATCACCTCAACATAGTCCAAGTTTCACAATACAAAACCTCACTTAAAAAATTATAGCGAAAATATCATGCTGACTTGTTTGAGACTAATTTAAAGAGCATTCAAGAACCCAAACTTCCTTGAAGCATATCTCCAAAAATATAGCGAACAAAGATCTGAAACTTGAACCAGATATTAACCTAGATTTCTCTTCAATGTTCTCAAAGTTTCACCATCTAAAACCTCATAAGAAAACATTTCTAACGAAATTTCCATGATGACTAGTTTGAAGTAGCAAAACCCTATGATCGCGAGCTTTGATACCAAATGTTATGAACCTCGCAACTTAAAAATGATAAGAAACCAATAATTACAGTCCCCTTTGAGGGGAAACCTATGTTTATAATGAATACAAGGTACAAGACAATATTTGATGACCATAAGATTAGGTCTCTTTAGTGTGTATATATAGAAGACAAAGGGTATCATTACAATAGAATGGGACCATGAGATGGTTCTAGCGTACATAATAATATAACAATAGAAATGTAATCACTCAATATCTCGGGCTTAATAAGGGGTTTTAGGGTTAACGCGAGGCTTATATATGGCTTAACAAAAATGGTAGCAACATTTATATTGATATAATCTCCTCTGATATATATTTCTAATCCTTTTTAAATCACCACAAACTGAGTTCAACCAAAAGTTATGATATTTCTAAATTAAGACACCTTGTAAATCCCTAATTTAGGGCTTGCTTTGTTGGTTGAAATTGCACCTATTACAAGTTAACCAAATCTAATATTTAACTAATGAAATTTTAATATTATGTAATTTTATATGTCCTCTTCATGCTCCCACTAATCCCATGCAAATTTGAACTTCAATGAGAAAATTATACTGAAGTTACTAAAACTTGCTTTTTCCCTATTTCTGGAGAGCTAACTTGTATAACTTATCTGTAGCACACCCAACCCCCTAATGTCACATTAGGAATGTGGAATGTAACTACACTCAACCTTCAAGGTTTCTTATGAATATGGGGTTATCAAAATATATCTTTCCTCTAGCACCTTAAATCACAATTTTGATACTGCAATCATCTTCTACTCATCAAGAACTTTCCAACGATACAAATTTCATCTCATTTTAAACTATGGGCGCAAAGTTACGGCCACTTGAAAATCTTACCCTTTTAAGGCCACGTGAACATCTATACAAGCCACGTTGCTGACATGTGGTGACCCTTGGCCATGTGTCTTCCCCACAATGGTCCACGTCCACTAAAATTGCCTTGTCGAAATCCCTAAGGGTTTCAGTATTCAAATAATATGGTATAACTTTGGTTAAATCCTTTGATATGTCGATATGGATAAAATCGCGTGATATGTTGATATCCCAATATCGATAGTTTAGAGAATTATTTGTTGTTATAGAGAATTTTATGATATCCAAATATCCCAACACAAAATACCAAGATATTGGAAAATTCTCTATAACTACAAATATTTGCAATCTCCCAATAGGTCGATAGGCTTGTGGCCAACTCAACATGCCACCTCGTACCTCTGACATCCAATCACAACCTAACAAGTGATGAAAGTTGATGTCAATAATGCCACATGTCACTTGTATTTTCATAATTGGTATGCCAAAACATCGAATCTAGGAGACATGTGTCCATTACATGGAATTTCCACCTCATTATATCTAATTTCACCATGATGTAATGCTTTGAAAGTCTCGGTGCTTTGATACTCCAATGTCATATGTTGACGTGCCCAGTAAATAGCGATTTTATCGTCCATAGTGGGTCCATCTATGAAAATTGCACCATACTAGACAATTACCAAAGTCATTTCTTTCAATTCTTCCCACTTTTATCGTTTCAATAAGAACTTACTCTCGTGTGGCTCTTTGCCATGACTCATATCACGTCATTTTACCAAGGGCTAGGGCCAAGACTCCCACCTCCAAATTTCAAGGATACATACATATTTTTTTCCTAATTATATCTATCTGATTCAAATCCCTTCAACCCTTCCAAACAAAACAATTCATTGCCTTTAACTAGGCATCTTGAAGCCTCCTCGTCTCAATTACTTACACTACATGGAACCATGCACGTTATCTCATGTTTCGATACATACAAATCTTTAATCTCCCACCAACATATAGGTATCACTCCACCATCATGGTCTGGATAGTTACTTGGCCTTATAACTTTCATGAAATAGGAAATATTTGTATATTTATATACAACCATTACAACCAAAGCTAACCTTTCCATTTATGAACATAAAACACATAAAGGTCACAATTAACATAAGAGAAAAAGCTCCCATTGTATATAAGATTCATATTTGTAACAAAAACGTGGAGAAACATCCAAGTGAGCTATGTTAATTCTCATCTCTCTATTCATGGTCAGTCAACATAACATTACAATAACTATTAGTCGATCACTAACCATGTACACAGTGTAACAACGCACCATTCAAACAAGAAGCATGAAACAACATTAATTTTTTATTTACAAGGAAAGTAATACATTGATCTGTTCTACTTGAATTTGTTGGACTTGGAAGGGACAATTGCTCTCCACCCAACCATAGGCGTAGCTACACGACAATTTTCTTTCAACTGGCCACCCCCGAGTCGAATCCCATGTTTGAAGGATTCTTCACTCGAGGAATTTCAACAAATGGTCAATTCAGGGTATAAAGTATAAAATCCATTCTCATTCACTTGCACGAAACAAAGTTGCTACCTCTCAATCATTGAGTCTAGGCTAATCACACAACAAAATATGGGAATTGAAGGTATGCGCAACACAAAAGGAAATACCTTCACCACTTCCTAAGACCCCCTGCTGATTTTCCTGTTATTCAATGCTCCATGTGCATAAAAATAACTAAGTAATCAAGTTCCTCTTGGTATACTTAACTCACTTCGAGGCCCTCCTCACTGGTTTCCTTGGCTAACACGATTCAAGCACGGGATTTGCAGTCTAACTTCCAATAATAGGTTTATAGGTTGCATTTCCATGATGGTTCAAGGTTCACACTCAGTCTCCCTCTAATAGTAGTATGTAACACCACTTCCCTTGTCTCTATTGGCTACAATATGGCATTCTTCTCCTCATCAGTGTTGCCTCATGCATTATAGGTTTTGGGTCCCTTCTCAGGCTGCAGAGTCAACCATGAATTTCTAATAATAGCCCATGCTTGGGTAGTTTGATACATAACTCCTTAGAGGATTTATTTTTCACTTGAACATCTATGCATGGTGAATAAGGATGAAACTAGCCCAAAATATTAGGATCAAAACTCTTTTTCTTAGAGGACTTTGGAACCACAATCTCCTTGAAAGGAAAAGTAATCTTGAACTATTTTCTTCTTCACCCATATTTCCTTTATGGATGTGATGAGGACTTTGTCATAGAGCAACCAGTCTATAAGTGTCAAACATACTAGCACTTTGAACACTTAAAAGGAACCCTTCAATAGTCTTAGGTTGAACTAGCTCCATGTCCCCTCACATGATTTCAAGTTATTCAATGAATCTCTATGCCCACCTCCACTAAAATCCTATCTAATATTTTATTTATTATATCCCAAAAATTTCCCTTCAAATAAATGAATCTTCTAATCTTGTTACTTAGGGGCCTTAACACCTCCTCGCACTAGAATTCAATTAGTAAATCGAGTAATAAAACCCACAAGCATTTTTTGTTCATGGATTCACGTTGAGGGTGGAAACTTCCACCTATTTAAGACTAGACTAGAGGGATCGCATGACCATGAATGCTTAAGAATAATATTGGAGTCCCCTGCAAACTTAAAATTTGAACCAAATCCAACCCTCAACCAAGAGATGAAATATTGGAATATATCCAAGAATCCTTTGTCACCTTGCATCTAACCATTGCTTTATGGTTTCCCTTATAACTAGTTCTGATGTAAATATTCCAATCAAAGCATTATTTATTAACACCATGACCCTATTCAAACCCACATCATATGAAAACACCACCTGATTCAGATTTATGCAGGAATGCAAAAAAATACGAATATGACCATAAATACAAAGATGCAGTGGAATAACACTTCATTTCATTAATATCAAATAACGGAAATATGCTTACAGATAGAATGGAAATAAACTAGCTAGGGCGTTGGTAGTTTATCTCTGAGAAGATATGTGGCGACTAAAAACCTCTGAATTGTGTTACAATGAGGCTAGAAGGCCTATATATTATTGAGAAACAACGAAAACCCTAAACATCAAAAAACCTAACCCTAGGAGACGAAGCGGCAAAACTATGGGGCCCGTTTGGGTAAATTGGTACATCAACTTCCCGAGGACGTAACTTTGGAATAAGATCTCCATTTGACACGCACAATACCTAGTTAGAAATATTTATCCGATGAATACAAGTTTTGAGCGAGTAACATTTGTGAAAGACCCATGTTCCTCCCAATTTTCCCAAAAAACAACGCTTAGGGCCTCAAAACGGCTCCAGAAGTTCAGAACCCAAAAAATTGCTAAAAGTAGTAAATTGTGTTGCAATTAAGGAAACTTAAAAGACTGAAAGAAACAATGGTGGGGGTCCAATTGGAATAGGTGGGTGGCCACCAATATCCACCTGGATCACCACCTTAACTCTCTCTAGCTGAACCCCAATACATTTCTTCGAGTGGCAAGGATTTATCTCTCTGATTTAGCTTTTGACTTCAAAATTACTGACTAAGTTTGAGTTAGTGATATAAATGAATGGAAACGAGTAAGAAATAGCTCCCTATAATTTTGAGTTGCACCTTCGAATATAGTAGATTGTTTAGCCCTAATATTCTTTAAATAAAAGATAATATATCTTGTTTACATCATTTTGAATGACTAGCTCAATAGAATGTGGTAAGAGACCACGAGCCATTGTGTCCTTTATAGACTTCAAGGCTAGGATAAAAATGGTCTCATCTTCCTTAAATGCATGAAAACATTATTAGATGTCAAATAGTTCATCTTAGGTACAAAATATTGTAGCTGGGTTCTCGAGGTCATCCCAATCATAATCCACCTCATCTAACCTTCCATTCGTAGCCTTAGTGGTACCAAACCAAAACCCCACTAAAACCCAAGATCCCCAAAATCATGTTGGAATTATTATAAAAATACCAACAATAAATATTTTCTTACTTACTGATGGCATGTTTAAGCATCCAATATACACACACTTCTTATTGCTATTGTGTTGAGTGATGGGGAGCCATGTGAACAAAGATCTAAGCCATGACTTATAGAGTATAAGGTAATAATAAATAATGATATACCTACTGGAAACAAGATATAATTGCAACTTGTAGGGCCATGGAATATGCAATAGCAAAACAACCCCATGACTGTCATCGCGGGCTATCAATATTCCTTAAAACCAGAACATGAAGTAGTATGCACCATTTTCACAAGAGCCATTTCTCATACAGGATGGATATTTAGGGTTTCCACAAGTGTAGAGTAACCACAGTAGCAATGTGTAGAAAGATTGTAACTACAATCATTCTCATCATATGCTTCTCTTTCCATCAATAAACACAACTCTAAATATCCAACAAGGAATCCTAGCCATGACCATTCTCATCCTTTGCTTCTTCCATAAGAGGGATATCTTAGGGTTTCCATACTTGTAAAGGAACTACAAACAACCTTTTGTTGGTCAATGGTGATGATGGATGGTATTACTTATTCTTTTTTCTTTCTTTTTCTTTTCAAATTTCTCCAAGGATGAGAGCTTGCAATTATTACAACCCAATCAACCATGCTATGGGCAACACACTAGAAACAAAGAAAAAATTCATGAGCAAACCACTAAAACAATAACTACTTTGTCTCCTCCATGGAAAACTTATACCACATTGGCTCATGAAACACATGTCTCCACACTTGGTTCCAACATTCAAAGTTTTTCTTTTTAAATAACATCAAGGGTTGCCTTCAAATATTATCTTAATAAATCCATGCTAAATAATTAAAATATAAAAATAGACATGATGTTTATTTGTTTGAGGACATATTTATAAGGGATAAATTTAAGGACAAGAATTTATTTGAAGTTCATAAACCGTGGTGAATCGTATTGGTCCATATTATGCAAACTCTAAAATGTTTGGCATTATCTTTGTAAAATTATTCAAATTTCCAATGATATAATATCGTCTTTATAATTTTTTGGCTATTTTTAAGATAAAATAACTCTATCTTATAAAATTTGGGTGAATGACTTTTAGAAAAAATGGAAATTAGCAAATCTTTCATAATAAAAAACTACCCCTTAAATTTCCCTTGATATTTGTTGTGTAGGTAAATACTCTCTGCAGACATAGGCGATCCCTCTAGCCCTAGGGTGGGTCTAGCAGCAAGAGGACATGCTAATGTGTCGGTTCCTAATTAATGAATGAAATGAGTCGGGATAGATTGTCCTACTTGTGATCCAACACAGTTGTCGTAACTGTAGCAGTGGTCTCCTGATCCTTGTCTCGACACGTCATGATCCTTCAACAATGGTACTTGGGTGCCTGCACAAAGATCAAAGGAAAAAAGCAGCATACAAGAAAATAATTTCATTCATAACTAGCTAATTAGTCAAGGAGAATTAAACGTATTGTGTAAGACAAATCACATCAACATAAGATGAGAACCAAAACATCAGTCATGTATATATTAAGAGAAAGAAAGAGATTACAACTGGAGCCTTGACGTTGTAGCCTCCTTCAGCGGGTCTAGTCGAAACGCGTCTCGAGCATTCGTCGGGGAATTTGGACGTGGCGAGGCAATAAGCCTAAGCTCTCTCTTGATAAGGGTCTATCTCTCTGCTCTATCTCACACCAGCTATATCAGATTGTTTTAGCAAAAAAGTTCAGCAATTCCTATTCAGCTAGCTATATCTATGTGAGAGAGGTGTATTTATAGAAGAAGAGGAGGAGGTTGGGATCCCTCAAATGGTGGAAGGGAGGCCTTATCCTTTGGGAGGTTGCCCCAAAAGGAGGAAACAAGAAGCCAAAGGAACGTGCTTGACGTTATTCAGTCGAACAACCCAAGTTGACTCGCTCAAGAAGTAGTTAGCTTGGAAACTTCGCTTCTATATTTAAATAACTTTCCAAAAATAGTTCAGTGCGGGAAGCTCACTGAGACAGAGTGTCAATGGGCGTGGGGCCCAGTGTTAATTTCCTTTATCGACGCGAGGCCATAACTACCTGCCAGCGCCAACCCAAAAGCATGTGTTTTTTTTATGGTTTGTTCCAGGAAAAGTCAACAGAGGAAATGTTATTCTCATGGAAAGGGATGCAATGACACTTTTTGCAAGGCATGACACTTCATATAAGTCACAAAAATGGTCCTCCAATGTGCAGGACAGAGATTGCAAGGACGGTGACAAAAAGTTGTGTAACAGATGCCCCCTAAAGCATGAGGTCCGAAAGAGAGGGAGGAGTGAAATGCTTTACGAGAATGCGTTCGAACCAAACACCGTTGTCGAATGACCTGTAAGTATAATTACAACTGATATCTCTTATACATGAACATGTGGCATGGGCGCAACCATCCATAATAAAGTACATAAGAACTGAGATCCGAGGTATGGACGCAGCCATCCAGAAATAAGGATCAACAAATAGACTCAGGTATGGTCACAACCATACAATTAAAAGAGTCATGCATATAGTCATGATAAACCAAAATATCTCGCATCCTGGATCTTATCAGACAAAACCCAGGGTCTTGCACTTCATCTCGACTTGAACAAGTACAAATTTAAGCATGCGAATATGTGAGCTGAAGTTGAACATGCAAGAAAGTCACCTAATTACCAGCCAATGATGAAAGTTGTTAACATGCACGAGAGAAACCACCAATAATGACAATGGCTCTCACGGTACAACTAGTACAATCCATGGAAAGTGAATAGTGATCTAGTGTCGAAAACCCGCAGAATCACTTGATCGAAGGCCAATGATGTGGAACTGTCGTCGAATGCAAAGAACTTGCCATTGAGGCATGCAAACTCCAAGGTACCGAAAGGGGGTCTCTAGATCAACTTCTTGGATAATGAGCTGAAGTCGACAGGAAGTGACCCGGTTGAAGGAGGGTCAAAATGTTTCCCACATCATTGACATGAGATAGAGAAACATGATGATAGTGAATCAAGACCAAATAGATGATCAGAGGGAGGTTGAAAACTGCAAAGGCAAACTTCTCTTGAACATATCAGTGACACAACTCTGGATTTGGAATTATTTGACATCAAGGGATCTGAGATCATGATGATGTGGAAAAGAGCAGATGAGAGGTCAAAACAGATTACCCAAACCCATGGAGGCAAAAATGACGAAATGAGATGTCCCCAACCCGACACGAATGCAGATGAGTGTCATGTTCAAGAGCGACATACTATCGACAAGACTAAGAACTGGTTCCATTTTCCCCACCATTCCTAGCGAGTACCCCAATTATTTATGGAAAATAAGCTTGAAGGGGATAACATATGCTTGTCATTTTAAGTTTTTCCTTCAGAAAAATCCATCCTAGTACATTTTACGAGGCCTAGGAAGGAGGAAGGAGGTGACGTCATGATGATGGTTTCTGATGTCATTTAGGGTTTAACGAGTCTGGCAAAGGATGAATTCAACATATTTTCATGTTTAGAGAGTTTGAAAAGAAAACTCCAGCAATCCCTTTTCGTAGATAGTCTCACAGATCCGAAAACGTAAAAAACTGTGTCTGAGAGAACCTCTTAGTTGCGATAGGCTAAGGTATTCCTTTTTCGTAAATTATCTATCCCAGCCCGAAAAAGGAGTAAACGTATACTGGGTAGATATTTTTTCGTAGCCATTTAACGAGTTCAAAACGACTAGAGTCTCGACAATATTTTCAATTTCAGAGAGTTAAAAAAGAGTTGAAAGATGACTCCAACAGTGACTTTTTTGTGTTCTTACCGAGTTTGAAAAAAATATAAAATACAACTCGTTACTTCATCGTCGTCATGTTGAAAACCTGTCGCTTCACAAGAGACGCACGTAAAACCCATTTCTCTAAATAACATAGTGAAATAATTGAAAAATACGCTTTAAAACCCAATTACGGTTTTGAAAAGTTATAAAATGCAAAATATGGTAAAAAATAAATTACTTTTCACTTTTACCTCTTGTGAGAAATTTGTTACCCTTTTTCACTGCGATTTTGTGGCATTGATAGTGGGCAATCCGGAAGACCAATCGTGAATCCATCAGTTCCAGGTAAGACCTTACATCTTTTCCTGCATTTTGATAACTTTTTCACTACCTACAATCCCTTTTTTGTAGATCTATGGGAGAATTTTTCAAAAATTAGGGCGCGGTGGTTGGCGCAGGTATCAGGCATGGACTCGCGCCAACTAGCCTAAAATTGGAATGGCGGCACGCCAATTGGCGTGATTGTTTGCGGCAGTCAATTTTAGCATGTAATTTTAAACAAGCAGGCCCAATTTAACTATTCAAAAGTTTTGGATTTGGCTAATGACAACCATATGGATGTTTTTGCAGGTGTGAAAAGACAAAATGGTGATCGAAGGAAAGAATGAGAACACAGTGAAGAAGATGAGGAAGCCATGGGCAACAGGAGATGTATGGAAGCTCTCAGAGATTGCGGGATCAAGAAATTATTCATGGCACCATGTCTCAGAGCTCAACCGGAGTTGTTGCAGTACTTGATCAGTGTTTGAGACGTTGATCAGGAAAAAATCATTATTCATGACCAGGAACTTGAGATTGAAGTCTCAGATGACCATGAACATGTGGCATGGGCACAACCATCCATAATAAAGGTCATAAAAACTGAGATCCGAGGTATGGACGCAGCCATCCATAAATAAGGATCAACAAATAGACTCAGGTATGGTCGCAACTATCCAATTAAAAATTCATGCATATAGTCATGATAAACCAAAATATCTCGCATCCTAGATCTTATCAGACAAAACCCAGGGTCTTGCGCTCCATCTCGACACGAACAAGTAAAAATTTAAGCATGCGAATATGTGAGTTGAAGTCGAACATGCAAGAAAGTCACCTAATTACCAGCTAATGATGAAAGTTGTTAACAGGAACAAGATAAACCACCAATAATGACAATGGCTGTCAAGGTACAATTAGTACAATCCATGGAAAGTGAACAGTGATCTGGTGTCGAAAACCCACAGAATCACTCGATCGAAGGCCAATGATGTGGACCTGTCGTCCAATGCAAAGAACTTGCCATTGAGGCATGCAAACTCCAAGGTACCGAAAGGGAGTCTCTAGATCAACTTCCTGGATAATGAGCTGAAGTCGACAGGAAGTGACCCGGTCGAAGGAGGGCCATAGCGTTTCCCACATCATCGACACGAGACAGAGAAACATGATGATAGTGAATCAAGACCAATAAGAGGATCAGAGGGAGGTTGAAAACTACAAAGGCAAACTTCTCTTGAACATATCATTGACACAACTCTGGATTTGGTAATATTTTACATCAACGGATTTGAGGTCATGATGATGTGGCAAAGAGCAGATGAGAGGTCAAAACAGATTACCCAAACCCATGGAGGCAAAAATGACGAAATGAGATGTCCCTAACCCGACACGAATGCAGATGAGTGTCATGTTCAAGAGCGACATACTGTCGACGGGACTAAGAATTGGTTCCATTTTCCCCACCATTGCTAGTCAATACCCCAATTATTTATGGAAAACAAGCTTGAGGGGGATAACATATGCTTGTCATGTAAGTTTTTCCTTCAAAAAAATCCATCCTAGTACATTTTACGAACCGTAGGAAGGAGGAGGGAGGTCACGTCATGGTGATGGTTTCTGATGTCATTTAGGGTTTAATGAGTCTGATAAAGGAATAATTCGACATCTTTTCATGTTTAGAGAGTTTGAAAATAAGTAGAAAATAAAACTCCAGCAATCCCTTTTCGTAGTTTCACAGATCCGAAAAGGTAGAAAACTGTGTCTGAGAGAACCTTTTAGTCCCGATAGGCTAAGGTATTCCTTTTTCGTAAATAATCTATCCCAGCCCGAAAAAGGGGTAAAAGTATACTGGGTAGATATTGTTTCGTAGCCATTTAACGAGTTCAAAACGACAAGAGTCTCGACAATATTTTCAATTTTAGAGTTAAAAAAGAGTTGAAAGATGACTCCAACAGTGACTTTTTTGTGTTCTTACCAAGTTCGAAAAAAGTATAAAATACAACTCGTTACTTCATTGTTGTCATGTTGAAAACCTGTCGTTGCACAAGAGACGCACGTAAAACCCATTTCTCGAAATAACATAGCGAAATAATTGAAAAATACACTTTAAAACCCAATTATGGTTTTGAAAATTTATAAAATGCCAAATATGGTAAAAAATAAATTACTTTTCACTTTTACCTCTTGTGAGAATTTTGTTACCCTTTTTCACTGCGATTTTGCAGCGTTGACAGCGGGCAATCCGGAAGACCAATCGTGAATCCGTCAGTTCCAGGTAAGAGCTTACATCTTTTCCTACATTTTGATTACTTTTTCACTACCTGCAATCCATTTTTTGTAGATCTATGGGAGGATTTTTCAAAAATTAGGGCGCGGTGGTTGGCGCAGGTATCAGGCATGGACTCGCGCCAAATAGCCTAAAATTGGAACGGGGGCACGCCAATTGGCGTGATTATTTGCGGCAGTCAATTTTAGCATGTAATTTTAAACAAGCAGGCCCAATTTAACTATTCAAAAGTTTTGGATTTGGCTAATGACAACCATATGGATGTTTTTGCAGGTGTGAAAAGACAAATTGGTGATCGAAGGAAAGAATGAGAACACAGTGAAGAAGATGAGGAAGCCATGGGCAACAGGAGATGCATGGAAGCTCTCAGAGATTGTTGGATCAAGAAATTCTTCATGGCACTATGTCTCAGAGCTCAACCGGAGCTGTTGCAATACTTGATTAGTGTTTGGGATGTTGATCAAGAAAAATTCATTATTCATGACCAAGAACTTGAGATTGAAGTCTCAAATTACCATGAACATGTGGCATAGGCACAACCATCCATAATAAAGTACATAAAAACTGAGATCCAAGGTATGGACACACCCATCCATAAATAAGGATCAACAAATAGACTCAGGTATGGTCGCAACCATCTAATTAAAAGATTCATGCATATAGTCATGATAAACCAAAATATCTCACATCCTGGATGTTATTAGACAAAACCCAGGGTCTTGCGCTCCATCTCAACCCGAGAAAGTACAAATTTAAGCATGCGAATATGTGAGCTGAAGTCGAACATGCAAGAAAGTCTAACTAGCCAATGTGAAAGTTGTTAACATGCATGAGAGAAACCACCAATAATGACAATGGATCTCAAGGTACAACTAGTACAATCCATGGAAAGTGAACAGTGATTTGGTGTCGAAAACCTACAGAATCACTCGATCGAAGGCCAATGATGTGGACCTTTCGTCGAATGCAAAGAACTTTCCATTGAGGCTTGCAAACTCCAAGGTACCAAAAGGGAGTCTCTAGATCAAATTCCTGGATAATGAGCTGAAGTCGACAGGAAGTGACCTGGTCGAAAGAGGGCCATAATGTTTCCCACATCATCGACACGAGACAGAGAAACATGATGATAGTGAATCAAGACAAAAAAGAGGATAAGAGGGAGGTTGAAAACTACAAAGAAAAACTTCTCTTAAACATATTAGTGACACAACTCTGGATTTGGCAGTATTTGACATAAAGGGATCTGAGGTCATGATGATGTGGCAAAGGGCAGATGAGAGGTCAAAACAGATTACCCAAACCCATGGAGGCAAAAATGACAAAATGAGATGTCCCCAACCCAACACGAATGTAGATGAGTGTCATGTTCAAGAGTGACACATTGTCAACGGGATGAAGAACTGGTTCCATTTTCCCCACCATTGCTAGCGAGTACCCCAATTATTTCTCGAAAACAAGCTTGAAGGGGATAACATATGCTTGTCATGTAAGTTTTTCCTTCAGAAAAATCCATCCTAGTACATTTTACGAGCCCTAGGAAGGAGGAAGGAAGTGACATCATGGTGATGGTTTCTAATGTCATTTAGGGTTCAACGAGTCTGACAAAGGAAGAATTTGACATCTTTTCATGTTTAGAGAGTTTGAAAAGAAGTAAAAAATAAAACTTCAGCAACCCCTTTTCGTAGATAGTCTCATAGATCCGAAAAGGTAGAAAACTGTGTTTGAGAGAACCTCTTAGTCGCAATAGGCTAAGGTATTCGTTTTTCGTAAATAATTTATCCCAACCCAAAAAAGGGGAAAACGTATACTGGGTAGATATCGTTTCATAGCCATTTAACAAGTTCAAAATGACAAGAGTCTCGACAATATTTTCAATTTTAGAGAGTTAAAAAAGAGTTGAAAGATGACTTCAACAATGACCTTTTTGTGTTCTTACCGAGTTTGAAAAAAATATAAAATACAACTCGTTACTTCATCGTCGTCACGTTGAAAACCTGTCGCTACAAAAGAGACACACGTAAACCCATTTCTTGAAAAAACATAGCGAAATAATTGAAAAATACGCTTTAAAACACAATTAGGGTTTTGAAAAGTTATAAAATGCCAAATATGGTAAAAAATAAATTACTTTTCACTTTTACCTCTTGTGAGAAATTTGTTACCCTTTTTCACTGCGATTTTGTAGCGTTGACAGCGGGCAATCCAGAACACCAATCGTGAATCCGTCAGTTCCAGGTAAGAGCTTACATCTTTTCCTGCATTTTGATTACTTTTTCACTGCCTGCAATCCCTTTTTTGTAGATCTATGGGAGGATTTTGCAAAAATTAGGGCGCGACGGTTGGCGCGGGTATCGGGCACGGACTCCCGCCAACTAGCCTAAAATTTGAATGGGGGCACGCCAATTGGCGTGATTGTTTGCGGCAGTCAATTTTAGCATGTAATTTTAAACAAGCAGGCCCAATTTAACTATTCAAAAGTTTTGGATTTGGATAATGAAAATCATATGGATGTTTTTGCAGGTGTGAAAAGACAAAATGGTGATCGAATGGAAAGAATGAGAACACAATGAAGAAGATGAGGAAGCCATGGGAAACAGGAGATGCATGGAAACTCTCAAATATTGCGGGATGAAGAAATTATTCATGGCACCATGTCTTAGAGCTCAACCGGAGTTGTTGCAGTACTTGATCAGTGTTTGGGACGTTGATCAAGAAAAATTCATTATTCATTACTAGGAACTTGAGATTGAAGTCTCAGATGTTTATTTCATAACCAGACTGTCGTGGAGGGGGGCAGTACCAATCCTGACCAACACCTGGCCCTCAATGGAGAGCATGAGTATGGTTATAGATAGGGTGTTCCCAAGGGCAAGGAAAAGATCGGGAAGCAGAAAAGTGGATTGGGGACGAGGCCACAAAAACACAACTAATTTTTGTTGTAGATTGCATGGCACTGACCCTATACAACTGGGTAGTGGCGGTAACAATAAACATGAAGTGTCAACTAACAAAATGAAATAAAACCAAGCCGAAGTAGTTCGGCTATGGGTCCATATTGGTATCATTCATCTTGGAACGACTACCAATCTTCCAGCGTCAATAGGTAATAGTTCCAATGCCACCAGCCTAGGAGCCACGGAGGGCCCGTTGGGCAGCTCTGATGTGAAGGTCAGGGGGTGGTCAAAAGATGTCCTGGAGACCGGATTTCTTTGAGTGGCTCTGCCAACAACTGATCGTCATGGAGGACTAGGCCTACTCTGGCACATATTTCAATAGTGATGCAGATCTCTCACTCCCAGAAGGAGAGGACTAGGATGAAGTACTGGGTAAGACTCATTTTTTATTTTGATGAGCATTATGATTTTTTTTGTTATGCATGTTCTGACATTAATCCATGTAATATATATATATATATATATATATATATATATATATATATATATATATATATATATATATATATATATATATATATATATATATATATATATATATATATATATATATATATATATGGATCTTGTCATGTGATGATGATTTTTTACAAATTACGCAAATGTCTATCTAATAAAATGTTAACTACTGTATTAGTTAGATAGTCTGCATAATAAGCAACGACCCAAAAGGCAGGAAAACGCTCATAAAGCACATCAAGCTAAAAAGGTTTCATTTTTACGCAAGCTTGAAAACAAAATTAAACTATGCTTGAAATTGGTTTCATTTTTTACACAAGCTTGAAACAAAGGTAAACTATGCTTGAAAAGTGGGCATGCCCCCAATATGGTGACTCAATTCGAGCTACATGCCCCCCAAACTTTAGTCCAGCTACAATTAATGAAAATCGGATGGAGTGAAGGTTCAAATGTCAAGATCAGAGAAAGACTTGACTGGGATCTTACGAGATCTTATCAAAGACTCAAATTGAACAAAAATGTGTTTCATTGTTTTAACGAGGTTGACACATTAAAAGAACAATCCTCATGACCTAATTCATTTTTTAATGAGGTTGACGTAGAAGACGAACCATCCTCATAACACCTTGTTTCATTTTTCAATGAGCTTGGCACAAGAAAAGGAACCTTGCTCCGATGACCTTGTTTCAATTTTTAAGGAGCTTGACACAAGAAAATGAACTCTGATTCGATGACCTTGTTTCATTTTTTAAGGAGCTTGACACAAGAAAATGAACTCTGATTCGATGACCTTGTTTCATTTTTTAAGGAGCTTGACACAAGAAAACGAACTTTGCTCCAAAGACCTTGTATCATAATGAATAAAAGGTCATTTCTTCCAAGAGGTTCGCATCTGAGGGGAGAACAACATCTTGGAAACCGCGATCGAATGCCCCTAGTAGATGGTACTCGATGGCACTATCACTGGAATGAGGGCAACGAACAAGTGGCCACATAATTAACCCGTGGCGGGGAAGATACAACTAGCATATAAAGATCTAGAAGAGACGATGGTGGGCCAGCTGCTACCTCAGGACCAAAAAATGAAAGCTGATCAATGGTCACAATCCAACCTTTATGTGGAAAATAGATCACACGAAAGAGGGAAGAGACAAGTGCACCCATGGCATAAGCATAGTCGCGCCCCGAGAGTAAATTGAAATCCAAGGGGCTTGGAACAACCATCATGTCTATATAGACAGTTTTCCCTCCCAAAGTGATCGACAACTTCGGAAGGATCCCTAACGGTTGACTTGTTCCTTTGTTAAATGCCAACAGATTCTGCGTAACAAGCACAAGCGGTGCAGAAAAAAAGCTTGCCAAGTAGTTGAAGATATAATACTAATAGATGCACCTTCATCTATAATCATGCTAGGTATGACCATATCGAAGGCCCGTACCGTGATCTCAAAAGGTACATAAGAAGGAAAGCGGCATCCCTCAAATCGACTCCAATCGAAGGAAGCGACCAAACTACTTGGAGGGGGTACCATTGAACTGAGATGGTCATCCCCTGGTGTTACCAGAGAAAGAGGAGTGTCTTCCTGGACCATATACATGGGAGCAGGAAGAGCAACTTCTTGAGTCACAGGGATGGGAGGATCTTTCTCCAAGTCTGAGGAATCTAAAGAAACAATAAGAACATGAGGGGGAAGAAATCCACTCTCGATGGAAAAGAACTGATGAACCATAGGCAGAATCAAATCGAATGATTCCACGACCAATGGTTGGTTGGGAATGGATTCATGAATTTGAATTTCCTAGGGAACGAGATCGACAAAGGATGAATCTTGACCAATCGTTGAATCAACTAGAGGAGGACTCGAAGAAAGATTCTGGTAACCAAATGGAAGCCAGGGTGTAGAAACAATAGCATTGTCCAACACTCTCGTGGCTTCATCCATATATGGAAAAAGGTGAATTAGATGATGCCTTCACACAACTTACAGGGATTGGTAATCTTACCCTATTTCTTATGATTCTTATCATGGGCTAGTCGAAGATGTGCCACCAATATGACTTCCGGAAGTCAAAGGCAACAGCGGACGACCATCAAACCATACTTCAAGTACCTTGGGAATGCCAGGGCATTCTCGAAGAAGGTAGTCACCTTTGCACAACATTCAAGGGAATTTGACTTTCCGTGGAAGGTTGGATGGTTCATCAAGGGAAGGTGTCTTAGGCGCAATAGCTGCAGAGTTGGCCTCTCTCTTATCTAACTTCTTATTTTTCGTCTTCTTCTTCTTAGCCACCAGGTTACTAGAATCTAGACTTTCACCAGGCGAAGTAGAAGAGGAGGATGAAGAAATAGGCGAAGAAGGGAGAGATCCACCTTAGAATCAACATTATGTTGTTCAGGTGGAGGAGATGCTTGTACAGAGGGCGAAATACTCGAGACCACAGAGGTCGAGAATAACCACACAGGCAAACCAACAGTTAACCCTGGAAGGGACAACGTTGCTATATAAGGAGCACCAACATTCCCAAAAGCAGGAAGAGGACCAAGATTCCCTTCGGAGGGGATTCCTTGGTTGATAAACTCTGGAAACGTTGCCATTGGAAACAACGGTAAAAAAAAACACCAAGGAAGATAACTTTAACCAGGAAGATTTCATGGGCAGTTAATATTTTAAGACATTGAAACAAAAATTTGCCGTTTCATATTTTAAGAGTTGAGAAACAGGAAAAAGGTGACTCTATCACTTTTAGGTTGAGACAAGCGCGAAAGGATAAGTGCTCGATGATCTTTTCAATTTTAGAGAGTCACGAAAATACCAAAATGACTACTCTAGTAATCTAAGCAAAAGGGTGTACCAAGTGTCCTTGAACTGCCATATAGACCTTGGTGATCAAATTAAAGATAAATGACCAAGGACTTGACGTACGTGCAGGTAGTCTCCCCGAATGTTGTGTTCGATGTATCATGGTTACAGGGTGGCAGACTCAGATTCCTATGGATAAAGGATTGCAACCTATGAGGGTCAACCTTTATATACAAGACGGTACAGGGAGCACAAGTTCGTACTAGTGTTGTCTAATGCCAGATGGTGAACGACAACTACTAGGTTTAACGACACTATAACACGTCACTAGCCTAGACCTCTAGAATATGTGCGTTAGGTTTCAATGCTTCCTTAGGTTGATTGAATTTATTTTAAGGTTGATCTTGAATTAATGTTTCGATTTCAAGGCCTTACCGAATGTGATCTCGAATTCCTAAATGCATACTACATGCAAAATAACATCATTTCTGTTCAATGAATGCTAGCTAAGAGAAGGATAGGAATCTTCAACAAAGCAACAATTAATGAAAACACAAGAATAATTTCACTAATGCATCTAATACAACCAAACGAGAAAACGAAAACTATTTCCTAGTTCACTGAGAGCTATTTATGCAAAAGAACTTTTCATTTCTGATTCAAGCGAAAGAATGCGATTTTTTTATTTTCTTTTTTAGATGAATGAAGCACACAATGCACTGTTACACTAAAAAACAAAGCACACACTAGTTTTGAGCACTACGAATGTAAATATCTAAAACCAATAAATCAAATGCAATACAAACATAAAACACACTCAAAACAAGGATGCACTCTTCCAAGCAAACAAAATGCTTTCAAAACGATCCAACGAGCAATGTGATCGATGCTTGAAGAGACAAAATGGAGAGTCAAATGAAAACAAAAGCGATCATCCAAAAAACCAAAGACACGAAGAATCAAGAAAGACTAACACAATTATTCAACGAATTGAAATGACAAAAATCAAAGTGACTCGAACTTCACTCGGAAGGCTCAGTGAGGAGAATGCCGAACAAATAGCACAAGACACCTAGAAACCCTAGGGCTACAAAAATCCACTGATAATATAACGGACAAATGTCGAGAAGACCGAGACTACAGAGTCAAAACAATATCAAAAGACCAATTGCAAGGCAAAGAACCAATCCAGAGTCAAGAACTACTGACAAAAACTCAGAAAAGAGGTTAAATCAAATCCTATAAGATTCGACACTACTATCAGGCTATAATCTGCGCCTAATAGGGGTTGGCACACCTGTGACAAAAGCAACAAGTGCCAATTGGCGCGACTGTTCAAGGAAAAACCGCACCAGGCTAGAAAACTATGGGAAAAAGATAAAACCACTGAGTATAGGTCAAACTTGACACTCTGGAACTGAACAAGATGGTTTAAAACAATCAAGAAAATCAGAAAAGCAATCAAACGACCAAAGCCGACTCGACAAGTCAAACGCTCAATAAACAACGAGACAACAAAAACACACTAGTCCCCAGCGTAGTCGCCAACTTTTTTGTGTAGGTAAATCCCCTCTGCAGACAAAGGAAATCCCTCTAGCCCTAGGGTGTGTCTAGCAGCTAGAGGACATGCTAATGTGATGGTTCCTAGTTAATTAATGAAATGAGTCGGGATAAATTGTCCAAACTATGATCCAACGCGGTTGTCATAACTGTGGCAACGGTCTCCTGATCCTTGTCCTGACACATCGCAATCCTTTAGTAATGGTACTTGGGTGCCTGCACAAATATCAAAGGACAAAAGAAGCATACAAGAGAATAATTGCATTCTTAACTAGCTAATTAGTCAAGGAGAATTAAACGTATTTCATAAGATAAATCACATCAACACAAGACGGGAACCAAAGCATCAATCATGTATATATCAAGAGAAAGAAATAGATTACAACTGGAGCCTTGATTTCACAGCCTCCTTCAGCATGTCCAGTCGAAATGTGTCTCGAGCATTCGTCAAGGAATTTGGACGTGGCGAAGCAATAAGCCTAAGCTCTCTCTCGACAAGGGTTTCTCTCTCTGCTCTATCTCACACCAGCTATATCAGACTGTTTCAACAAAAAATTTCAGCAATTCCTATTCAGCTAGCTGCATTTATATGAGAGAGGTGTATTTATAGAAGGAGAGGAGGAGGTTGAGATCCCTCAAATGGTGGAAGGGAGGCCTTATCCTTTGGGAGGTTGCCCCAAAAGGAGGAAACAAGAAGCCAAAGGAAGGTGCTCGACTTTATTTAGTCGAACAACCCAAGCTAACTCGCTCACGAAGTGGTTAGCTTGGAAACTTCACTTCTATATTTAAAAAACTTTCCAAAAACAACTTAGCACGGATAGCTCATTGAGACAAAGCGCCAATGAGCGTGGGGCCTAGTGTTAATTTCCTTTATCGGCGCGAGGCCATAACTGCCTGCCAGCGCCAACCCAAAATCATGTGTTTTGGATGGTTTGTTCTAGGAAAAGTCAACAGAGGAAATGTTCTTCTCATGGCAAGGGATGTAATGGCACTTTTTGCAAGGCATGACACTTCATATAAGTCACATAAATGGTCCTCCAATGTGCAAGATGGGGATTGCAGGGACAGTGACAAAATGTTGTGTAACAATATTGTTTGTAATACAAAAGTTAATTATAAGTTTATCTTTTATTTTTTCAATGTGCTGAGAATATTGTATTAAATAAATATCCACACCTAGATCGTGAAATGTACATCAAGTGAGTACATTGAAAATCCCTCGAGGCCAAAAATGCCCATAAATTCACAACAGTCTTTATTTTAGTATACTATATCCTCACGACAATATTTATTCTCAATATCAATTAGATGTTTTACTATCTTAAATGACAATGAGTCTTTGGAGGCATAGATTCTTCAAAAGACTTATAGATTGTTACACAACAATTTGTCACTGACTCTGTACTCCCCGTTCCTGATCCTAGAAAACCCTTAATAGCGACCTTTGTGTCTATTTTCCATCATGAAAATGGCCATTATATCCCTTGCACCATATTGAACAAACTCTCTATTAAGCATTCTTGAAGAATCTCCTAAAAAACATGGTTATCTCAAGCGGCGCGCCCTCTGATTGTCTCACTCGCACCAATTCCTCTTTTTTGGTCTAGGGTAGTGCCGATCGGTGCTAGAATGGGAATCATACCAGCGCGGATCCACTTCTAGAAAGTTTTTTGAAAATGGAAGTGAAGCTCTCTACCAAACTCGTATGTTAAGTCCTTGGTAAATTTATTTGCTAAGGTGTATATTGTAGTTCACGGATACTTGGTAAACCCTCTTGCCTAGTTTATCCCTCTTTTTGATTTTTTTGTCTTTAATTTCTAAAATTTATCGGCCACAATAACATTTTACCTGTGCTCATCTCCTTAGATGATCTTAGGTTGATATTAATGGAAATGGTTCCTGAGTTTGTCAACCAAGGAATCCCCTCATATGGGAACCCTAGTCCGTTTCCTTCTTTCATAAATTTTGGTGCTCTGTATATGGCAACGTTGTCCCTCCCAGGATTAACCATTGGTCTGCCAGTTTGGTTATTTTCGACCCCTGTTGTTTCAAAATTCCAAATGACTTCTCAACCAAGTTCTCCCCCGCTTGAACCATGTCAACCTCATGTTGATCTCAAGGTTGACCCCTCACCTTCTTTTCCCATTTCTTCACCTTGTTCTTCCTCTTCGCCTAGTGAAAGACTGGATTCTAGTACCCAGGTGGCCAAGAAGAACAAGAACAAGAAGAAGTCGAAGAAGAAGAGGAAAAATAAGAAAGGGGACAAATCAGCAACCCTCACTACCCATGCGACTGATATTGGAAAACCTCCGACTCTGTCTTAAAAAGTCAAATTCCCTTACAAGATATGTAAAGGTGACCACCTTCTTCATGATTGTCGTGGTATTCCCAAGGTGTTATAATTGTGGTCTATTGGCCTGATTCATCCTCCCTCATCAACCTCTGGACATCATGTTGATGATGAACCTTCAGCTAAAGACAGTAAGGCTCACAAGAAACAAGGTAAGATTAAAATTCCCTCAAGATTATGTGAAGGGAACCATCCCATTCACCTTTGTCCCTATCTGGATGAAGCCTCCAAAGTATTGGATACCCTTTCGGCTTCTGAGTCATGTATGCTCGCTGGTTACCAAATATATTCCTCGAGTTCTCTGCTCATTGATCAAGTAATTGATCGTGATTCATCTCTGGTCAATTCTGATCTCTTCGAAAGTCAGTCTCATGAGTCTGTTTCCAACCAATCATTGGTTGAGAAAAAAGGTCGACCTGATTCCACCCACAGTTCACCAGTTCTTTTTTCAGTAGAGAGTGGATCTCATCCTAGTCAAGTTCTCTTTGTTTCCTTTGCTTCCCCGGGACCGAAGGGAGATCCTCCTGTTCCCATGATCCAAGAGGGTGATCCTCCAATTCTCAACGCCGTAGTCCAAGAATTGATCCTCCTGCACTCGATCACCTCCAGGAGGATGGTCTTTCCGCTCCCGTAACACAGGGGGATAATCCTCTTATTCCTATGACATCCCCTCCATGTACTTTGGTCACTTCCTTTGATTGGATTCGATTCACAGGGTACCGTCTTCCTTCTTTCGTGCCCTTTGAGATCATTGTACATGCTTGCAATATGGTCGTACCAAGAACGATTATAGATGAAGGCACATCGGTTAGTATTTTGTCTTCAACTACTTGGAAAGCGATCCTCCTGCACTCGATCACATCCAAGACGATGGTCTTTCCACTCCTGTAACACGAGGGGATAATCCTCTTATTCCTATGGCACCCCCTCCATGCAGTTTGGTCGCTTCCTTTGATTGGAGTCGATTAACGAGATATCATCTTCCTTATTTCGTGCCCTTTGAGATAATTGTACATGCATGCAATATGGTTGTACTAAGCACGATTATAGATGAAGGCGCATCGGTTAATATTATGTCTTCAACTACTTGGAAAGCTTTCGGTTCTCTGCATCTCGTGCCTGTTACTCATAATCTGTTGGCTTATAACAAAGGAACCAATCAATCGTTAAGGATCCTTCTGAAGCTGCCAACTGTATTAGGAGGAAAGATTGTATTTATAGACGTGATGGTTGTACATGGTCCCTTGGATTTTAACTTACTCCTGGAGCACAGCTATACTTATGTCATGGGAGCGCTTGTCTCATTCCTCTTTGGCGTGATTTATTTCCACACGAAGGTCAGATCGTGAACATTGATCAACTTTCATTCATTAGTCACGATGTGACATCTAGTCTACCATCGTCCTTTCCTGTTCCTTACATGTTGGTGATGTCTTCCTCGCCATAGGTTAATTATGTGCCCACTTGTTCATTTCCCGCATGCAGTGATAGTATCGCCATGTACCATGTATTGGGGGCATTAGACCGCGATTTCTAAGACGTTGTTCTCCGATCAGATGAGAACCTCTTGGAAGCCATGAATTTTCATATGTCTTGATCAGGTATCTGGAGCATAGTTCATTTTCTTGTGTCAAGCTCCTTAAAAAATGAAACAAGCTCTTCGGAGCATAGTTCATTTTCTTGTGTCAAGCTCCTTGAAAAATTAAACAACCTCTTTAGAGCAAAGTTATTTTCTTGTGTCAAGTTATTTAAAAAAAAAAAAGAAGGGGTCATGGGGATATTTAATTTATTATGTCAATCTCGTTAAAAAAATGAATTAGATCTCATGGGGATAGTTAAAAAATGAACCAAGTTCCCCTTCAGTTCGAGTCTTTCACTTAATACCGTTACCGTAGCTGAACCTTCACTCCATCCATCTATTAGTAACTAGCAATCTATTCAGGTGCATGGACTAAAGCTTGGGGGCATGTACCTCAGATTAAGGTGTCTTGCTGGGGGGGCATGCAAATTTTATTTTTTCAAGCAGAGTTTCCAATGTTTCAAGTTTGTGTCAAAATGAAACCTCATTACATTTTTGTACGTCAATGTGCAGTTTTGTTTATGATTTGGTATGCTTTTTGTAAACCATTTTCCTACTTATCTTGTTTTACTTAACAAATTCATTGTTCCAAGATAGACAGTTACGAGAATAGTAAAATCATGATAATCATTACACCATGTATGAAACAGGAAAATATATATATATATATATATATATATATGTCGATTTGGTTTGCAAACAGTTTTCAAAGTATATCATAACCACAAAAAATATATGTTCTAGAACATAGCGAGACTCGCAGGTCTGGGCAAACTACAACTGTAGAAATTAAACTAAACTAATCAATGTGGTGTTCGCGATAGCAGGCCACTGCTCGAATAACTCGAATTAGTAGTCGGTGAATGTGACCAGACACTCCAACAGTATGTCGCTAGTATTAGTGGGAATATCTCCCACCTGAGCATACTTTGGAATCTCGACAGTCAAAGTGTCCAGATTTTGAGCAATCTCTTCTTCTGCAGATGCTCCTTCCACATATGGAGTGGCCTCAAAATCCCTCGCCACATTTTTGGCGATAGGAGACATTCTAGCTGGCATATGCAGTCTGATATTTGCAGCGCATAGAGTTTCAATATCAGCACACACACGCACATATAAACATAAACATGCCAAAAAAAAAAAAAAAACCCACCATGTTTTACTCTGTCATCCCAGTGTTCACCCGCTAGAAGTGGCAAATCCGTCCTGGAGTATGGTCAATCCTCCACCACAATCAGCTGGCACCTCAACCATATGAAGAAAGAGGGCTTGAACGACATCTGCTACCTGCCTCCTCCACGAGGCATCAACTCTGTCCACCTCATCAGTCATGGCTCCCATGGTGTCAGCGCCGCTACCTCTGCCCCCTGGTATTGGAACAACGGTACCCGTTCCAGGAAGATTTCCGTCAAAATGGATCTGTAACCGAACTACTTCAACTTACTATTTTTACACTTTGTGAGATGTTTTTTCATGTTTTCCACCACGGCCTCTACCCAGTTAAAAATGGTGGGTGCCAAACAATCCAGTACAGTTTGTAGTTGAGCCTTAGTGGCCTCATGTGGTGCTTGCGCTCCATCCACATGTGTAATGGTATATAGGACCACTTTGAGTGGTAGATTGCTCACAATGCTTATTTTTATCTTCCCACTCGAATATTTCGTTTCCTCTGAGCATGCTCTCCCTATGAGCACATCCATGCTTTCACCCATGATTCGTGCCCCAGTCAGACGTGCTCGTGCCCCTCTACGTGAGAGGCCGACATTGAAGTAAATGTTGGCCACTTAAATCTCAATTTCCTGATCACTAAGGATGAACCTCTCCCGATTTGTATCCAAGATGTTGATTAAATACTACAATAGTTTCGGTTGTTCTCTTATGCCTAAAGTCATAAAGAACTTGAGGAGCCCACAGTTCCTCAATGTGGCGAGACAATCTCTATCTACCATCGCTGCTCTGTCAATATCATCATGATCTCTCTCCTTCCATTCAATCACCATGATTTCCTGCTTTTCTTTCTTGCAACAAAGTTCACATAGCTCCCCTTCAGTACTCATGCTTAAAAAGCCGAAACAATAAGTGTCTTGAGGATAGAGCCGAGCTTCTCCCTTTGGGCTTATTGTTCCTACAAAAGTGGAACCCCTAAAGGGATAACCCATTTCCCCACCTTAAGTGGATCCATGTTCCCTCTTCCCTTGCTTTAAAATGGACATCCTCCCATACCTCTACTAGTTAGAACAAAGATATAGACAAAGAGAGAATGATTGCTATAGGCATTGAAGGAGAGTTGAGACCTTTGGCCCCTTCGTATCGAGTTGAAACGAGGGCTTTGGAGATGTGCCTGGATCCAAACTTGTTGAAGGAGAGTTGTGACATCAAGGCCCAGGTTGTAACTCCCCCTCTCTATATTAATATAATACAACTTATTCTTGCTTTCCATTCTCGTATTTAATGTATGATTGGATTTCTAGTTCGCCTTGATCAACTAGATAGATTGTTTATGTGGAATATATGTTGTGCTTTCACGTTTGTTGTTGTTTGTTCTCTTGTGCAAGTAACCAAGCGTTGGAGATAGCGAGGATCTGACTACAGAGCGCAAAGGATCAAAGAATTTGAGTGAGGAACAACATCATATTGAGGTAGGTGATCTATACACGATATGTGTCCATTTGTAATTGATCAGGAGATCATGTCCAAGTTATGGAAATCGCTCAAAATGAAAGTGCTTAGAAGTGGCTGCAATCTAAATGACCGGAAGGTCTCGTCGTTGCGATTCTGGCGCCGTGAACGGTTCTCAAAATCAAGGTCGTATGCAGAAGTTATAAAGGTTTGAAACGCCCAGTAAACTCCAAAATATTTTGACCAAGTTTGACTTTATAAATTTGGGAAAAAATTAAAAAAAGAATATTCCCTGGAGGGCGAATCATGTTTTAACAAGTGGCAAATGCTGATTGGCTGTTGGGTCAACTTTTGTTTTTGTGGCCTATCACGGGCTGCCACGTGGTAGGCTCGGAGGCTGCCATGTGGCCCCAGGCCGAGGAGAATAGTTGGTAAAATTATTTCGACTTTGCAGGAATCGATGTCGGGTCGACCGCTTGCCAACGCAAAGGCCCGACCGGCCCACCCAAGGCTTACTTCTTAACATGTTGCGGTTCCCTTATGATGTGACCATACACTTGTGACCAGGGGCGCGCCAACTGACCTTATCCACAACAGATTACGGTTAGCGGGAATATAGCATGTGAACGCGCATTTCGGATAACCCTCACATTTATTGTTGTCGCTATTTTGTTGAGCGGTTCCACCTTTTTAGGCCTGTCCACCAAATTTAGTTTGGTAACTGGCAGTATCTCCACATTTAGTGGAGTTTTTAGGGGACATTAGGCAGTTTTCTTGGAGAAGCCATAACTTCCTCATTATTGAACGAAATTGGGTGCAAAAATAGTCAATTTTAGCTATTATCGACATTTTGAGTAGTTTGGCACAGGTTTTAGGTCGAACAGAGGTCATATTCAGTAGTATTAGCTTCGAGGAAGATCAAGGAGCCATCAGGGCCATCATGGAGAAGGCAGTGTATTAGACTTTCCTTATCTGTTTTATGTAAATGAATAGTCATCTTTGGCTAATTCATACCTGTTGAAGCTGATTTTATAAAGAGTTTTGCCTATTGAGGCTTATTTTCACTTGTACTTGCATTTTGAGCAAATTAATACAAGAGGGACATGCCATTGGGAGTTGGACCAGCAGATGTAGCCTAGGAGGGGTGAACTGCTTCAACAATTTGCTGAGTAATGTGCTTTGTGAAGTTTATTTCTCTGTTCTTTACTGTTGTATAATGATAAATAGATAAAATACTCAATCAATCCTCACACAATAATCTGTTTAACAAAGCCAAAACTATTTGTTTGACCTGCAAATTAAGGAGAACCTTATGCACACATTATTATTACTGTTTGGATACTTAGCACAACATGACTAATACAATCCATTCAGATCAACAATCTAGGAAAGTAGGCTTTAGATTGTTTCCTGTTGTTACTAGACCCATCCTAAAGCTAGAGGGATCGTCTCTATCTGCAAAGAGGATTTTCCTGCATAACATAGATATAGACAAGATTTACACTACATAACAACCCATTGTTAAGCAATAGTTGCAAGGGAAGGAATACCATTTCTCATTATGACTCTCGCGTCCAAGTCTGCACCTTCATTACTGAGATCATCTACAACATACTTGTTCATTCTTAGCACATGAAAGAAGCTAATAGTAGAGAAGGCTAGCTTTAGATTTGATTCGATCAATGATGCTTCGCAACCTGCAATCCTCAGATAAAGATCCATGAACAATGTGATGAATAATTATCTATGAATCTCCCAACACCACCAAATCTTTGATGTTTTCTTCTTTGGCTAGAAAGAGCCCTTGTAGTAATCCATATGCCTCTTCCACACTATTTGCACAATTGCCTAACCCCCAACTGTACTCAATTTTAGTTTTCCCATCGGGGTTGACATTAACCCCTCCTGCTCATGCCACCCCCAATTATAATTTTATCTTACGAATAAAAAAAAATAGAAACACATTTAGTTTATCTTTCCTTTTGTTTGCTAGGACATCTAAGTCTTGAGATGACTGACACACCTAACTTGTGGCTCGAGTAGTCGTGCCTAGGGGCATCTAAGCTATCAAAATCACTCGAGGATCGCATCCGGCCTGGGCCACATCAACCCTTAGCATCACTGAATTTTTGCCCACGAAATTTTGAATCGATGACCTTTACACCATAGAGTGCCTAACAAAACACCACCACGAAGTTTTGAATCGATGACCTTTACACCACAGAATCCCTTAACAAAACACCACCGTTTGCTTTGTGCCATGTGCACTCACATTAAATTTATCTCAATAAAAAAAATAAAAATAAAAAAATAAAAAATATTAAAATAGGATAATGCTTAAAAAATATTTTGGTTTGAATTTTCCATTTAACATTATAACATTTTTTTCATTATAATCTTTTAACATAGTGTTATATTATACATGTAAATTCATATATATATATATATGTGGTGTTTACAAAATTCATTTGGACATATTCACGGTAAGGGATCACGGTTGACTCATTTAAAGCTAACAATAAAACCCTAATCTTGAGAACACGTGAAGAAAATTAACGTCATGACCTCTCACTAACAAAATGCTTAAAAAAAAAACTTGACCAATTAAACTAACCATTATATACTATATATATGGTATTTACTACTCTAATATAATATAATGGTATTTAAATTAGTAAATGAAAAACTATTTATCATTAAAATCTGGCAAACATATAAACCATTAAAATAAATTATTTCTCCACACATAATTACCACCATAACGAGCTAAAGATCTTCCAATTTACCATCCAACCAATTCATAATATATATATATATATATGTATGGTGTTTACAAAATTCATTTGGACATATTCAGAGTAAGGGATCACTTCGGTTGACTCATTTAAAGCCTAACAATAAAACCTAATCTTGAAGAACACGTGAAAGAAAATTAATGTCATGGTCTCTCACTAACAAAATGCTTTAAAAAAAAACTTGACCAATTAAACTAACCATTATATACTATATATATGGTATTTACTACTATTTAAATTAGTAAATAAAAAACTATTTATCATTAAAATCTGGGCAAACATATAAACCATTAAAATAAATTATTTCTCAACACATAATTACCACCCTAACGAGCTAAAGATCTTCCAATTTACCATCCAACCATGACATCTTAAAATTCTTTCAATTTACCAATCCCAGGTTGACTACTCGCTCCCTAAGAAAAACGCTAGGCTCACCACTTCCGAAGAAAAACGCTAGGCTCGTTGCACATTATTTGTGACATTTTATGTCTTCATGATAGCCTCGGGTTGAGCCCAACCCTCATTCCAATAACTCCGTCCTACATCCATTCACTTCAGGGTTTCAGCCTAGCAGTACAGCACAGGAAAGAGGTGCACTCAGGCACTGGGGTACCTACAGCCTGGCCTGCCATTCTCGTTGTAAGTCTAAATGCCTATAATGACCAGTTAACATTTTGTTTATAGAGTCAAAACTATAATTTGGTAACTATTTTTGGGGTTTATTACCTGAATCTAGGTTGTATAGGATGCATATTTAACAGGGGCTGCTGTGAAATCTACGTTTTTCAATTTACTAGCTGGTCCTAATGTGAGTTCGAGTCCTTTGCTGCTGGTTTTGTGCGAAAATAGTAGTGTTGGCATGGGTATTGGTGCTTTCTTTCTCGCATACCCCAAAGCGGTGTTTTGGGTTTAGGGTTTATGATTAAAGTTTTATGAGGCTTTTTTAAAATTAAAAACTCCGTGGTTGGGCTTTATTCTTTTGGCACGAATTGATGAATTGACGGTGAAATTGCCGTTCCTTCGTTTGCGAATTGTTTGTTCCTGGCATTGAGTTTTGTTGTTCTGTATTCAGCTGTTGTGGATGTTCGCTGTGTTTATTTTTATTTTTATTGGCTTTAGGTGATTTTACAGTATCAGTGGAGCTTAGAAACGGTCTATATGTTTTTATTTAGAACTTCAGACCCGTGGTCCAGAACTAATGTTGAGGAGCTATCTGTACCTTGCGTTTCTTGGTTGTCAAGAGCTTGTGGATATAGTCGCATTTGTTTTTTGTAGTGCTGGGCCAATCTTCATAGATTCGTTGAGCGCTTCTGTTTTTTTTTTCTTTGATATTTAATTTTAAATTTTGTTTTCCTGACAATTCCTGGATGGTGCTGTCATTCTGTAATTTTTTTTTGGCGGTAAATAAAAACACATTTTGTATCAATATACAGTAGTAGAATACAGCTAGATTATATATTGAACTCTCGGGCATGAAAAGTCTTTGTTGGCGCCAAAGTGATTTAACATAACAACAGATCTATTCTGAGAAAGCATGCATGGAGTTTTCTCTGCTACTACTAGCGTTTACAAAACATAAATTAACATCTATGCTCCGAGCCTGATCATTTCTTGGTATGCTTACTGAAATCAAAATACTTCTGTCTGCCTTTATTTTACTAGATGATATCACAAGTGGTTTCTGTCTATATTCTTGATGTATCTTATTATTAATACACTTTGCTGCACATACACATAGTAAAGACAAAAAGGTTCTGTAGAAACATCATATCCCCGCTCGAGTACTACTTGCTGATAGTTGGTCACATGAAAGCTCCAGTAGTAAACTTCGCCAATGTAGCTACTCGGTTGCTTGAGTTCGGGAGGTGCTTGATTTTTATTTGGAACAACATGTTTCTATGTGGAATGAACATGTGACCTTTAGCTTCCATAACTTCCTTAGCTCATCGAGAATATTGTCATAGGTATTCCGGTTGGATGGGGAGAGTGTTTGCACTCCTTCACTCCTGACACGCTGCTCTAGACTTCTTCGATCACACCTGCCATATCATCCTTTACTGCCCACTTAAAGTTGATTGCAGCTTTGGACACCTACCTCGGGTTACATCAGGATCTGACGGGGAAAGCCAAGATGGCCACCCTTTTCGCTCAATTTCCTTGGTTTTCCTCATTGATGTGCCCTTCACCTGCCAATCCAATGGGGAAGCGAGGATGGACACGGTTTCTCCTAGATTTCTTTGCTTTCCCTCGTTGAAGCATTCTTCACCTGCTATTCTTTGAGTTTTCTTCGAATTGGGGAAGGGCAACGGATGCAGAAATCCTGAGCATGGCCTTCTGCAATGTCACATAATTATAATGATTGCCTCCCCCCTCAGTTATGCAGTTAGTTCGTTTTTGTTATCAGTTGTTTTGCATTTTTTTTTGATTGGATTCAGTTTTTATTTTTATTTTTTATTTTTTGGTTTTTGTTGTTTTGGCATGGGTATATTACTATTTTTGTTCTGGAAGTACTGTTCTCATGTTATTTTGTATGTGGCACCAGTTGTTCTGCATTTTTTTTAAACTGAATTTAGCAGCGATGTTGTTTATTTTGGTTCTTGTTGTTGGCAGTTTTATTGCTCTGGCAGTAATCATTGTGATTTTTGTATGGGGCATTGGCTGTTTTTCATTCCTTTTAGATTGAATTTAGTGTGTAGACAGTCCTCATCACCTTAACAATGCCTGGGGATAGTTTCTTCATGATGATAAAAGATGGACTATCTGCTTTGCTCCAGGGAGTTCCTTTCGTGTCAAATTTTTTCATCTCATGTTTTTGTGCCAAGGATTTCTTGCCACCTGCTGATACATCATACGCTGTTGTAAGAAGTCTTTACAATTAGAGTTTAGTTCTCTTCACAAATGAATCAAGCTATGCGATTAAGAAACAACACGAGACAGATGAGATGCTGTTGCAAGAAGGCTTTACAAATAGAGTTTAGTTCCATTCACAAGTGAATCAAACTACATAATTAAGAAACAACAGGATTCGGATGATATGACTTCTTTTATTTGCCTTTTTGTGTATTTTAGTATAAAAAATTAATGGTTTATTAGAGCACCCATCTGATGTGTGGAGGGCTGCATCACATGGTTTCTAGACAAGTAATTTCTATTTTCTTTTTGGTGGCCTCTTAACAATTTGTATGTTTGATGAATCTTTGCTCCTCCCTTGAAATTGGGTTAGACACAGAGATGTCCTCTGCCACATTGCAATGCAGCTTACAGCTGTCAAATACAGGCCTGCCTTCTGCCATAGTTTTCAATCAGCCAAGGTGCAACAGGACTGTTTCTACGAGAGCCACTATTCGAGCAGTTTCTTCATCGAGTCATAATTCTGTTGATTCTGGCCATGGAAATGATGGGTTTGAACCTATCAGATGGGGCAGGAAAAATTCCAGACATGTTAAAGCATCTTTAGGTGTTGGCATTGCTGCAAGTATTGTTTTTCAACTAGCAAGTCCTCCTGGAGGTGGGAATGCAGGAGGGTGGATGGGTGGTTGGGGAGGGAGTGGTGATGGTGGCGGCAATTTTTGGTCAAGAATTGGTGCAGCATTAGCTGATGCCAAGAAAGAGGATGAGTCAGAGGCTTTTGATTCACACGGTTTGCCAGCAGGCCTTGCTGTTCAAATCAACAGGTTGAGTTCTTCCAAAAAATACAAGATTTCAGGTGTTGAGCTTCTGGATAGCAGAAAAAATAAGCCTGTACGCAGCAATGATCCTTTTTATGAGATGATTTCTTTGAAACCTGGTGCAATTTACACAAAATCAATTTTGCAGGCAGAGCTGGATAATCTCACCAGCTCTGGCATGTTTGAAAAAATGGATTTGGACGCAATCACTCAGCCAGATGGAACTATCAAGTTGAAGTTCTCATTTGTTGAGAGTCAGTGGTATGGTTCAGAGTCATTTCGTTGTATTAATGTGGGTCTGCTTCCTCAGCCTAAACCCAGGGAGATGGAGGTGGACTTTAACAGAATGTCTGATTCACAGAAGGAAAGTTTTATTCGAGAACAAGATCAGGAGTACAGGCGCCGAATTCGAGCCTCCAGGCCCTGCATTCTTCCAAGCGGCGTGGAGTGGGAGGTTTCGCGGTGGTTGAAGGTTGAAGGGATATTAACTGCAAGACTGCTTCAAAGAGTCAGAGAACGAATTCAAAGATGGTATCATGATCAAGGATATGCATGTGCCCAAGTTGTGAATTTTGGTAATTTGAATAATAAGGAGGTAATATGTGAAGTGGTTGAAGGTGACATCACAAAAGTGGATGTTCAGTTTCAAGACAAAATGGGGAACACTTGTGAAGGGAATACCCAAGAAATTATCATCAGAAGAGAACTCCCCAGACAGGTACTTCTCAGTTTATTGTTTTTCTTTCATTGAGCTGGCATGTATATGGTCTTGATAGAGGACATGGGATCCATAATATGTAATAGAGATTATGGAAACTTCTTATAATATGTATTTGGTTGTATTCACACGAGTTTTCTCTATTTTTGAAGGGTTAAACTTTTCTATTTCTTTCTCCTTTTGTTACTTTTTTTACTTTGTAAGTTGAATTATATGAAGGAAAACCTTTAGAGGGGGGCTTCTTTGGATATTTCTTCTTTTTCTTTTTCCTCTTTAGTTTCCACTTCCCGTTGCTAGTTATTAATATACAAAAGATTTAACACCTTTTGTAAGACCCCATTTGCAATCAGTAATTAATATGTTCCTATTTAGGATTCATGCAATATGGTATAAATTATTGAATTTTGTTTTACGGCATTGTGATTGACAAATATTGCTCCAAGTAGGTGTTAGAGCTTGCTCTTTCCTTGAATACTTCTTATTGCATTGAGAGGTACTCTACAGCTTAGTATGTGGGAGATGTTGTCACATTAGTGTTAGATTAAAAAAAATACTTACATTAAAAAAATACATGTTGGCTTTAAATTGAATTTAAATTAAAATTAGAAATAGAAAAGATTGTTAAAGTCAGCTTTAGAGAAAAATTAACAAATTGGCTTTAAAGTAAAATTTTCATTTATGTTTTTGAGTTATAACGAGAAATAGAAAAGATTGTTAATTATAACATATGTCAACAACAACAACAACAACAACAATTACAGTAACCAAGAAAAAGAAGTTTTGATTATGAGTTGGTCCTGGAAATAGAAAAACAATGTCTACTTAATTAGTTTCTAGTAAGATAATGAACACTTATTTATGTTCATGAGTTACTAATGAAATTTCTTTTTAATTAGTTGACACTGGACAATGGACAATGGACAAAAAAGATTAGACTCTATTCTTAGTTGATTGCACTGCGAGTTGCTCTACAACCCGGTATGGCCCATGGGGGAGATGTTGTCACGCAACATTACAAACAACAAGAAAATAAATAACTACGCATGTACATATCTACATGACAAAAAAAACAAAAATTAAATAACTACATATGTACATGACAACATCTAAAAAATAAATCAGCGTAGATCCATCTTAAACCTGGATATATCAAGCACCAAAAGGGGTCAAATTTCTCAAGATGTAATGTTTTATCATTTAATATGGAGCAATTTATACATGACATGGAATTACATACAAAATTTACACCCTAAGAAATTTGATCCCTCTCTGTGCTTGATAGATCCATGTTTAAGATGGATCCATGCTGGTCCTACAATTATCCAATGTTTTATTCTTTGACCAAACTTAGTCCAATACGTGTCACTTGCAGGCATTGAAACTGGGTGGGGAGGACAATACTCGGTATCTTGACTCTCGGCCACCTGAGCTAGACCCATTTGACAGTCTTTCATTTGTTAGTTATTGCCGCTGTGATGAATTTTATACTATAAAGAAAATAAATCTATTTTTACTTAACTAATTCATTAAGCATACTGTTTTCTAATTATTTTTCATCCTTGTTCGCCTGCCCCTTACCATTTATGTGCATATTTCATTTCAATGTGTTTTTTTTCCAAGAGAAAAAATCCAACTTTCTATTAAGTATATAGAAGGTTACATAGTATATGCACATGGCATTCAATGAATTGCATGTTTTCCTTTTTTTGAGAAAGGAAAAATGGAGTTGCGGCTGTTTGGAAGGGAAAAAGTTTTCAACCGTTTCCCCCCAGCCCTTCAAAAAAGATCAAATAGAGTGCATCTGCTTCGGCCCCTCGGCTTCCCTAATAATAGGAAAAACTGCCCTAAACAGGGGTGTAAAGCAGACCTGTTGCTAAAACTTTCCAAAAAGAACACCTGGATGGTACACACCTTTCCAGATATAGAGAGTTTTAAAGAACAAAAAGCAAAAAAACCCTCACCTTATCTCCCAGATCTCCTCTTAAGAGGAAAACAATCCGAAACAGAGATGGTGGGACTTTTAAAGTATAGTTCAGTACTATTGAAAATGTTTACATAAAAAGTTGTAACATTTTGTTTAGAGACAGATTACAATAATAACAAAAAACAAAAAGATAGAACTGGATGTAGGATCTTTTTTAGCGAGCAAAAGGAGGTTGTTCCATGATTCAAACCAACTCTCTGTAAAACTCTTTTGCTACCCAGAATCCCATATCTTGCTGAATGCCCTCTTTAGAAAGGAGGTCTGCATCACTGTTTCATTCCCTGTAAATGTGACAAGCAGAGATTTGATTAAATAAAGATTTTAAGACCAGGACCTCATCTAATAAAGGAATCAGAATATAGTTGAGGCATCTTTGTGTTTTGTTAAACCATTTTATGATATTCATAGAGTCACCAAATATTTGAGCTTCTCTCAGCTCAAAAGAGGAGAGTCAACACAAAAGAAGATGAAGATCTTTGAGTTCTGCGAAGTTATTTGTTCCAGGCCTGAGTCCAACTGAAGCTTTGCACACTTTTCCAGAGGGGAGGTGTATGGTGAGCCCTGCTCTACACCTATTTTTTGGGGCAGAGGCCCCATCAAAATAAGCCCATGGGATGTCTTCCCCAATATCTTCCATTTTAACGAATCTCACGTGCTGGGATTCTTGTGGGATGGGAATATATCCAATAGATAGATATCCCTTCCGAAGCTAGAAGATTTATGGGGAACATGACAGCTTGAAAAATGTCTCGGTTCTTGCAATCTAGGTACCCCATGCTACAATAAGCGGGATGTTCCTCACCCTATCATTTAGAGCTTCATTCCACCATCTTTGCCAAGCCTCCGAGATGGTTTGACCTTCCCATCTTTGAGAAAGTTTTAGGAGCCTCAGAGTTTCGATCCATAGACTGCTGTTAAAGGCACAAGAGAGAAAAAGATGATGCGTAGACTCCCAGCTAGACTTGCACAGGGTGCACCATCCCAGACCTATCTTGCCCCTCGTTGTAGATATTCCCAAGAGGGAACTTTGTTATGTAGGATGCACCAAAAGAACAGTTTGGATTTCGTCGGGCCTTTTAGCTCCCACAAAGATTTATACCACAACTCCAGCTCCTCCCATCCCTTCTGTGACATTATCAATTTGTAGTTGAATTTCGGTGTATACTGGCCCGAAGGGGAATGAACCCACCTAAGCTCATCCGGCCTCTCCTGAATTCGGACATTTGTTCTGTGTAGCTCACTGATAAAGCCCTGCCACTCCTCTTTACACTTGTCTTCAAGATGCAGGGCCTCTCCTGACATCCATGCTTGTCTCCACATGGTTGATTGACCAACCTGAACAATATGGCTTAGAGTGTGGAAGCCTTGATTTTCAAGATGTTCAAGTATTTCTCTAGAAAGAGCATAGCCTCCATTGCACCCCACCCACGGATCACGACCCAACCTTACCTGTGCACCATCCTCGACATGCCAAGCCAGTCCCTGTTCAATAGTCTTGATCGATGCCAGTGTGGCTTTCGAGACGATCGAAGCACTTTTCACTTTCTTTGCAGGGAGACAACCATTCATCCATTGGCATCGGATCAGTGTATTTCCTTTTTATCACAGATGTCCATAGGTTCTCCAGGGTGACGAGTCTCCAACACAGTTTTGCTGCTAGAGAGAGGGTGAAGGATGTGAGCTCCTTGATTCCCCAACTCCCCAGGCCTTTGGTCTTGCTATTTTCTCCCATGCCACACATGGCATTACATGTTCGGTCTTTGAGCCCGACCATAGGAACTTGCTGCAGAGTTTATTAATTGTAGAGAGGATGCTTTTTGGAACCCATGTTAGGGCTACCCAATACACCGGGATGACCATAGATATGGATTTGATCAGCACAAGCCTCCTTGCTCGAGAAAGCCATTTAAAGCTTCAGTGCTTCATTCTTGATTCAATTTTTGCCACAAGCCAGTACCAGTCCTGGATTCGATAAGAGTCTGACTTTAGATGGAAACCCAGGTATTTGAAACTGTCATGGAGGGATTTTACTTCGAAGGGCAACACATTTGAGATTTTGTCCACTTCGGCTCGAGTGAGACCTTCCATGGTAATGGAGGATTTCTGGTTGTTGATGCTTAATCCGGTGGCCTTTAGGAAGAGGTCAAGCACCGCTTTGATCCTTCGAATGTCTTCTATGCTTCCATTACTGAACATAAGGATATCATCGACAAAGAGCAAATGGGTAATGGAAAGGTTGACAACTACCTCAATACCTTTCACTTACCCCTTTCTTTTAGCATCATGAATCATTTGACTGAGCCCTTCCGCATCAAGGAGGAAAAGGAGAGGGGATAAAGGGCATCCCTGGCGAAGGCCTCTTTGCATTTGAAAAAAGGGAGTTGCAGCTCCATTGATCAAGATGGCAATATTGGTGGTTGTGATACACCCCATCACCCAGTTGATAAAATCAATCCTGAATCCAAGATGGGTTAGGAGCAGATGGAGATACATCCAGCTTATTTTGTCGTATGCCTTGGAAAGATCAATTTTTACAATGGCTCCTTTTTTGCGGCTTCTTTTCAAGCTGTGAATAGTTTCCTGTGCCACCCCCACCGCCTCATGTATTTGCCTTCCATCCAGAAAACTAATTGTTCCAACGAAATGTTTTTTGAGAGGAAAGGTTTTAGACGGGTTGCTATCACCTTTGCAATGATTTTATATATGCATGTACAGAGACAAATAGGTGTGAAGTCATCAAAAGATCTCGGGTCCTCCTTCTTGGGGATGACGGCGAGGAAGGTTGAATTGAAAGGCTGATAGATGGTACCCGTGCTCCTTGACTCTTCTACCACTGCTAGCAGGTCCTCTCCCAAAGATTCGAAAAAGTGTTGGAAGAATTCCACCGTCCATCCGTCAGGCCTGGGGCTCTTATCCTTCCACATTGCCTTGAAAATACCTTCCACCTCCTCTTTCGACACAGGATCCATTATACTGTCATTCCCCTCTTCTTCAATGTATCTAGGAAAAAACTAGGCCACCCTAATCACTTCAGTTATAGAAGCCTTCGAAGGGGCTTTGAATAGGGATTTGAAATGTTTACACCCCAAGGATGATAAGTCCTCAAAAGTTCTAACAATACTTCCTTCCTCCGTTTGCATCCCCCAGATGGTATTTATATTTTTCCTTCCTTTTGCATAGTTCTGGAAGAATTTCCTGTTTTCATCCCTCGTTGCCAACCAAATGGCCCTGCTTTTGAGGCTTCAACTTTCTTCATTTCCAATAAGATTTTCTTTGTTGATGTTTCAAGGCTATTTACTCTATCCCTCGTTTCAGTTGAGACATAACCCGCACCCTCCGGCCTCTCAAGGAAGTCTAGTTCTTCATTTATCTTTCGCAAATCTTCCTCCTCCCTGAGTTTTTTAGCCTTTGCCCATTCTAGTGTAGCTCATACTACCCTGCCCATCCACACCTCCCTTCCTCCAGGTGGCATGGAACAAATGGTTGTAAGACTCATCCTTGAGCCACGATGAGTTGAACTTGAAGAGTGCCCCTGGTTTCTTATTAGGACCTTTAATCTCCAGAAGGAAGGGCAAGTGATCCAAATTTTATGCAGGAACGCAACAGAATACACATATAGCCATAGATGCAGCGGAAATAATGCTTCATTTTATTAAAATCAAATGACTATAATAAACAACTAGGGCGCTGGTAGGCGTATCTCTGAGAGGAGATGTGGCGGCTACATGCCTCTAAACTGTGTTACAATGATAAATAATGGAAATGAGCGGCGAGGGCACTAGCAGCATATCCCTGAGAAAAGATGTGACGGCTACAGGCCTCCCCACTGTGTTACAGAACTGAAATGATGGGAACAAGCGAGCTAGGGCACTGGTAGCGCTTATCTCTGAGAAGAGATGTGTCGGCTACCAACCCCTGAACTGTGTTACATTGAGGCTCAAAGGCCTATTACCGACATAATGAAAATAGATGAGCTAGGGTACTGGCAACGCTTATCTCTAAGAAGAGATGTGTCGGCTACCAACCCCTGAACTATGTTATAATGAGGCTCGAAGGCCTATTTATTGTTGAGAAACAATGTAAAATCTGAAACGTCCAAAACCTAACCCTAGGAGATCCAAAACTGTGGGCCCCGTTTGCGTAAATTGGTGTTTCAACTTCCCAAGGACGTAACTTTGGCATCCAATCTCCGTTTTGACGTGCTCAATAGCTCGTTAGAAAGATCTGTCCGAGGACTACAACTTTTGGTGTGAGCAACATTGGTCTCGGTTTTCCCAAAAAATGTTGTTTAGGGCCTCAAAACGGCTTTGAAAGTTCAGGACCCGAAAAACTGCTAAAAATAGTAAGTTGTGATGAAACTTAAAAACAAAAAGAACTGATGTCAGGGGTTCAAATTAGTGTTGCGAACATCTCGATTTTATCTCCAAATCATGATTTTTTTTTGCCTAGCCGATGTTTGCCGATTATTTATCGATAATATCTCGATTTTTACGATTTTTTGGTTTCCCAGACCCTTGTTGATTTTATCCTGATGCTGATTTTCGCAACATTGGTTCAAATGGAATAGGTGGGTAGCCACCAATATCTACCTGGATCATCAATGCCCCAAAATGGCTCCGGGTGTGCAGGACCCGAAAACTTGCTAAAAATAGTAAGCTGCTGGAAGTAAAAAAGCTGCAAGAATTGATGTTGCGGGTCCAAATGGAATAGGTGGGTGGCCATCGATATCCATCTGGATCATTCCTCCCTCCTTAGGAAGCAATTGTCTCCATTGCGTTAAGTTCCTGCATGGTGGGGAAAATTCTGCTGAACTTGGTATTGGATTTTGTCCAGGATGTCGTGGACCTGTTAGCGGACATGCTGGATGTAGATGTGTTGCTGGTGGGTAGCCGTTGAAGGATCTGGGAAAAGTTATCCGTCATCGCGTTCTTCTGTTTCTCGAGGGCCTCCTCGAACAAGATTTTGATAGGATCTTCTGCTCTCTCGTCTTTCTTTCCTTCCGCCATGGGGGGTTGTCGGGGTTTGCGAGGCTGATGTTGGAAGGGTGCAACCAGATCGAGCCCGAACTCTTTATACAGTGGCAGCAGACCTGCTCTGATACCACTGATCCGGATTTTATGCAGGAACGCAACATAATACACATAGCCATAGATACAAAGATGCAGCGGAAATAATGCTTCATTTTATTAAAATTAAATGACTAAAATAAACAGCTAGGGCGCTGGTAGGCGTATCTCTGAGAAGAGATGTGGCGGCTACAGGGCTTTGAACTGTGTTACAATGATAAATAACGGAAATGAGCGGCGAGGGCACTAGTAGCATATCCTTGAGAAGAGATGTGACAGCTACAGGCCTCCCCACTGTGTTACAGAATTGAAATGATGGGAACAAGCGAGCTAGGGAAATTGTAGCGCTTATCTCTGAGAAGAGATGTGTCGGCTACCAACCCCTGAATTGTGTTACATTGAGTCTCGAAGGCCTATTACCGACATAATGGAAATAGATGAGCAAGGGTACTAGCAGTGCTCATCTCTAAGAAGAGATGTGTCAGCTACCAGCGCTTGAACTGTGTTACAATGAGGCTCGAAGGCCTATTTATTGTTGAGAAACAATGTAAAATCCGAAACGTCCAAAAACCTAACCCTAGGAGATGAAGCGCCAAAACTATGGGCCCCATTTGGGTAAATTGGTGTTTCAACTTCCCGTGGATGTAACTTTGGCATCCGATCTTCGTTTGACGCACTTAATAGCTCGTTAGAAAGATCTATTCGAGGACTACAAATTTTGGTGTCATGGACCCATGATGCTCCCGGTTTTCCCAAAAAAACGTCGTTTAGGGCCTCAAAACGACTCTGGAAGTTCAGGACCCGAAAAACTGCTAAAAATAGTAAGTTGTGACAAAACTTAAAAATAGAAAGAATTGATGGTGGGGGTTCAAATGGAATAGGTGGGTGGCCACCAATATCCACTTGGATCATTAATGCCCCAAAATGGCTACAGGCATGCTGGACCCGAAAACCTGCTAAAAATAGTAAGCTGCTGGAAGTGAAAAGCTGCAAGAATTGATGTTGCGGGTCCAAATGGAATAGGTGGGTGGCCACCAATATCCATCTGGATCAGCAAGTGGTCAGAGTTACCTCCTTCCCCTTCTCAATGCTGAAAGACGGAGGATCGGGCTACTAGCTCTTCATTGAGGAGAGAGCGATCCAATTTCTTTGCCACCCTATCCTCACCAATTCTTTTGTTTCTCCAAGTAGGTCTGGGTTTAATCAGTTTTGCATCAACCAGATGAGTGGACACCAACTTGTTGAGGAAAAAATCAGTAAGGGGGTCTGCTCGGGCAGAGGGGCCCCAGGATTCAGAAATCCCCAAGGAAAAATTTAGGTCCCCTCCCAGGATGAGGTTAGGGTTTTTCAGACAAGACTTAGCAAAGAGATTGTTCCAATACTGCACCCTATTCAGACATGGACCATACACATTAAGAAGCAACATGGACCATACACATTGAGAAGCAGAAGTAAGTGACATAGATCATTTGAATAGACCTCCATTGCTAAGGCATTTTCGAAACCCTAGGAGGAGCTTCAATCTTCCAGATTTTATTCCCATTGCCAAACCCCCTGACCTTCCTTGGGCATCATCCAGAGCTTGAAAGGACCACCCCGGGAACATCCTGGACAGAATTCCAACCACTTCCTCCCTCACCCCCAGGTCTCCTGTAACATAAGGACCTCCGGCTCGTAGGACTTCATTAAAGCCCTGAGTGCTAGTTTTTTGGGTTGACTAGCAAAACCCCTGCAATTGAAGGAGAGAATGATCATCGATAACCCAAGGAGGGGGTCTGCGCTGCTCTAAGCACCCCAGATAAGGAAAGTTGCTTCCCATCTGCTATGTCAATTTTGGCCCTAACCTGGGCTTTGGAGAGGTTGGATTTCCTACCCCTCGTTTTTCTAGGGCCTACTGAAATAGTTTGAGGCCCCAAACCTCCAATGACCTCCTCCTTCATGGGCTTCTTCACCTTGGATCTTAAATTATAAGGGGGCTTTTCAGGGGGGCAATGCAGAGGAGGTGGAGGCCCATGGTCCTAAGCAGGGGGAACATCCAAGGGGATATCGGGGATGGAGGTTATGATACTGTCCAGAGACTTTATTACATCGTGCATTTGCAAAGATTCCATTTGAGACGGCCTGGAAGGACCAGGCCTTTAAATCGCAAAAACAAAAGAACACAAAGAGGTGTAAGGAGAGGAGGAAGGGACCAGGATCGTACCCTCCTGAAGAGTTGCTGCGACCTTAGCATCATGGGGGGGGAGAGGAGGCTGGAGGCTGCTCTGTTTCTTGTTCAATAGCTATAGGATTGTTTGGCTCGACCTGCATGTCTATTAGGTCTTCTTCTGTCTGATGTCCGCCTGCTCCTTCGACCCCTTCCATCAGATCATCTCAGTTGCTCTGGGCTCCTCTGATACCGGGGGCCTTTCTGGCACTCGGTTTGCCCTCTTCTGTTTCCTTTTCCTTCGATGTCCAAGTGGACAATCCTTCTCCAGGTGGCCATATTTGTGACATCAGTGGCATCGAAAGGGCATATGTTCATAATCCAGCATCTGAGTGAACTCTAGTTCCTTGTATTATGATGCATTTCTTCTGCTAGTCCCTCTTTTGGATTTAGATTGACCAAAATTCTTGCGACACTCAGGTGCATGGTCTGAAGGAAAGACTGATCTGCTTCTAGGAATTGCGCCAGAGTGTTCCCTATCGATCTAAAAGCCGATTCCGTCCAGAAGGGAATCGACAGCCCTAGAAGTTTTACCCAGACCGAAGTTTCTTCAATTTTTTCCTTTTGTGCATCAAATAACGGAGTCCACTTCCTGAATAAAATAGGTCTTTTCCCGAAATTTCAGTTCTGATTCATTACCCATTCCAGATGTTCCTTTTTTTTCGAATTTAATCATGAACCAACCTCGGGATAGGGTTTTAATTTCAATAGGACTCCCCAGAGCATCCGCCCATGTCGAAATTGCCCAGTCTGAGATGTAATTTGCTGAGTATTTCCTTCCTCTAACCCTGCCTACTAGGATAGTTTTTGTAGCTTCCATAACTTCGTCAATGCGGATATCCACGCTAAAGACACAACATGGGCTCTCCTCCTTCTTTCTAATCAACTTAGTCTTCTTTCTCTTATTTCCTACAACCCCACTCCTACCTCCTTCCTCACCCTCCAAAGGCCTTTCGTTAGCATTTGGTCCTTTAGGATCGAGCGACCCAGGTCGCCCTTCCGAAAGCTGATGGGGTTTCTCCCGAGGGGGACCCCCCTCTTCTAGGACCCCCTTCTTCTTGGATTATGGTGGCCCCAACTACCACTTGCACCTCCTCTCCTCTGTGGGTTCCATAACACTTCTCCTGCTCCTCGGCTTGAGGCACAGGATGCTGCACGCCCGCCGATCCTAACACAGGAAGATGCAAAACACTAGGGTTTTGGGAATAACCTTTTTCTACCTCCGGTCAAGATCCCGCCGCTTCACTCCCCCGTGAAAAGAGAAGATCTTCGAAAAATCTAGTCCCTTGCCAAAGAAGGGGGTTTTTGTGGGTGCTAGGAGCGTCCAAATGGACTCCTCTGCCCGGATCTTGAAATCTGTGACTCTCTCCAAAGAAACCCTTGAGTCCTACGTTATCCTGAATACCACAGATTGCTACGACATCTTCCAACCCCCCTGAAAAAAACGAGATCTGTAAATTACCTGGCAGAAGAGGACTTACATGATTTATCGTGGCTTTTGCTATTCCTTCCTTCCCAGGGTTTGTCAGCTGCTGGAAATTGCCTGGAGCTCTCTCTTCCTTCCAGGCACAGTTGAAAGTGCTCTGTAAACTTTCTTTTAAGAGGGCTGCGCTGTTCGCAGTACCCTAGGCCCCTCCCGGGTCTTTGTTTTTCAGCCCTGCTCCACTGTATGCTGGAATATACCGCTCCAAGTTCTTCGCCGACACTTCGTATCCCCAAACAACTAACAGATATTCCAGCGTGGGGTCTAAGTCTACCAAGTCCCGTTCATTAACCATGGTTTCTGTAAACGTCAAAAGAGAGCAAAACAACCTTCGACCTCCTGAGCGCGTGCTCATACCTCCTTAGGGAAACATGTTTAGGGTTTGAAACAGCTGTGACTGCCATCCTAAACCTACTATTGCCCGTTCCTTGGCACCACCTCCCAGGCACGACGTGGACAGCTGCAGAGGGCCCAGGTGTCTGCTGTACTCTGACAGTGAGGGATGCATTTCGCGTCCTTTCCTCCCTCGTACCGTTGCCTGTATCGTGGCTTAAAGTTGCAGAACCTGACTCCCGCCGCCATGGTTAGGGTTTCGGAGTTTGCACATCATCTCCTTCATCCTCCAAATTTCTATTGCTACATTCAGATATGCAAAAATCATTTCAATGTGTTACCCATTGTTCTAAGCTATATTGTTTTGTTCTTACTAGTATTTTCATCTCTTTGAAATCTATACAAAAATATTGAAATATAAAAAATCATAGCCTATGCTAGTCAATCCACTTGCTTTGTTGTGTTTTCTATCCCATGTTTTCTAGATGCCAACAAGTTGCTACCATCGTTGTCCTCATTGCCCTTTCTCTTTGTTCATATCCATTTTCCATTATATTTTCACAATCAGCTATAACAGCAAGCAGCATGTGTTGCCTTTGTTTTAGGGAATGCAAGAAACCTGAGTCAAAAGAGAGTGTAATTGATATCTGCCAATTTCAGAATGTTATTTGGAATGATTTAATGACTTCTCAAAAATTTAGGCTTTCAAATATGCATGCTTGATGAGCAGGATTTATTTCATATTTCTGAAAATTTTCAGATACCCAAGACTTGAGATTGTATGATTCGAGATCTTCAAGGCAAATCTTTCAGGGCATGAAGTGAAACCATCAGATTGGAGAGGCAAAAATATTCCTGGATTCAGATAGAGAATGATTTTGCATGTTAGTGACTTCCTTGGATTCATCAGTCGTCTCCGTATTCAGTTTGCTTTGGGCTGTGATTTTTAACACGACAGAATCCAGCATATGGTTGACTATACTTAGACACCTATTTAGCAATAACAACAGACCTGTGAAGGTTTCCTGAGATGCCAGTTTGGTCAGTCACTCTACCTGTTCATCACTGTTAGGATCAAGCTTACTAATTGATGAGTGGTAGTCTCTCGAGTCTCAACCATCAATTTGGAGGATAGTGGTGCATTGACTTTTGTTTACTATTGGACTGCTAAAGTGCTCTTATTTGTTAATAAAGATCACCTATGATTGTTGGCATAGTTAAAATAACCATATGGGCTATGATTCTTGGAGATTGTATGTTATGGTTCTCCTCGTACTCTCTTGAGAGAGCAGAGTAGTAATTCAATTGTCAATCATAAAAGCACATTTATTTTGTTGAACATGGAAAAAAGTCAAGAACAACTTATGTAAAGTGCACATATAATACTTGTTATATTCCCCCCATTGCCCTGGATCTTTGTATTTGCTATCTGATACATTCAAGGAACAGGTACATAGGCATTTGTTTATTAAATATTGTTTTATTTTTATGATACTTGACAGAAATCTGTGTGCACTTTGCAGTTACGACGAGGCCATCTTTTCAATATAGAAGCAGGAAGACAAGCTCTGAGAAATGTGAACTCCCTTGCATTGTTTTCCAACATAGAGGTCAATCCTCTACCTGATGAAAAGAATGAAGGAGGAATAATTGTGGAGGTGAAGCTTAAAGAACTTGAACAGAAGACAGCTGAAGTGAATACTGAATGGAGCATTGTCCCTGGAAGTGGAGGGCGTCCCAGTCTGGTTTGTTTACGATATTGGTTCTTTATCCTTTTATCTATCCTGCCTCATACCCCCGTAATGAGCCATGAAAGTGAAAGTGCCATGTTTGTTAGTTCAAGCCCTGAAAGTGAAATGCCATATTTGTTGGTTTGGCATCTTCTTTCTGAATTCAAGACTTTGAATATTTACTGGAATACATTTATACATGGGAAATGTTCCTATATTCAAAGAATCTTATTGAAGTTTTTGTTGATGAGTAATTCTTCATGTTAGCTATAAATATTAAAGACTGATTAATAGATTGTCACAGATTATATTCATAATTCTGTTTGTGAATGTTTTTATATCTGATACAAGCCCTGTATGTGTTTTTCAGGCTTCAATTCAGCCAGGTGGAAGTGTTACTTTTGAGCACCGAAATCTGAAAGGGTTGAATAGGTCTATTCTTGGTGCTGTGACATCAAACAACCTTTTCAATCCTCAGGTAGTTATTTTTTGATGTTTCTTAGCTTCTGTTCCCTTATTCCGAAAGAATGTGGAAAATTGTACAGTTGGAGTAGAGAACTAGGTTCAAACAATTTGGTTGGGAAAATCCTCGGAAATATTATTCTTTTTACCATCATAGCACTCTTTTTCCAACTGGTTGCAACTTGCATCTAAGCTGAAAATATCGCATGTCTCCATTTTCACAAATGAGTGTGTTTAATGTGTTTGCTTGAAGATTTCAACAGAACAGATCAATTGTTCATGTCTAGCAAAGTGGTTGGTAGCAAATTGTGGTCCTGAAGCAGTTTTGCTCTGTGAACTTGTGAGTTGTGTTGCATATTCCAGGTGTCTTGAACCTAAGCATTGAGAGGCTATTTAGAGTGTAATCAGTTTACATGGACATTCTTGAATAAAACTATATACACGATAACTTGATTGACTTAGTTTTTTTTAATGGAACAGGTAGGGAATTTTATATTAAAAGCAAAAACTGGGTTCCAGGCCAGTACCTTTACATTTTTCCAGACATCTCTGAGGGATTTCTCTCCAAAATCCCTGAGAATATTTCTCTCCAAAACAGAGCTTCCCTACATCTAATAGACTTCTGGATTATGTATTGACACTGATATCTACCATAAATTTTAAGGAAAACACCCAACAGCAAAACATACTCGCAATACATTAATTAGTTCTATCGGGAAGGTTTGAGCAGGATGGACCAGCTTCCAGATCAGCTTTGCTCGTCTCTGCAGTTTGTCCAGAAACCTCCAGAGCTCGGATGGGTGTGCCACAGTTTCTTTTTCTCGTCTGAGGAACATATGTCTCCACATTCACATGGCTGCACTTCAGACCTTGGTTGAACACTGCTTCCATTCCGCGAACTCTTAAGTTCAGGACTGCTGCCTCCGCCTCCATCCAAGCCTGGAGCTTTTTAAAATTTGTTCGGAGCAGTTCAATTTTCTTATCCAGTAGCACCAATTGCAGTGCCCTTTCCTTATCTGCTAGACCATTTTGCTGGTTCTTGAGCTCCAGCAAAGATACTATTGATTCTGAGAGCTTGTTGGTTAGTTGAGCCATCCGGTCCAGATCTTGTTCAAGGAAATCCGAATCCGAAGCCATTGAGCCCAGCTAGCACTGAAATACCCCAAGAATATTAGTAGCAGAGAGCAGTTCTACTTCATCATTGAGAGGCGGGAGCGACAGACACACAACCTCAGGGGCAATGTATATAGAAGAGGCTCTACTTATGCAGCGATGACGCCAAATGTGGACAATCAATGCTATGGAAACCCATTTCATATCTCCAAGATTGCAATCCTGACTATCTCCATTAATTCACATTCTTTGGAGGGAGTGAATGCCATTAATTCGGAATGACTGAGGTCGTGGTACCTTCTCGAGTTTTTGAGGTCATTAATATGAAATTGTCCCTCCTGCATTCTTTTAATCCTGATCAACCGCTATGTACCCCTCCTCCTGGCGTTGTGTAGTTAATTTGGGCCACTTACATTAAGTTCTATGTACACCGATCTTATTTGAACCATTAATTTATGCTGTCGATCCAATCTGCCTTTGAACTGTTGTGGGAATGGATCCAAGGGGAATAATGAATATTGATATTAGAACTCCATCCAATTTTGGTGGCTTGGATCGCTTGATTGTCTACCAATATGGCTTGATGTTTCTTCTCTATTTTGTCGACTAATCATGGCAACGGAACATAGGATATTTGGTTACCTGATTCCAACACTCCTTGATCCAACCTTGCCCCTTTGTTGGCTAGAGTATCAACCTCTTTGTTCAGATCACGAAGAATATGAAAGAGTTTTTTACTTCCTTGAAGAGACTCAACTGCTTAGAGATCCTTATCAGAATATTGTGATTTGCTTTGCTTCGAGATTCCTTGAGATTGTGAACATTGAATCCCCAAACACCTGTAGTTTTCTTATTCCTCTTGTTATGGCTATTTCTAGCCCTTTCCATAAAGGTAAGAATTCAGCTTGATTGTGTGCCATTACCTAGACCCCAAGCATACTGAATCTCTCGTTTTTTCACCGAGGTGAAGAAACTTGATTGACTCTGTTACTAACTCCATTTTCAAATTCTAAGTAGCCTTTCAATGCTAGAGTTGAAAACATGGTGTGTCTGTGTCTAGTGGTTAGGTGGAAAGGTTTGGTCCCCTAAGAGCCGCTCCAGGCACGATTTCTTCAGGGGAATATATATACATATATCAGGAATATTAGATATGTAAATAGAGTGTAATCTGTTTACATTGATACACACAATAACTTGATTGGCTTTGTCACTAATTACAATTTCAATTCTAAATAGCCTCTCAATGCTAGAGTTGAAAACACCGTTGTCTTCAACTCTGATAAAACTGACAAGTCCAAAGATAATATTGACGAGTCCCAAAGATTCACATGCATTCAATTTCTAAAAATAGAAAGCTTCTCAAAAGAAAAGATATTTTCCTGAAAACATAAGGCATCATATATGCTAATGTAATTGCATGTGCATGCACACTCAAAGAACTCTTCTAAAGCTGCAATTGAATGTTGAGTATGTTGTCATTGATGTCAAACCAAGTGCAGGTGCTGCAGGTGCAGGATGTAGATTGAGTGCAGAGATCATCATTGATGTCAAGGAGGTCTAATGATGTTTGTAAGATGATACAACTAGATGATGCAGTGATGAAATCCTAGCTCTAGGGTTTGGATTCTCTTGACTATGTTCACACCTCGCAGTTGAGGATTTTTGACGATGCAGATAAGTTAGTTTGTCTTGGAGACCCTCGCCATCAGATTCTCCTAGTCATTGTGATTTCATTGATATGTGGAGCATCTTGTGGGCCTTCACAGTTTGAGAGATACACTCAGTCAAAGTTGGTGCACCTAGCTAGTGGCCCAAAACCCCAAAGGGTTGCTGATGTGGTAACATTCAATTGGCTCAGGTAAATTAGGCGTGATGATGTGGTAGTATTAGTTATGTGATGATATGACAATCTAGTTAATTTCATTGTTGAGGATAAATTAAAATGTTGAAACAGGGGAGGTTTCAAAGGGAAGTCAAAAGTCAAAAGAAAAATTAAAATTAAATAAATTAGTGGAGGTCGTCCTAATTTAACTTACGGATTTTACATCTTTTGAAATTTAAATTCAAATGAATTTATCCTTCGATTGAGGGTCGACTAGTCATTCTAGAAGTTTCATCGATTAATATAAAAGAGGCCCATTCCACTTCAAATGATGTAACTTGAACGCTCAATATTTCTGTGGCCGGGGTTTCTTTTATGTTTGGGTTTAAGGTTGTTTTGTGGGTTTCACTTGGCCTTTTGAATTGCTCTTTTGAGGATTTGAAGCACATGTCGTTATTTCTCTCGATTTTGCTTTTGGGATTATGGGTTTGAGTTGCCAGTATTTTGACTATACATCAAGTTTTGTGCAAAAGCTTTGCCCTTCATTCTTCAGATCTAAACCATGCCTACGACCCTCTTTATGGCACACATGAAGTAGCTGCGAAACTATTGTTCGATCTTGTGATCTAACAAGAGCAAGAAATCGATCTCTCTCTCTCTCTGAAATTTATCGATGGCTAGAAGCAGCATCCAACATTTTCTGCGGCGCTCTAGAATTGAAGAAGCTCTGTGGGACATTTGCTTGGGTTATTATCTTAAATTTTGGGCTTTTGTGCGGGTCTCGTTATTTTTGTTTTGGCACGAGGAATTCGCAGTATTTGAAGGGACAAATTGAAGAAGTAAACTGTGACATTTGACCCTCCAAACTTCTGTGCGTGTTCTTACGATGCATCTCCAGAATTGATTTGGTGCGGTTTTGTACCTAAGGCTTAGTTTAAAGGGATCAGATCTTGCTTCATCTTGTGACAGTCCGGTATCGAGATTTTTGAGCCAACAGTCTAGCCAAACATGCGTTGATATGAGGAGACAAAATTGTGACCTAATCCAAGGCTCTTCTGAAGCTTGAACGAAATTACTGTCATGCATTTGTGAGTCAAACTTGTGAAAAATATGCTCGTTGTCTTGCAGAAATAACAGTGTATAAAATCTCTAACAGAACTATAATACCATATAGAAATTATATCAATGGACTCAATCCGATCATGCAATGTACTAAAGCAAGATAGTGAATCCTTCTACAATCTTTGCGGAATATAAAATAAGATCGCTCAATCACATGCAAGTAAGAGAAAGAAGTAAATCAATGCACAACACCAGATATTCTTGGGGAAAGCAACTGTTCAAAACCCCTCCATCTTTATTGTATAATCAACCAAGGAATCACGAAACAATACAATGTATTTGTGATCACCACAACCTCATACACTCTACCAATTGCTTCACACTAATCTAGGCAAAATTGGACAAACACATAGCCAATTATCAGCGCACCCTCAGCCCACCCTGCTTACGTAATCCTTAGAGAATTAAATCCCTATTAAATAGGAAATTCAACCTTCCTTGATTGCGCAATTCATCATGGGCTTCCCATGGTTTTATAACTGCACCTCGGCAATTTGCCTAAAATACAACTGATAGTTTACTAGCCTTGAACCTTTGTCTCAACTCGGTCTCTACCAGAATTAGCATGCATGCAGCCATAAATAGTGAATCATTATTTACTTGGTAGATCACTACTGGTGAATTAAATCTATTTTAAGTCACTTGATCTTCCACTAGCTCATCAAATAGTTAGAACTAGTTAAATTGATTTTAACTCAATTAATGTGAGATAATTGATACCACTCACACTACACCAGTGCTACAATTGCAACTGGACCCTGTTAATAATAGAATCACTCTACATGCCTATCCTTTGACCCTCAACTTGAAATTCTTGAGCTAACTAAGTCTATCACACTTAGTTAACTATTACAAGTTGTTATGAGATAAGATTACAATTAATTTTCCAATTTATTTAAAAATTGGTTGCACACTAATGTGTCGCTAGGATCCATCACTCTGTGACCTGTGATCCCACACCAGTGTGTGTGTTGTTTCTGGATGCCAATTTCACTATTTCTTGTTGCAAATTTCAACACTCCCTCTCAACAAGAAAGTAATCAATTGTCTCGATCCGGTACCTTTGGAATGTTCTTGCATGCAATACTTCATAGTGTTGTTCGCACATGCAACTCTCCTGAAATTGAATAGCCTCCAAACAACTGAATCAATATAATGCATTTGTCATCAGAGTCTTCTGATCGCTGCTAGCTATTGCACATGTCTACTGGACTAGTCTTGGATGAGGGTCCATCCCTGGTATTTCGCCGAAACTCTTCTTTTACTAAATTTGACCATAGTTGCTCCCAATCTGGTAACTTCTCCCTCCCATTCACAGAGTCCTAGTAACTATGCCAGCTCTTGGGAAGGCCTAGAAATGCTAGGCTCACCAAGTCATCATCAGCTACAGTAATCCCAACACTTCCAAGCTCATCTCGTCATTGAGTGAACTTGGTCAAGTATTTTTGAATTGTGTCGTTCTTCTCCATTTTGATTTTCCTGAGCTTGTCCTTGAGTGTCAATTTTCTGTGGTCACTGTTTCTTTGAAACATATCTGTCAAGGCCTTCCACATAGCATATGGAGTTTCCTTTCCATGGAGACTCGAGACAATATGATCTCGAACTCCCTCTAGCAAGATCCTCCTCGCCTTTGCTACCTTCTTCTGCCATGCATCAAGAAGTTGGGCATTTGGTGCTGCGGGCTTGGGAATATCATTATCTATGAATTCCTTCAACCCATTGTCCTCCAACACTATCTCCATCTTGTCCTTGCATGCAATATAATTCCCTCTAGCAAGATCCTCCTCGCCTTTGCTACCTTCTTCTGCCATGCATCAAGAACATGGGCATCTGGTGCTGCGGGCTTGGGAATATCTTTATCTATGAATTCCTTCAACCCATTGTCCTCCAACACTGTCTCCATCTTGTCCTTGCATGCAATATAATTCGAACTGCCCTCGAGTGCATATTCGAGTCTCAAGCCATTGAAAGACATCTTGATCAACATATAGCTCCAAAGAAAGTACCTGCAAACTTGAATATTGTTCAACACAAACTCAATTTCTTCTCCACTATTGTGTGTCCTGGTGCTCTGATAACATGTAGAAATTTTTTAACACAACTATAATACCGTGTAGTAATTATATCAATGGACTCAATCCGATAATGCAATGTACTAAAGCAAGATACCAAATCCTTCTATAATATTTGCGGAATATAAAACACGATTGCTCAATCACATGCAAGTAAGAGAAAGAAGTAAATCAATACACAACACTAGATATTCCTGGGGAATGCAACTGCTCAAAACCCCTCCATCTTTATTGTATAATCAACCAAGGAATCATGAAACAATACAATGCATTTGTGATCACCACAACCTCATACACACTACCAATTGCTTCACACTGATCTAAGCAAAATTGGACAAACACATAGCCAATTATCAGCCTACTCTTAGCCTACCCTGCTTATGCAATCCCTAGAGAATTAAATCCCTATTAAATAGGAAATTCAGCGTCCTTGATTGCACAATTCATCATGGGCTTCCCATGGTTTTATAACTGCACCTGGGCAATTTGCCTAAAATACAACTGATACTTTACTAGCCTTGAACCTTTGTCTCAACTCGGTCTCCACCAGAATTAGCATGCATGTAGCCATAAATAGTGAATCATTATTTACTTGGTAGATCACTACTGGTGAATTAAATCTAATTTAAGTCACTTGATCTTCCACTAGCTCATCAAATAGTTAGAACTAGTTAAATTGATTTTAACTCAATTAATGTGAGTTAATTGACACCACTCACACTACACTAGTGCTACAACTACAACTAGACCCTGTTAATAATAGAATCACTCTACATCCCTATTCTTTGACCCTCAACTTGAAATTCTTGAGCTAACTAAGTCTATCACACTTAGTTAACTATTACAAGCTGTTATGAGATAAGATTACAATTAATTTTCCAATTTATTTAAAAATTGGTTGCACACTAATGTGTCGCTAGGATCCATCACTGTGTGACTTGTGATTCCACACCAGTGTGTGTGTTGTTTCTAGATGCCAATTTCACTGTTTCTTGTTGCAAATTTCAACAAAGGGTTCTTCTCATGATAGTCATTGGACCGTTTGTTATATCCTTATCCGAGCCTTAACTATCTCCGTTCTTAAACTTGTATGGTGATGTGTTCTAAGCTAAGTTGCACGAAATGGGGAAACGGAAATGAGTTTCAGAAATGGGAAGCGATATGAAACGCGACCTCCCCAAATTTTGGAAACGGGGAAACGCGATATATATATATATATATATATATATATATTATAGTTTAAATTTATATTAGAATTTATGACATATAAGAAATGTTATGTGAAATCATAAAACATACATGATAAATTCAAAGCATAAACTATTACAAGTTACAAGACATTTACTCATGAATGATCATTAATAGCAAACACATAATAAAAATAGAAATATCGAAATATCCAAAACCAGCTTTTATTATATATCAAAATCTCAAAATTAGCCTTTATTATATATATGAGGCTGCAAGTACAATAAAGACTATGAGGCTGCAAGTTCAATAAAAACTATAAGCATGTCAAGTCAAGGTTTTGTTTGAGTGATGGGTACATTTTTAGTAGGGTCATGATAGAGGAGTTTGACAACCAATGTCACTAACATCAAAGTACATAGAGGGATTGGTGCTTTTGATTAAATACGAGTTCTATACCCTAATACATGACAAAATTTGATGGAAACATTGCAATCACCCAATCCTGAAATCTTGAAAAACTGATAAGTCTGCTGGATTTTGAATGAGATCTAAAATTCTACTTTCTCCATATGAAATCCAATGAGGTCGGAACCACTCTCAAACATCCTGAGTCATTTCATGGTAATGTTAAAAATTTATGTAAAAGGATAAACTTTAAGAATTTAACATTACCATGAATCGCATTTAAATACCAGGGCCATAGGCTTGATCATTAGAAGTGAGAGTCTTTTTATAAGTTGAGAGAGCCATCTAGATGCAACAAAAGACACTTTCCACAATTAAAATAATAATAAAACACACGAACCCCAAAAAAAAGCAAAAAATTTAAGTTAAAACGACGGAAACGCACCCGTACGGCTTGGAAATGCATTTCCGTCCGTACTGGGCACGTTTCCCCCATAGGAAATGGCGCAGTACGGCCGGAAACACGTTTCCAAGCCATACGGTATGGGGAAACACATTTCCAGGCCGTATGGTACGGGGAAATGCGTTTCCGTTTCGTTTTAGGGCGGAAACGGACCCCTATCCTACGTTTCCTGCAACTTAGGTTCTAAGTCTGAACCAGATCAAAATCAAGAGAAGGCAGTTACAGTGAGGCGTCATAACCTTGGCTCAAGCTCTTCTTTCTGTGACGGAAGCATTGTGGAACGAACATAAGAATTGTTTGCACTCATGTAATTGTGAAAACCTAGATGCCCTAGCTAGTGCTTTCAAGCTTTGATTTGATAATAATTCATGAAAAGGTTGAGTTCTGTGTTATTTCAATCTCCTAAGTCACCAAGCTTGATCATGACATAATCGCTGAAGTTTGCTGTGCAAAACCTGACAATTCCAGTGATTTGTTGATGTATTAACAAGTCTGTGTGGAAGTATGTTAGGATCTAATGGTGGTATCACAATGAGTCAGTTCTTCAGAAAGCCCTAAACAACTTCCTTAAGATCCTTGAAGATTTAGAAGTGAAAACTTATCATATCTGAGCAGAAGACTTGAGAGCAAAACTATAAGGCATTGTCATTAATGTGTGAAATCGTATAAGGGTTATCTTGTGCAGATTCATAATAATATTGTCATTACTGTTGTGTCCTTAAAACATACCAGTAGAGTCTTGTCAGTGAAAGAAAAATCAGGTGATGCCATTGACATTTGATAACAACAACATTGTTACGACAATTACCTTGATGGATGATGATAGATCTTGTACTGTAGTAACCCTTTGATGTATCACAGAATCATCATCTGTGAAGTCAGCACCTCTATGACAGTTGATGACAGTGATGGCACACTCTAATCTATGTTACATAGTAAACCTGGCAGTGATCGTTTCTATTGAGACAATAGTGTTGTGCAGTGTTTCCTTGATGCTGTAGGATTGCATGAGCTTGAGGATAATGAAACTCATAGCTTGGAGGCATCACTGCATTCATGTAACCTTGACTTGTTTTGACAGTGATAGGATATGGCAATGATCTTGTTGACAGTGACAGTGACTCAGAGATGTGACAATGATCTACTTGACATGACATGTTTGACTTGAGAGCGATAGTGGCAGCATGTGAACAGGGATGTGTGGCAGCCCATTTGACAGTTAAGGCAGAGTTCTTGTTATGTCAGTATTATTCCTGTGAGAACAGTACTATTCCAGCGGACAGTGTAGCAACAAGTATGGCAGTATGATTAACAACAGTGGCAGTGAATAGATGAAGCAGCAACAGTAGTTGAGAAGAATGGCAACAGTGAGATGCAAGAAGAGTGGCAGCAGCTATGTTGCACAAAACAGGGAAACGAAAACGAGTTTCCAAAATGGGTATGGGTACGAAACGCGACCTTCCCAAATTTTGGAAATGGGGAAACACTATATATATATATATATTAATTTACATTAGAATTTAGGACATTTAAGAAATGTTATGTGAAATCATAAAACATACATGATAAATTATAATTTATTATATTCAAAGCATAAACTATAAATTTCTAAATTTACATCACATTTACTCATGAATGATAACACACACACAATGAAAATAACAATATCTGAATATCCAAAACCAACCTTTATTATATATCCAAATCTCAAAATCAACCTTATTATATATATGAGGTTGCAAGTACAATTAAGACTGAGGCTGCAAGTACTATAAAGTCAAAAGACCTATACTCATTATCAGAATTCTCATCAAAAATAGCAGCATAAGCATGCTCAGCTGTGGATAGTGTAGATGAAGAAGATGATTGGCCAGTTCCACTTCTATGCAACTGGTCCTCAATATTCATGGCAGTAAGAGAGGGCTCCAAATCAAGATTTTCTGGATCCACATCCCATTCTTTAGAAGGACCATTGCCATATTCTCGACTCCTACGAGATGCAAGGCAAAAGTTGTAGTGCACATAAACAAGATCCTCTCTTTTTTGTGAGCCCAACCTGTTGCGCTTCACATAATGAATAAAACCATAGGTGCTCCAATTCCTTTCTGGTGATGAAGAGCTTGCCACTTGTAAAAGGATGTGAATGGCAAGGTTTTGCAAATGTACACCATTTGTTCCATGAAAAATTCTCCACCTAACTGGATTCATGGTGCTTCTCTCCTCCAAAGATGATATATCTAAATAATCATCTATTCCTGCAACAAAACTGGTAAATTATTCCTTCACCCCTCCCTGTGTAGGTGAGTTGGCAAATTCTCATAAGGGCTTTTTCCACCCCATTAGCCACCTCTTTATCCTTATGGGGTGCCTTCCTCTTCCCATTGCTTTGAGCAATAAGCTCCTCATCATAAAATTTGGGGTTCAAGGCATGTGTTAAAGTGTGCAATGGAGTGTTGAAATTGTTCCACCTATCAACAATGATTTTCTTGACTAATTCATCAAAATGGTCATCTACAAACAAAAGTTGTGGAGACTCTTGTGAAATGATTTCCATAGTTTTCTCAACCATGGCTTCCATGCCATCATATACCTCTCCTAAGAAAGGTTGGTTAGTGTCAGCATTCTGAAGAAGCTCAAATGCAGGGGTTGTGAACATTAGCAAGAAATCTATCTTGCTCCACCAATCCTCATCGAGGCACAATCTACGCACTGTATATCCCTGCTTTGAATCTGCCTGTCACCACTCAGCCCAAACTTGACTCACCACCATAGACACTAATGCTTGCTTAACCTCAACAATGCGGTGCAACATTATGAAGTTTGAGGCATATCTTGTCTCAACAACTTTTAACAACTCCAATTTGGAGTACTCTCGAAATATTGCTTGAGATTGGTGGTGGTTGGTGATGAATTTAACAATCTCCCTTGCTTCCCCTATGAGTTCCTTTATCCATGGGACTTTATTGTCGATCTCCTCTAAGATCAGATTTAGATTATGGACAATGCAGGGTGTCCAAAAGATGTGGTCATACCTCCCCTCAATAATTAAACTTGCAACTTTGCATACTGGTGCATTATCCGTGATAACTGCACCACCTTGTTAGGACCTACTTTTTTCAATAGATTTTATAATAACATCAACAATGAATTGTGCATCTTTTACCTCTCCCGAGCAGTGTTTCGCCTTTAAAAACATTGCTCCTTTTGGTGAAGTGGCAATGATATTTATCAATGGTCTACGCCTTGTATCTGTCCCTCTATCTGAGAGTATGGTAACCTCAGAGCTACTCCAAGAAGAACGAATTGGAGATAAGATATCCTCCACAAGATCCTTCTAATTTTTGAGAAGCTGAGTTCTAACTTTCTCATAGTTGGGCCCCTTGTACCCTTGAGGAGCTTTGTTAACTACCCTTATCATATCTTGCCAATCTTTGGCTCAATGTTTGCTGGAGCTTTAGTAGTAGCTTGACTATAAGTTCATCATGCCTTCTTTTCATTCCCTCCGCTTGATCTTGCTCTCTTTGATATTCCCTCCTCACCACAGGGTCTGATGTTTTTGTGCAACTTGCAATCTCTTGTCCTCCTCCATGCAAAAGATGTGCCGTAACTCTTGGGTAAGAGCCCTTGTAAGAATTACTGCAAAGATTACATTGCCATTCCCATGAGCCACCACCTCCACATCTTTGAAGCTTCTGAACATGCCTCCAAAGAGGATAATATTCAGCCCTTGGGTTGGACATGGGGCTTGAACTTGAACCTTGGATGGAAGCCATTGTTGCAAAAACAAATAAAAAAAACAAATCTGTAATTAAAAAACGTTTTTCATAATTTTGGCAGCATAAACCCTCGAAAAATAGAAGAAACAATGGGGAAAAACCAAGAAATTGAATGCTTCTTATCCAAATTATTTTTGTGTAGCTGAAGCGACCCCAAAATGCCACAAAAGACTAGAAATATGGTTGTAGCTGAGCCAAAAAACAAGAATGCCGTAGCTGGAAACTTTGCACTCCAACTCTGCTTTTGAAATCTCTTTCTCTTGCTGCTGAAATCTCCTTTGCTCACTAGTGAAAACGCCCTAGCTGAAGCACTACTCTCTTTCTCTTTTCTCCTTGCTAAAATCACCCTTCTCCAAGTGAAATGACTTGCTCAATTCTTGTGATGAGAGAATGAGGCGAGAGTCTTTTTATAAGTTGACATAGCCATCTAGAAGCATCAAAAAGACACTTTCCACAATTAAAAAAAATAATAAAACACACGCAAACAAAAAAAATAAGTTAAAGCTACGGAAATGCGGCCGTATAGTTTGGAAACACATTTTCGTCTGTATTGGGCACGTTTCCCCAATGAGAAACAACCCAGTACGGATAGAAACACATTTCCAGACCGTACGGTACGGTGAAACGAGTTTTCGTTTCGTTCCTGGGCTGAAACAAAGCCTAGATCCATGTTTCTTGCAACATAGTGTTAAATGGATAATGATTGCTTCTTAGTAATTATCGGATTACATCGAGATAACGACTATACCGTTGGATGGTTGAAAACCAAAGTCCTAAGGTTTGGGTTCCCTGAACTGAGGATGTACCCTGACTTTGTCGAGGGTTTTTGGTAGGTCAAATGATTGAGCCTGAGTTAGAGATCTATGTCAGATTCTTCTCAAAAAGGGGTTTCTATTGATATGTAATATGCCCTGAGAGCCCTCCTGGTGTGAGATATATTCACAATTGAAGTTGGTGACCCTAGTTTCTGGGCTAAAACCTCTAGGGGTAGTGATATGACACATCCTCCTATGGTTGTCAATATATGACATTGTTTATCACCGTAATCTCACCACACATAAGTTACATAACTTCAAGAACCAAAGGCAATAAACCAATCATTGAGATCACAACCTAAGAAGGACCATATGTACCAAGTCAAAAGGTCAAAGTTAAAATCTTAGAAGTCGCCAAGGTCAAAGGAAAATTAAATAAAGAAAATTTAATATAAGTTAAATATAAACTTAATATAGTCAAATTACAAAGAGACATTATTAAAATTATTAAAGTATCAATTGAAGAATTTAAAACTATAATTATAATTAGATACATCATTAAAATATAAAGTTATTAGCACTTGGCAATTAAAATTAACATAATTAAGGTTTTCTTAGGGCCAAATGCTCTTCAACGTTTACATTTAGAACCCCCTACCATACACTATATAAAGACATCCAAATCATTCCTTAAATCACAATTCAACTCAACGATTCTTCTTGTGTCAGCTCTGAAATTTTATTTTTGAGAATTTCCGCCTATTCTGTGGTGGAAAGTTTGGACCTCTTAAGGCAAAGAAGTTCGAACTTCTAAGGTAGAGTATTTCGGCCTCCTTGAGGCACACAACAAGAAGTTAGAGGTAAGTATCTCGTTTATGGCAAATTTTCCTAAGTTTTTATGGCATTGATTCAGGGCTAAGACAACGAATTCATTTGGTACCCTTGGTTGGTTTTCGACCTCTGTTTCAGGACATAGGTTCTTGTCATGACAACGTATTTCTTGGGTAGGACGGTGAATTATGTTAGGTTTGTTATGACTTGAATTGAGGCAACGTATCATGTGTGTTGGGTTCCTATTAAGGCAGCAACTTTTAGGACATATGTTCTTGTCATGACAACATATTTCTTGGGTGGTTTGTATGACTAGGACATTGAATTATGTTAGCATGGCTATTACGGTGGTACCTACATCACTTATTCACAAATTTAATCCTTATATCCTAACTACAACAGTCCCTTGATTTATGACACTTAAAGAAATCTGAAGGACTGGATGAGGTTCTGAGACCATTTGACCTTCTCATTAAGACATATTTGAAGAAATTCTTGGGCTCTTTCAAACTCAGATCCAAGAATATCTATTTGGCCTTAAAGAGCATCCTTTGGTAATAATTCAAGGTGTTGACCACACTTTGTCAACGACCCCACATCAGTACATCCCCATTTTTTCAAATGGGACTTGTCATGTTCGAGGTTCATGTCATCCAAATTTCATCGACAGACGACTTTTTGTTATAAATGATGTAAACCCATTCTGCATGTTATGATGTAAATGATCTAAGTAAGACCATCAATGTATGTAACAACCTAGGTAAGCCTAGTATGTTGTTGATGATTTCTATCCTAGGAGGATTTTTGTCTCACTGATTCACGTAAGTGATTGGCACAGTTTTTCCCTCCAGCCTGGGTGGATTTTGTCATCAGCATGCTAAGTAAGTCCTAGTGTTTTCTATCGAGTCCTTGTAAAAGTAGTTTGAGCTACTTGGTCTACTAGATCATGTTTTGAGTCGCAGAATTGGGTATATATTTGAGGGTCTATACGAATGGGTATTCCCCCTTCATGTGTCTAAATGTATTATCTTATGTAAAGAGGGTTGGAAAAAATAATTAAAATCCCCTTTCAGTCAATTAATTAAAATTTCTGGTCAAATTAATTAAAAATCTTAAGCCAGAAATTTAATTAATTTTAGGTCCTAGGTGAGGATAAAATTCTTCAAAGGCAAAATTCGTTGGTTCTTAAAAAATGAATTTTTAAAGGCCCCAGGCCAAGGGAAAATTGAGAATTTTAAGAAATTTTGGACCCTTGGGCCTAGGTGGTTAAGTCAAAGTCAATATTTTGGGTTTTGAGTTAATTAAAATGGATTTAAATCATAAATTCGTTTTTTCCTCAAAATTATAATTTCGACGGTTCAGATTAAAAGATGATCAAATCTTATCGACGGTCGAGATTATTTTGACTTGGATCAATCGAACTAGCCGTTGGAGATTTTGTCCTATAAATTAAGAGGTCTTTGTCAGTGTTGAATCATCCGATCTCAGGATTGTGGACTTGTTCTTAGAAGCACTTGTAAATTTTTGAGTAATAAAGCATAAAGACTTTGGGGTTACAAATTTTGATGTTCCTTCTCGGATCTATGTGGTGATTTGTCTCTGAACTCTGCTACTTAATTTGGCATTTTATGGTTAATGGCCTTCATGGATTAATCTGCATAAAGGTATCTTATGCAGTTTTCTGGATTCATAAGATAGCATCTTTGATTTAACGAAAATACTAGTTTCCTATTTTTCTGAAGGATCTCATGTTATTTTCTTGAATCTCTATTGATCTAAGGTCTAGATCTAAGTGTGCAGGGAAATATTTTTTAAAGGGTTTGAGCGTCTGGGGAAGTCTTCGGTTGAACCAGCCGACTCTCAAATGACATAAATATGAAAAACTCATTATTTGTTAAATTCCAAATCTATTTTACAAAATTGGTGGTTTTGCAGGGTTTTCCAGGGCTTGTGCCTCTCTCTAAAATTTTAAATCTCTAAAAACTGTGCTAAAATGGATTCAAATTTGGCCATGAGGGACTCAGATCTGTAAATTAGTTTGTAAATTTGTAAAATTTTGAAGGCTGTAAGGGTTTAATAATTTTCTTAGTGTGTATATCTTCAGGATCTGACTGGTTTCTTGCAGGTTGTAGGTTTCGCTCAGAATTTTTTTTAGCTCTGAGCCAGATCTGGCCTCAAATCGCCTCTGCGGGAAAATCTGGGCGATATTTGATTCAAGGAGCATAATAAATCTGAGTTTGCAGGGAGAATTATTTTAATTTGGAAAGAGAAATTTAAATGTATTGGGTTTATCTACTGCAAAAAACGCTGCCATACTTCTGTCTATTCAACCCTTGAATTCCCCAGCCATCGATTTCTTTTTCCATCCCATTTCTGAGCAGCTCCCATCATCAACTATGCCCTTGTTCTCCATCTTTTTCTCCTGCCTTGTTCCCACGCTATCAAGCATTCCCATTTCCCATCGACCTGCTCCAACGCTGTCCAGCTTCAGTTAGCTCTTGCCGTCCTCCACTGCTGTCAACGTCCCTTGGTTTCTCTTACCCTTTCTTGTCTGCCGTCTGTCTCCCATCTCCTTACCTATTTGAAGATTATTGCTGCCTTTCCAAGTCCGCCTTTCCTCTGCCCATCGAACCCTCCAATCGCTGTCCAACTCTTTACTTCCCTTTCCGTCCTCAAACACTGCACCTTCTTCCTTAGCCATCCGATTTCCTAACCCGTTTGTTGTCGTGCCCTCTCCCTTGTTGTCCATCGTACCGTCATCGTGCCTTTGGCTTCCCAGTCGACTAAGCTCCAACTTGCAAGCATACAACAAACAAACACATATGCTTTATCGCGCTCGATTTTGATCGGAATTTTTTTTAGAGGTTTAGTTTTTATTTTTATTTGTTAGATTTGTTTTTTTTTAAATCTTAGCGTTAGTTTAATTCTAGTTTAGATTATCATTTCGATTTCGTTTAGGCAATGTATGATGATAGAGTTACGTTTTAATTTTTGTTAGGATTTCAAAATTTTAGATTTTAAATTTTAATTCAATCTTAGTTTAATTTTAACTTAGTTTCAATTTAGTTTTAATTCTAGTTTTGTTTTGATTTAGAGTCTAACTTCTCTTAGATTAGAACTTTAATTTAGATTTAGATTTTTTTTTTAAATTTGAAAATATTAAAAAATATAAAATTTTTAATTAGTTTTAATTCTAGTTTTGTTTTGATTTAGATTCTAACTTCTCTTACATTAGAACTTTAATTTAGATTTAGATTTTTTTTTTTAAATTTGAAAATATTAAAAAATATAAAAATTTCAAAATTAAAAAAAAATTCTAAGTTATATAGTCAAATGAGCCTCAAATTTTTATCTGAAGTTTGATTGTGGAGTATTTTATATTTTCGAATTGGGTTATATCGAAATATCATAATTTCGAAAATGTTTCAAGCATCTGGCATTTACACTTAATGATCGTTTCATGATAGCTTTGCTTCAGTATCTTAATGAATGATCGTGGCACTTTCTATTGAATATCATTGTGGTCATTTAGCAGCAGTTATACATCTAATACTTATCTTTAATTGCATAACGGGATCTTTTAACTCCATAAGACATTGGTTTTAATGTAATTGATCTTGGAAATCTCGTTAATTTTATCAAGTATTTGGTGTTTTAGCTGTGTCTCCTAGATTCTTCCTCTTCATTTATAATAGGGTCTACCTCCCTTAGCTTGCAAGGAGACAACTTAGATAGAGAGATTGGGGATCAGGATGACAACCCCCGATCTGAGCCATTGTCGCGGTGCCTAGACAATCTGTGCGACGACATTTTTTGGCGCCGTTGCCGGGGATAGAGTTTTTTCTGTTCTTGGTCTTAGCGACATTTTCTAATCTTTTAAATCTTCTTTCGCCATTCATTAGCCTGTCACAAGGGATCACATTTTCTGGCGTTCTTTCATCTCTTCATCATCTTATCTTTCATCATCTCACTAATCATTTCATCTTTAGCACCTAGACATTTCGGTTGGCTTCTTGTTTGGGTGGCGACTCCACTTGTTCATCTATTTACTCCCAGACAAGAATCCCCCCTTGATATCCATCTGCTACTCTCGTTTATTTCTTCTGTTTTAGAATTAGTTTCAGGTTCAAGTGGCAACTCCAATTCTTTCATTTCTTACAAGAGTTCCTTGAGGACCTTTTGACCATTCTTGAACATGGATCTATTTCTAAAATCCTAAAAACGATATCATGGATGTTTTTACTCCATGTAATTATGCTAATATTCAGGGTTATCCCCATGATGTCCCTCAAATGGATAAATTACCTTCTTTTCAAGGAAATGAAGCAGTGAGTGTCAAGTCTCATTTGTTTGCTTTCACTAACTGGTGGAATAGATTTGCAGTTGCAAATAATAATTTCGAGGATGTAAAGATGAGAACTTTTGTTCTTACTTTTGGCGAGGATGTCGCTGAATGGTTTACGGAAAAACCTGATAATTCATTTGATACTTTTGAATCAATTGTAGCTGCCTTTAAGGAAAAATATGGTGATAAAAAGGAAGATAGGCATTTGGTAAGGGAGATCAATACCATAAAAAAGAAAGAAAATGAAACGACTGAAGAATTTAACAGGAGATTTAATGGTATCCTTAGAGAAATATCTCAAACTCATAAACCTCCTGATGGATCTCTTCCAAATTTTTACATTGATGCTTTTAATTCTGATACTTCATATGAGTTAAGGTGGGCTAAAACTGCAAATTATAAGGCTTGTCAATGTTTAGCTGAAGAGCTTGAAAAAGATAAAAGGGCATCTGGGAAGTCTGAAATTCCTGGTTTTGATAGGGCTGCAACTAAGTTAAAAGTACCTAAAGGTAAAGAACCTCTAGATGATGATGACCCTATGAAAAAGTTAATGCAAAAGCTTGAAAGCATGGAGCTTAATCAAGCGAAATTGATCTCTGAACATGCTAAGGAAATAAGCACTTTACAGTCTAGGTTGGTTCAAATGGAAAGGGCTCAAATGCAGAATCATAATCATCGAGGAAATAATACTTGGCAGAAAAAGGTCAATCGAGTGAGCAAAGACCTTCGAATCCGCTTGAATCTACTAATCTTGTGGATGAAGCTCTGCCTTATTATAGAGCCTGTAATGCTCTTCATGAAGAGGTTACTTGCCATGTTGTCAAAAGAATCATAGATAGTAGAATGGCAGGATTGAGTAATCAAATTAATGTTGTTGGTAAGGACTATCACATGCATATAGAAGATCATGAAAGTCATGTTAAGGAACTAGCTCAAATGATTAAGGATATGGAACCCAATCATACGCAAATGATTCGGAACATGGAAGCTAACCAAATCAATCTTCAAAATATGATAAATTCCATGGAAGCAAGTCATGCACAGGAAATAAATGTCATGGAAAACAGGTTAAAGATAATGGAAGTTAATCATTCTAATCAGATGACCATTATACAGAATCATATGATTGCAATGGAAGGAAGACACACCCAGGAAATGACTGCCATGAAGGAAAATCACTTGTTGGAAATAAAAAATATGGAGGCAAATCAGACCAATCTATAAGACAAATTCGTGAAAACAGAAATCAATCAAGCGAAATTACTAGTAAGGCATGGCAGGTAGATGAGTTCCATACATAAAAGGTTGGAAAAAATGGAAAAATTACATATACAAAAGTTTAAATGAGAAATTTGGGTTATGAAGGGTTTTGTGACGGATGTGGACATGCTTGTCTGCATAAAGCAATTCCCATCTCATCGAGAGGTCACTTCTTGATGGAAAGAATTTAACTATGGTTTTCAAAGGATGGCGAAAGACCAGCTTATGTCACCATTGACGGTATATCAGGAGTAATATTGGATACGCTACGGTCTTGGATATTTGGGCAAACATCTTCCGAATAGGACAAAGAAATCTATAGTGGTCTCGTTGCAGTATCGCAACACTAGGAAGAAGAGAAAGAAGCGAGGAAAGAAAGTAAGGTGGTTTGATTCGTCTGATGGTCGAGAGCAGCTTGACATTCGGATAAGACAGAGTCCTACAATTAGCAAGATTGGACATGGCACATCTGAAAAGCAGCCCATAGACTTGCCTGAAAGCAGGCAAATGCTCAGCATGCACTATATTGAGCACATTTGATGCCATAGGGCATCCTTTGTATTGTATCTCTAACCTTACACCTTGTTATTTCAACATTTCATTTTGCAGTTAGAGTAGATTTACTTTTCATGTTAAGTAGAATAATAAATAAAAGAAGAGCTTCTATTTTTTCATGAGCTTAATGTTATATGATGATTTTTGGATGGACGCTACTTATGTAATCTTGTGTGTTGCTTGGATGCAGATTCTGGATTCTCACATTCCTTCAAAGAAGCAACGTGTCCCCAAGTAGAGCCAGATGTTGACCACACTTTGTCAATGACCCCACAACAGTACACCCCCATTTTTTCAAATGGGGCTTGTCATGTTCGAGGTTCACGTCATCCAGATTTCATCGACAGACAACATTTTGTTATAAATGATGTTAACCCATTCTGCATGTTATGATGTAAATGATCTAAGTAAGACTGTCAATGTATGTAACAACCTAGGTAAGCCTAGTATGTTGTTGATGATTTCTATTCTAAGAGGTTTTTTGTCTCGTTGATTCACGCAAGTGATCGGCAGAGTTTTTCCCTCCAGCCTCACCGCAAAGCTAGGGTGGATTTTGTCATCAACATGCTAAATAAGTCCTAGTGTTTGCCACAACTTTAATTTATCTACTAGATCATGTTTTGAGTCGCAGAATTGGGTATTTATTTGAGGGTTTATACGAATGGGTATTCTCTCTTCATGTGTCTAAATGTATTATCTTATGTAAAGAGAGTTGGAAAAAATAATTAAAATCCCCTCTCAGTCAATTAATTAAAATTTCTGGTCAAATTAATTAAAAATCTTAAGCCAGAAATTTAATTAATTTTAGGTCCTAGGTGAGGATAAAATTCTTCAAAGCCAAAATTCGTTGGTCCTTAAAAAATGAATTTTTAAAGGCCCCAGGCCAAGGGAAAATTGAGAGTTTTAAGAAATTTTGGACCCTTGGGCCTAGGTGGTTAAGTCAAAGTCAATATTTTGTGGATTTAAATCATAAATTCGTTTTTTTCTCAAAATTATAATTTCGACTGTCTAGATTAAAAGATGATCAAATCTTATCGATGGTCGAGATTATTTTGACGTGGATCAACCGAACTAGTCGTTGGAGATTCTGTCCTATAAATTAAGAGGTCTTTGTCAGTGTTGAATCATCCGATTTCAGGATCGTGCACTTGTTCTTAGAAGCTCTTGTAAATTTTTGAGTAATAAAGCATAAAGACTTTGGGGTTACAAATTTTGATGTTCCTTCTCGGATCTATGTGGTGATTTGTCTCTGAACTCTGCTACTTAATTTGGCATTTTATGGTTAATGTCCTTCATGGATTAATCTGCATATAGGTATCTTGTGCAGTTTTCTGGATTCATAAGATAACATCTTTGATTTAATGGAAAAACTAGTTTCCTATTTTTTTGAAGGATTTCATGTTATTTTCTTGAATCTCTATTGATCTAAGGTTCAGATCTAAGTGTGCAGGGAAATATTTTTTAAAGGGTTTGAGCGTTTGGGGAAGTCTTTGGTTGGACCAGTCGACTCTCAAATGACATAAATCTGAAAAACTCATTATTTGTTAAATTCCAAATCTATCTTACAAAATTGGTGGTTTTGCAGGGTTTTCTAGGGCTTGTCCGTTTTTCTAAAATTTTAAATCTCTAAAAACCGTGCTAAAATGGAGTCAAATATGGCCATGAGGGCTTCAGATCTGTAAATTAGTTTGTAAATTTGTAAATTTTTGAAGGCTGTAAGGGTTTAATAATTTTCTTAGTGTGTCTATCTTCAGGATCTGACTGGTTTTTTGAAGGTTGTAGGTTTCACTCAAATTTTTTTTTAGATCTGAGCCAGATCTGGCCTCAAATCGCCTCTGCGGGCAAATCTGGGCGATATTTGATTTAAGGAGCATAATAAATCTGAGTTTGCAGGGAGAATTCTTTTAATTTGGAAAGAGAAATTTAAATGTATTGGGTTTATCTACTGCAAAAAACTCTGACATACTTCTATCTATTCAACCCTTGAATTCCCAGCCATCGATTTTGTTTTCCATCCCATTTCTGAGCAGCTCCCAGATGGTTGCATCATTGTGTGCAGTTTGATGATAGCAATGTTTGAACATTGATGAATATTCATTCATGAGCAATGACATGTAGTGATACCCAACAATTGTGCAATGCTTTGTATTGGTGGTGATAGTTAACAATTGTGCAATGATTTGTCGTGATAGTGATATGCAACGTGCAGTGACAGTGATGTGCAGTTGAACATTGATAGCATGATGTGTAGCATTGTGCAGTGATTAGTTTGTGGGAACAATGATCAGTGGTTACCAGGAATCAATATCTATTTTACATTTTCCTTAGTACTTACAACTATTCTACATTGATTAAGAGTACAGGAGATATAGTGTAAAAATTGTGAAACATGGTTTTTTGGCTCGTTAGAGTGGTGGGGTGGTGCAAGGTAGGTGATTGGAGTCACCTTTAGGTTGTGGCCTGAGAATACTTCAGGGCGACAGGGTGGTCTTAGGGCAAGTTGTGGCTTGCACGGGGCATTGTGGTTGATAAATTAACAGGGTAGTGAGCGTCCTTTCAGACAACAATTGGTAAACAGAGTGTTGGGGCACTCATAAGGTTGTGGCCTGATCTACAGGGCGTTGGGGCGTCCTTCTGGTTGTAGCAGGATATTAGGGTTTAGTATTGTCCTACAGGTTGTGGCTAGTTTTAGTTGAAATCTTGATGTAATTAATACTTCTTTTAAAGAGAGAAGAAGACAATTACTAGAGAAATGTTCAATGGTTTTTGACCTAGAGGGGGTTTTCCACCTAAAATATCTGTCCATTGTTTTATCTTTCTACATTGTTGTTTGGTGTTGTTACCGTGGATTATTATCTGAAGAAAGCAATAATAATAACTGAAGATTATCTAATGCTCTGAAAAAGATTAAAAAGTGCTAATTGCTAAGAAATACTGATTCATTGCCCTCTTAGTATTTCCAACAGTTTGCACATTGTTGATTGGTGTTGCTTATTCTTGATATATGTTACATCTGATGATAATGTTAGTTAATGTCATGTGAAGTTAAAAATATACTAATTGAAGATAAATACTAATTCACCCCCCTCTCAGTATTTCCAACAATTGGTATCAGAGCAGGTTCCTTCAGTAGCAACTTAACAACTGGAAGGCAGATCTCAAAGTGTGGAGATGGGAATATCAAAGAAGCAAGTTGTTAAGCATTCAAAGGAATCAAAGGAAGTTCCAGGTATTGAAATAGTTTCAGATCCTATTACCGTTGATGAATAGAAACATGTTGCTCCAATTCCTATGTTTAGTGAATTAAGTTTGTATTTTGAAAAGGTAGAATGGAAGCTTATTTGCAAGCTCATAGATATGATTTATGGAAATCTATTGTTTTTGGAAACACATCGACATCACGAATCTAGAAGGTACAATATGAAAGCCAGGAATATCATTCTTAGTACTCTGCTAGACAGTGTAAAAGCCAAAGTTGATTGATGCTCATCAACTAGAAAAGTACATCACTATATTTGGCCTCCTCAAAGGCCAAATAAAGAACACCTATGGATAGCAAAATGGACATGTACCCCCCAACGTCATGACGTGAAATGACACGTAAAGGTCAACTAAAGGTTGATGATAATCTATAAAGATTATAGATGATAATCAACCAAAGGTTGAAGGATCTACAACCAACGGTTGAAGGATGAAGGTCCAAACAGCTGTGAAATGATCTCAGCTGAAGGGAAAACCTATCAGGACCAGATTGAAACGGGACGGGAGGGTTAGAGAAAGCAAGTTGAAAGTGCCAAAGGATTGATCTTTCGAGCCAATCCAAAGGGAGATAACCCATAAGATAAATCAGATGAGAGTGAACACGCCAAATAGACTCCCCGACACTAGCGCATATATCCATAATACTATTATGCGTGATACTATAGTCACCTAGGTAGAATTAGATCAATTAGCTATTATCACCTAGGCCCTATATTTATTGGCCCGATATCCGCTAGTACCTATTATTCATATCTCTGAAAGGTTTCTTATAGTCTCCATATACTGTTCAGGAATAGCTTATCATACCAAGTAGATCCATAAACTATTGAATTCTAAGTGAGTGACAGGCTATGAATTGTTCAATGGAGCTGCAAAACCTCCACAGACCACATCACCTATTACATCGAATAATATAATATCATATTTGTAGAATGCATTTAATTCTTTTAACAACTTTACAGTTTCTCCCACCACATATCCTCCACATCCGGCTCCTACAAGTGGACCCCTTGCTTCCACACAATCCACACTTCCATAACCCTTGTGAATTGAGATCATCTTGGTAATACACCATTGTCTTGCCAATCAAATCGCGGAAGGTGTGATCCATGGCCCTTTGGAATGTGGCCTACCCCTAGGAGGGCGGATGCCGCCGGGCGGAGGCGTTGTGAGCTTATGAACAGGTGATCATGTTTTTCACATGATTCATCGTTACTCATGTCAGCATTCTCACACACCGCCTGTCACACTATGGGAGCTGGCCATGCCCCAAGTCGTTACCTTAACCACAAGGAGGGGGATGCCGAAGGCTGGGCTAGTGACTGGAGTGAAGTCGTAACAAGGTAGCCGTACTGGAAGGTACGGCTGGATCACCTCAACCCGTCCATAAGCAGCATCAGATTCCAATCACATTCGTGCACCTAACTCACTCACTCTGTCGTCTATGCATCATGAGTGAAAGCCATCCATGAGACCATGTGATGAAGAAGCTCCGACAATATTTGTTAGTTAGAAATGGATAAGTTTTTAGTGAAAGCTCCGACAGCTTTATTTTGATTGATAGATCTCGAATCGATTCTAGTTGATTCTGTCTCTTGATTGCTAGATACACACCCGTTTTACTACGCACTGCCCCCTGGAGCTTTTGGTTTCATAGTTTAATGTTGTCAAACAATTGAACAAAGAAAAGAATAGATGGCTAGTACCCTATCATATCGATCGGGTCATGTAGGAACAAGGTTCAAATCTCTCAATTTGGGCCTTTTCCCTTACCCTTTTCCTTTGGGATTGGAGAAATGCATAAATTGTCGGTAACTAGAGATAACATAAGTTCCAGACACAACTTATTAAAGGCGTAACCGACTTGAAGAAAATAGACTCTGAATCTTCAGTCAGTTCAGTCAAAGAATTTTTAGATAGGTTCAACGAGCCGCCATCGAGTCATTGCTCATCCATCATATGGGTGAGGGAAACTACCGAAAATGGACCGGGTGGAAACAGGAAGATGGGGAGTTCAAGGCACTTGTGTAGGCAGTTTCTCTATTTTGACCCAAGGCCGCCATCGATTTCTCGCTTATCCATCATATGGGTGAGGGATGCCGCGTATATTTATTTGGCGAGAAAGGGTGGGAAGGCCGTAGGTTGGGTGGTTAAGTTAGGAATCGTACCCTTTCTTTTCTTAATATTCAAGCCCTAGATGCTTTCTTTTGAACCAATTAATATATCCCAATTGAGAATATACTGGCGGAGTAGCATGAAGCTCAGAATTATAAGCATCTTTTCAAGATGTTGAGAAAGAGGAATTAGTCCAGGGTTTAGATATTCTGTATCAAATTGCTAATTGAACTTACCGGGTCCTCTCCATATGAATAGAGAGTCTCTCGACCTCGTAACCTCGGTCGAGTCCCTCACCATATGAATAGTGAGCCCCTACCGAGCCTACCGGGCCTCACCTACCCAGGGAAAAAATATCACACTACCATCATCGAATAAAGGGATATCCCTCCCCCAATATATTGGTATTTCCCTCCAACATCGTATAGTAACAAGTATAGATTCGCTGCAATGAGGTCATCTCGATAAGATAAGATAAAGTAAGAAAGCGAATTGATTCTCTCTCTCTATGGGTTTATTTATATAATATTGAAAATCAATATAGTAAAGGAATCAACCCCTAGAATAGATTTCTTAGCCAGAGGAATAGAAAGCAAAAGTGATTCCCGTAGTAGTGGCAAGCGAAATGGGAGCAGCCTAAACTGTGAAAACAGGGTTATGGGAGAGACCAATATAAGAGATTTCTTTTTATGTTCATGAATATCTCTTCTATTCTATAATAGGAAGAATATGAAATATTCTATGAGTGAGAACGTTTCCAAGGATAGAAATTGACTTTCTTTCTTTGTTCTTCCAGTCATTCTTTATATATGTAATAACACTAGATTCGGTGTTCTAATAAGGTTTCACGCTTAGTCATTATGCTTTAGCAGACAATGCTGCTATTACATATGTAATTATGCATTTCTTCTTATTTCATTTCCGACCAAGCCAATACCTCCATGGTTAACACTTCGACAGCGCATAAAAGAAATTCAAATCGAAAATTGTGCGATTGTGTAATTACATATATAAATCATTAATGGAATAACGATTAGATTATAAGACGATGTTAGAAGGTGGAATGGATAGGGAAGCAAGCCACGTTCAACTTGCATGTGTTAAGCATATATACGTGGTGTTTCATTATATATCATATTATAGCTAACCAAAGGACCTTCATCCTTCAACCATTGGTTGTAGATCCTTCAACCTTTGATTGATTATCATCTATAATCTTTATGGTGATGTCACCATATTTGGCCTCCTCAAAGGCCAAATAAAGAACGCCTATGGATAGGCAAAATGGACATGTACCCCCCTACGTCATTACGTGAAATGACACGTAAAGGTCAACCAAAGGTTGATGATAATCTATAAAGATTATAGATGATAATCAACCAAAGGTTGAAGGATCTACAACCAAAGGTTGAAGGATGAAGGTCCTTTGGTTATATGATTTATGGAAATCTATTGTTTTTGGAAACACATCGACATCACGAATCTAGAAGGTACAATATGAAAGCTAGGAATACCATTCTTAGTACTCTGCGAGACATTGTAAAAGCCAAAGTTGATTGATGCTCATCGACTAGAAGTATTTGGACGAAGCTCCATGATCTCTAGTGAAAAAGGGATGCAGTTGAAGATGAAAATAATAATGATGACTTTGATTCAAATAAAGAGGATTCATAGGTCGAAGAATCTGACAATGGTGAAGAGAAAACTAGAGTAGTTGACATGGAAGCAAAATTGCTCAGTGCCTTATGTAATCCTGACAAAGCAAGATAGCGAAATAAAGCACTCGAAGAAGAATTTGTCCTTCTAAGACATCAAGTGTAGGAAGTAGAAGAAAATTAGGAGAATCTGTTCAGAAGCATGAGGCAAAAATTAGTCAAAAGCAAAAGTAATTTGATGCATCTCGTACTGAAATCAATAGGCTCAAGGAATGGCAAAAGGAACATTTGCAGGATATTGAAAAGAAGGTTCATATCATTAAGGAGAAAGATCAAGAAATAGCTCAATTGAAGAAGAAGGGAAAAGAAGCAGGTAAAGCTCCATGTGATGAAAGCACAAGCTCCAAGTCCTCACAGACCAAGATTGATGAGAAGACTTACAGTAGGAACCCTTAAAGACCAAACCGAGATGAAGGACAAAAGAAGGTTAAAAATGTTATGTGTCCAAGAAGTCATGAACAAAAGGCTGTACCTTACCTCCTCAAAAGAAGGATGACTACAAAAGATCACCAAGACAAGACATCCTATCCAGGTGTTCTAGCATGTTTAATGGTATTTGTTTTTCATGTTCTAACTATGGGCATATGGCTAGGAATTGCAGAATGTATGACAAGAGTGCTTATCAAAGACGCTATAAAAGCCCTAGAACAAGTTTGCAGGATTCCAAGACAAATTTCAAACAAACCTTGTCAGTAGGGCCCAACATCGAATGTTACAAATGCCATAACATAGGGCATATAACTCCCGATTGCAGGTACAAGATGGAATCTTCCATGAATGACAACCCTAATACTAGGTACATGAAGGTCTGGAGAAGAAAGCAAATGCAAGAAGATCAAGTGAATGAAAATGTTTATGCAGTCATACTTTCAGGTTTTGTAAAAGTGAAAGCTCATGATGAATCAACGAGTACATTGGAAGATGTCAAGGTTCAGGATGATCCAGCCGAAGAGTTGGTTCATACATTATTCTGAAGAATCCGACATGACGACTTCTTGACCTTTGGATGATTAAATAGGGGGAGTCTTTATAGCAATGGTTGTATTTTCGAATATCTATCCCTAACAGGTTGACTAATGGTAGATGTGAAGTAATTATCAACATTGTAGGTAGATTAGTTAGTTTGAGTAGCAAGATTGCCGAGCAAAATTGCTGAAGATCTTTGCTGTGGCTAGTTGTGATAGCTCGATTAACATCCTGATAATTGACGCATACTCGAATCGTGCCCTATTTCTTCATGACATGGACTACGTTTGATACTCAATCGGTTAAAGGAACGAGGTATATGAAACCAGCCCAAAGAAGATTTTCTACTTCAGCTTTTACCCGACAGCCTTCTTAGGATGGACCGAACGAAGGCATTGTCGGACGAGTTTGGAATTAGGATACATTTTAATTTCGTGCACCACTATGTTTGGGTCGATACCGAGCATTCCTTCATATGTCCAGGCAAAGACATCTCTAAACTCATGAAAAAGGGCTCGGTAGATCTCGACTTCAGATGAAGAACAAGATGCTCGAATGTAATTTTTTTTGACTATTCCTGGTTTAATCGAAATATCGAGAGGAATGGTTTTTTCGATATTCGAGAAGTTCTTTTCAGAGTCGATCTAATGAATGGAAATAAAATTTGTAGAGGGTTCGACAAAATTAGGTAGGTACAAACCACCTAGATTATCTTCGATGGAATTGGGAAGGGAGGAACGATGGTGATGCTCGTCCCACGACGTGTCTTCTGACATCATGATCTCCATGATGCTTTCATTGGTTGAGAATATACGTGAGAAAGGATCATAGGACATGCCATAATCAAGGGATCGATCTACCCAATTGATCGAAGAAAAAGTATGGGCCGCACAAGCCGAGTAAATGGCTTCGTAATCTTTCTCAATGGGGCTAAGTGGCATCCGGTCGCTAAAACTTTGGATGTCAGTTTCACCCGATACAATTGATGGATCGGCCAGAACCGTAAAGGATGATATTACATTGATATAAGCAGCCGAAGGTGGGGAGTTGGAAGGGGGAGGAGGGAGGGACAAAGTCCCCATAAGTGATGAATCCTTCAATAATCCAACTCCAATATGCTGATAGGAATGTAGGGCTTCCCCTACAAGAGTGACACTTCTGGTAGCATTGGAATCAAAGGCAAAAAAGTTGAGTTGATCTATGGCTACAATCTCGCAATTATGAGGAAAGGTGATCATGCGGAAGTAAGTCGAAATGACAACAACCATAGCATAAACCCATGTATGTCCCAGTAGAAGATTATAATCAAGAGGTCTGTCAATAACTTCTATTTTGACGAAGATGGTTTTGCCCTCAAGTTCCACTTGGAGGGAATTCAAAATCCCATAGGGTTTATATGTCCTTCCATCAAAGGTTTTTAATGTGGTGGTTGATTGATTCAATTGAAGTGAACCAATCGCCTTCCAACAAGACATAGACATGATGCAGGTCGAGGCTCCCTCGTCCACAATAGAACGATGAATGTTTTTACAATGGACAATGACCTGAATCATAAAAGCTAATTGAGCTGGAAGCTGAGGAGTATAGTTTTCATGAGAGAAAACCACTAGGTTGGAATTCGATGGGCCCATACATCTGATAGATGACAAGAAGTCCTCCTTTTGGGTAGGGCAATTTTGCAACACCTCAAGAGTTGACATGGCTGATGGAGATTGAGCCAAGTCTTCAACCACATTGTAATTTTGGGCAGCTCTTGAATGAGGGTTGTAAGTAGACTTATGGATAACACCCTTCGGAGGCTTGATACTCAATTCTGGAGGCGGAACATGATCAGATGAGGTCGGTGCCGAACTGGCAAGTTGATCAATAGCCTGATCCAAGTTTCCACCAAAACATCGGATCTCAGCTTTGAGGAGGAAGGCATCAAAACTGTGTAAGAGGAAGAGGGGTCTTGGGCAACCATATGAGTCTCCTGGTTGGGAAACGGGATGGTCAACACAACGGGAGAAGTGGATGATTTAAGAAACTGATTCACTTCAGCGCGGTGCGGACACTCACGTGTAAAGTGATCCTTGTTGCAAATCAAACATTGATGTCGAGGCTTTCGTTTCTCATCAGAAGACAAATTTGTTTGTTTATCATGCGGTGAGGAATCTTTCTTTTTCTTACCTTTACCTTTCTTCTTGCTTCCATGTTGCTGTTGAGATTTGCCTTTATCAGATGAAATGGCATTTATCTCGGAAGTAGAATCTGCAAGAGGGTGGCATTGAGGGTTTTGAGCAGGAGCGACGAGAGCTATACCAGATGGTTTACTCACCGACTTTGAACTGGTAGAACTAATAATGCCATCAATAGCATGAGATTCTTTACCAGGTGGAAGAGGAACGATGTTTGAAGCTTGCAGAGTGTTTTGTATCTTATTATAGAGCATGCTCGATTGGGTATAAACCAGATCTAGATATTTAACACGAGCAATGACTTGCACTTGGGTCAGGGTTCCACCTTTTGCCACATCTTCTGTTATAAGAGCTAACAAAGATTTGACGAACCATTCCGCCAATAATTGATCGGGAACAAAGGTCTTGACCAACTGACGATGATGCCTCGACTCATTAATGTGATCTGAAATGTCAGTGGAATTTGATTGTTTGAAGTTAGTCAGTTGTTCCATTCCAGTTTCATATTTGATGGGCAATTGGAAATGTGTGAGGAAGGTGGTGGCTAAAGTATTGAAATTGTGAAACGACACTCTTGGTAATTGAATATACCATTTAGCCGCGGTACTTGTAAGCGTTCGTTGGAAAAGACGAAGTCGAATGGAATCATTATTGAGGGAGTTGGATGAACACCATAGATGATACTTTATGACATGCGTCGACAAGTCTTCTCCAGGATTCCCATTGAACTTTGGGATATCAAATGGCAACTTGGTGGGAATAATCGACCACCATGGCGAATGAGCAATGGGGTCGTTAGTAAGCAGAGTTAAGTCAGGTAATTCGAGAGTAGCCACAAAAGGCAACTGCTGATTAAAGTCCAGAGGGGGATGACCTGGGTAAGAAGGAATAAGCATGAGCAATGTGTACTTGCATGCCTGGATAAGGAGGGTTATGATAATAAGGAACCTGGTTACCAGGATATGAGAGTTGCGATAACCAACATACAAGTGATTTTGTTGCCTAGCCCCAAATGGCGATAAAGTTGCTAGAATGTTTGCGTCTGGATTTGCTGGCCTTGAAAAGGCGCGTGATGAAGTCCATATTGTTGCTCGATAGAGGTTTGTATTGCCCCTGGTATGGTGGGTTCGGTTGAGACTGCACCAAATTTTGAAGAATTTGATCTATCGAAACTTGAGGAGCACTTTGCACAAGTGATTGAAAAGATGAGGCACCTTGTACTATTTGACTAAGCGGTGCCTGGGAAGAACCAAATACCGTCGGAATAGGTTGTAGAGGTTGGCTCACATGTATTTGAGCTTGTTGAGGTGCTGATGGATAGATAGGATTGTACGATGAGGATGGTGCACAGCTTGAGGATTTAGCAATCGATCCCCAAATGAACCAGGTTGAACGGGTGAATTAGGTTGCCAAACACTGGCAGCCATTCCAGGGTAAGGTGGACCATAATTAGGCGGATCACCATATTGAGGTATACCAACAATAGGTTTCCCCCCTGCATAAGGAGGAGAAGATAGTGGAGGCAACTACAATCCAGATGGATGGTATCCAACATAAGGAGAGTTAGGCTGTTGAGGGTAGCTTTGTCCACTGATATAAGGACTAGCCTGTTGTTCAATTGTAGGTGTAGCCGAATAAAGAGCAGCAGATTGTGTGGCATTCATAAGAGAAGTACCAGACATTATTACCAAATTAGATGTGGGATGTGTCCAAGGACTAGAAGCCGCACTAGAAAAGGTACCAGACAATGACTGATAACCAGGTGGGATAGACGGACCACCATACGAATGAGTTTCTGGTGATGTCGCGAACATAGATGAGGAAGCGACACTTGATGTCTCAACCATAGTGGTGGACACGGGTTGGGAGCTTGCATCAATTCCAGTCATGGTTGACAACACCAATGAAGATTGTTGCCAAAGATCCTCGGGTAAGCCCAAAGAATCAGGTAAAGGAGGTTGAATCGGAGTTTGAAGTGACAAAAAAGGCTCGGGTTGATAAAAATGAAGTCCTTCCCAATAAACAGGAGTAGAAGGACGAGGCTCTTCTTGAGGGATCTCTTCAATACTCAAAAGTCCGTATGGAAGATGTTCACCGTTGGGTTTGAGATATATTGGTTCTGTCTGAGACAAAGGAAGAGAAGAGGAAGGTCTCGCTGAATTAGGTGAGTATGGCTGAGGCTCCTTAGGTTCAATGACCTCAAGAAACAAAGTGTTTGACTCATGAAGGTCAGGTTCAATGACCTCAGGTAACAAAGTTTCAGGGACTTCTGTTTCAATTGTGTCATTGTCACTAGCAAGGGTAGCTGTAATCTCGGTTTCGAAACTCAAAGGGACAGATGATTATGGCAATTCAATATCAGGAGGAGGGCCATAAGTAGTTCTTGAAGTTCCTAATTTGGTAGTTTGCGTTTTCTTATGTTTTTGATGTCGGATAGGAGTAGCCTCTGGAGGTAGAAGAGGCTTATTTTGCATTCTACGCGAAGGACGAGGAGGGGGATTTTGTTCTTCCATGTTGGACAATAAATTTTATTAACACAGAAAGAAATAAATCAAAAAGAGGGTAATCTAGGCATAAAGGATTACCAAGCAACCATGAATTGCAATTTACACCTTGGCGAACAAAGGACTTAACGTACGACAACCAATCTCCGTGAACGCTGTGTTCGGTGTATCACGGTATACAAGGCGACAGACTCAATTACCTATGGATGGATAACATCCTATTGGGGACTCCCAAAATATACTTGATCGTATGTGGGAGTGCAATCCGTAGTAGTGTTGTCTAATGCGTAACCATTCGATGAGAGCATTCCCATATACTTTTCATGCGTGGAGCACCATCCGATATACTCGAAGGTACTTGGAGAACGATCCTATACACTTACATACGTGGAACGAGATTTCACCCCTGGGATGCAACATTGACAAACAATGACAACTCCTAGATTTAACGACGCCAGAACATGTCTTTAGCGTAGACCTCTAAATGTTTGCGTTAATGTTACAAATGCTCCTTAGGTTGATTCAATAAATTTTACCGTTTATCTTTGATTAAGTTTTGGGGCTCACCACGAATGTCACTTGAATACACTAAAATGCAAATCTAGCATGAGAAAATAGGAATATTTTCTCTTTCAATGAAATCTAGCTAAGGGAGGGAAGAAAAAATCAAGAAGCAACACATAATATGCAACAAACAAGATGCAAGATGTAGTTTCCCTTTTGATGCAATTCCTAATCTAATGTACATGCAAAACCCTAAATGCCAAATGCAAAATTTTTCTTTTCACCACACTTAATTTTCAAAATGAAGGAAACTAAAACACAAACGTTCAGTTACTGATTCAATTACACTTTTCATAATGAGGACTCGAACAACAATTCATCCAAGCGATCAACAATCAAACAAACAAGTTTGCAAAGGACCAAACAATAAGAATAAAGAAAAATTGAAACCAATTCTTATTAAAAGCAAATAAACACAAATGCAAACTAAATGGGGGTTTTAGAGAGGCCACAAGACATTGAAGACTCAATGAAGCTTAGTTGGAAGCAGGCTGATGAAAGATAGGCTAAAAAACCAAGGCAAAACTTGTGCAAAAACAAGGACCAACACTGGTGCAGAGAGGGCACCAGTGCTTTGCAACATTGGGACATAGTGGGCAAGGGTGAGGTGCAATGCTCTGTCAGAGGCACTGGGGAAGCATTGGGCCTGGGAAAGAGGTTTCCAACACAAAAATTGCAAAAAGGGTTGAATGAAGCCACTTCCTAGGTTTGCTCTTGGTTGGATGATGCAACAAAGGTCTATCAAGGAGGTAATCAAACATTAAGGACAAAGAAAACCACCAAGGGAATACTTTGTTCTCCAGTATGGTCGCCAATTGTTATACGAGATTTACGATTGTGGACAAAGGTATCTCCCATATGTTTGGTGGTCAACCTAAAACAACAGAGAGATAAGGAACTCAATGCTTTTCCTTAAAGTAAATAGATGATGGAGTGAGGCCTACTTGGATCACTTCGCTCCTTCTTTGGCTTGGAAGCTCCAATTCCAGTTCCGATTGCCAAAATTAGATCCTGCACAGTCATATAACACAAGCCAAAAAAATATGAGATGTATGCAGTATCATTTAAATACTCTATTCAAATAGATCAACATGGCATTGAAATAAGTGAAATAACGACAATACATATAGGAAAACAGAGAATTCTTTGCATTAATATAAATAGGAGATTACAACCATCAGTGGCAGTGGATCTTGTAGAAGAGCTCCTTCAAGTTGTTAAGTCATCCTTTCCTTGTCAGAATATGCACCTCCAGTCACCCTATGCATGAGGTGATAACTACTTACTGCATCATCATAAGAGCAGAATCACTCTCTAAAGCCAACCATTACCTCTAGCATATGAGAGGGTAAATATATAGGAAAGGGCTATTATGGGAGTTCTTATCCAATTACCATTCTAAGGTTTTAGATCCACCTTTGATGGAGGGATAGGATCAAAGGATAAGTGGTGAAAACCCCAAAGTAGGGTAGTTGAAACAACTTTTGTAAAGTCTTAGAAGGTGAAGCTTCTGGAATCTCGATCATTCTCCCGGAGATCAACTTGCTGGTGACCAACACTGACACAGTGGAGCACGCTGTAGGTGAATGCACCCTAGTAGGTTTGCAGAGAGCATTGGTCCTAAAACTGGCTCAGATAGGGCAGTTTAGGGTTGAAACTTTGAGGGAAGAAAGGTACATGTTTAGGGCTTTGTGCAAGATGACGACTGGGGGAATAGGATGTTGATTGATCCCATCAAGAGGCTCACTTGATCGGATGTGACAAAATGGCCAATAACAGTTATGCACAAGAGTTTTAATGTGGCTGGCACCAGAGGCAATGTAGTTTGACTATTTGTTGGATTTTTGGAAGTGGACTGCAATCCATCAACCAAGCCACCAGAATTATAAATGTATTCATAGACAGAACAATGTTAATGAAATGAGCTTGAAGAATTCTATCTGAGTCTTATAATTCATTGATGGGACAATAGTTGAATTATTAATTTTGAAGAGGATCCGTATTGATGAAGCAGGGCACTTCCCATAGGGGCAGGGAGCATGTAAAAATCTTTAGGAACATGCTCCTTAAAGATCAATTAGATTGTCGATGATTAAATGTATGAGAATACAAATGTTGGTTCAATACCTTCATTTGATTGATAAAAAATAAGGTGTTGGGTGAGAACACGCGCGCACACACACACACAGATATATATATATATATATATATATATATATATCAGCTTTTCAATTATTGGTTAATATGGTTGAGGTTGGTGGTGAATGTTATGCACTAGAATCTTGATGTGGTAACATAGGCAAGGTAGTTTGTCTATTTGTTGGATATATGGAAGTGGACTTCCATCCATCAACCAAGCCACCAGAATTATAAATGAACCTATAGACAGAACCGTGTTAATGAATTGAGCTTGAATAATTTAATCAGTCTTATAATTAATTGAAGGGACACTAGTTGAATTATTAATTTTTCAGAAGATCTGTATTGGTGAAGCAGAGCACTTCCCATAGGGGCAGAGAGCACCTAAAAATCTTCAGGAACATGCTCCTTAAAGACCTTTGAGAGCGACCCAGAAGCATGCTTTTAAGGTTGCTTAGTAGGTGCCCCCTCTTAGAGCATGCCTTGGGAGTGAAGTGAGGGAAAAACACATATACACATATACACATATACACATAATTGATGCTGAAGTATGCCAAGATCAGACTCTCTTTGTGACTCTCTCTGCTATCAACCATTTTTTGTGGTCTTGATTTTAATAACAAAAATACCAAAACTGACCACAATAAAAGCAACTTCTATCAGCAATTGGCATGCACAATCACTTGTCTACCTCATCAATCAACTGTATAAAATCAAATATGTTTTGAAAAGTCTTTGACAATCTCATACTCTAAAAATGCAAGCCTTGATATTAATCATCCCGACTCTCAAAATAGAAACTCAAAAAAATATTTAATTTTGAAAATTAAAAATTCCTTCTATCAATGCCCTTCAATAGTTGACTTCTCTGTTATGTAGATCAATCATTAAACCCTAGTGCAGGTTGAATTTCTCCACCGCAGCTTTTTCCTCGACTATAATTTTGGTGTGGGTTCTGCACTTGTGCAATTCATAACATGTTCTTCCTGATGATTGCTCTTCTCTAAAGCTGTTCAGCTATTGCTTAAAGGCATTAGCTTCATGGGCAAGACCCCATTCTTTGAGAATCCCTTGATCAAGTACTCCTTAATATTCTTTTGTCTGGATTCCTACCTTTATTCCTTGTTGTTTGGCTTCATGCCTTTACCTTGACTTTGCGGGCAATGTTATTGCTTGACTAGTAATGTCTCATGCATGCACTATCTTGGGTAATTCCCAGGTAGGCGTAGTTACCAGGAAATGGAAATGGATATGGATCCAGATACAGATCCACCAGATTTTTGAAAAGCCAGGATTTGGATGGGGAAATGTAACATTGAGAAAATACAATAATTTTTTTTGTAATTAAATTTTGAAAAACACATTCAAAGTTAAAAATCGAAACCATTCATGAATAACAACATTAGAACTGAAGTCATTAGATAATTTATAAATTGAGGACTAAAATCATGATGCATGATGCTTTATACAAAAAGGATAACTGTAAATACAAATTAAGTGTCTCATCAATGATCACTCTTTTGATATGATGATGTAGAGTAGGTCTAATGACATCGAAAAGTGGGTCTACATGCTCTTCATTTGAATATTTCAACTCTACATCATGATCAACCTGTCATCTTCCTTGAAAGTTGCCTTAAAATCCAAAATTTCCGAACTAGTTACAGTGGTAAATGAACATTGTACACTGTTTGAGAACATGCTATAATCTATGTATCATTCTGTTCTAAGAGGACTCTTCACCTAGAGTTGCATGGGATTGATCTAATTAAATTATTAATGACACAGCCATCCTTTCTGAGCTATATTTTATTATATATGTGTAGTCTCAGAACTTTCCTGTTAGCATTATAAAAAAATAGAAATTAAAATTTTGATGTGTCCGACGTTACCTGTTTGCATTATCATTTGCTATACAACCTATGGGTGATTAATAACTTATACAAATATACAGCATATAGAATACTAATAAATAATCTAACTAAAATTCTAAATAGGATATTCGCTTTTTAGGGTTTCAAACAGGTGGCAAATATCCTTAAAAAAGTAAAAAATAAGCCAAAAACTATAATGCTATTTGCTTGGGATCTGGCGTGTGAGGGCTATCTGGCATAGGATCCATTTCTGGGTTTGATGGATCTGTATATGTGGTGGATTCAACATGGATCTGGGTGGATCTCTATCCATATCTGTATCCAAAATGCGTATCCGTGGATCTAGCATCAAGATTCTGTGGATCTGGTAACATAGCAGGTAGGTAATGTGTCAAGGTGACTTTGGTATCCCACAAGCTATACTCATGCGTATTCACAACCCTCATAGTAACATCGTTTGCTTCATGCATCCTACATGTTGCCGCAACTCTGACAAGCATTGTCCTGATTCCCCATGACAAGGAATCTCTCCAGTACAATGCTACTTTTTTCAAACAAATGTTGGCCCTGTGTACAAGTCAACTCCATTGCTTAGGTCAACCCCTTCTTTTTATGTTGACTTCTCCACAAACCTCACAGACCGTTGTTTGCAGTGTTTAATAATCTCGATAGTATGCCCTAACAGTGTTTCATTGCAACGATGGTGTAGGCTATCTAAAACAACTGCAATGCCTCCTTGACCCAACAACACAACATTTGGTTTACTGTGGTTCCTCACATCACTTTTCAATGTTGACTCCCTTCGTGGGCTCTCATCCTGGATGATGTCTTTGTTAATTGTTGAGCAACAGCTTGTCAGCCGTTGTTCCTTTAATTCGTGTGCCTTGTGACAAATTTTCACAAATTTTCATTCACAGCCCCTTTCATAGTTCTTATTATTATTTTTAACTTTACAAATACCTATTCAACCTGTTGAACCAGAAATCAAATATTAGACACCTCAAAGATTGGTTTGCCTCTGCCTAACCATGTGTGTGATTGCAGTCCGTCAGTCTTTCTCTGTTCACAGCAGTCCCGCTGTTCCTTCACCCGTTTCTTCCGTGACCATTTCTCACCATGGGTTTGATAATGTGTAAAAAAAATAAGGATGTTCTTGAACCATGATATATTAAAGAGAGAATGTTACGCTTGATTTATACTTAATACAGTGTGGATGTCAATACATATAAGGAAGAGATTGCCCCAGACCAAAATCCTGTACAACCACTGTATTAGTTAAGCTCCAACCTAATCTAACACAATTCTTTTTATGATGTGACATAAGTCGTTTAATTCTAATCTAAAATACATTATCACTTTAATATATGACCATTATTATATGCTAACTCTAAGAACCAGAGCTTGTATGAGTTCTCCAGGATGCAGTTTCCTATCAGAAAATGTCTGCAAAAGCAAGCACCCAATGTACACAGTGCATGCAAATTCAGAGTATGAAAATAATGCAGGCTTTTCTATGAACTGTTTAAACAGGAGTGTGTGAGACAATATGAGAAAGATGATAAGAAGATGAGCTTCTAACTGTACTAGAAAAGAACTTGGTTTACAAAGGAGAATAGTAAACTTGTTATACAAGGAAGGCGTATTTAATGCAGGTAGGGAAGAATATTTAATACATCTAATGTACTAGGGAATATTAGATTAAGTATAATATTATATAATATATAAATTCTAAATACTATCATATAATACATGTATTAGAAATATATTATAAAATATTTTGAGAGTTGAGACTAATGAAACATCCAATAAGTTGAAAAAATTATAATCATGATAGAGAAAAATATTCCTCAGGTGCTCATAGCTCAGTTATTTGTCAGGATATTTTGTCATCATGAGTTTCTAGTTGGCATTCAATGAAGTGCATACTACATATGAGGTGCCATGGGATAGCCCTATTGTTCAAATATAGTGTAAAGTTTGTGATCTTCAACTCATTATCAATTCTTTTAGCTATGGAGGATGCTTCGGCCTTGGGTGTTGAGAGAGTCATTGTTATGAACATTGAATTTCAAATATTACTATTAGGCATGTTTCCAAGTAATGACAGGTATATAGCTCATTTCATGTCCTATAAGATTGACTGCTCTATGTATATCATTTAATGAGCCCTAGGCGATTCTATTGTTGTGGCTGACAATGTGATGTTTGATATTTCACCTTTGTATTATTGGTCCAAACCATCCGTCACACTATTGGAGTATAACTTGTGTTTAGCTGATTTTGCTTTGTTTCATATGGAGTTGTTATTAGTGTTAATTTCATAAGTAATAAATGTTGTTATTATTTTGTAATGTTGGTTTTAGTCGAATGGGTCTAAAACTTGTAGCAAATGTTTCATGCAGTGAGCAGTTATGTTTACAGTAGGGCGCTGTGGTAAATAATTAAATGATGTATTTTTTTCAACTTTATGTGATCTGGATTTTGCAATGCAGGATGACTTGGGTTTCAAAATGGAATATGTTCACCCTTATCTGGATGGTGTTCGGAATCCTCGGAACCGTACTTTCCGTGCAAGCTGTTTTAACAGTCGGAAATTGAGCCCTGTATTTACTGGTGGGCCAGGGATTGAAGAGGTTCCTGCAGTGTGGGTTGATCGGGCGGGCTTCAAAGCAAATATCACAGAGGTAGGCTGAAGTATTATGGAATCTTGCCCCCATTCTTTTGGTTTTAGCTAGTTCTTTGTCTTTTAGTTTGGCATTTACATAATGTTGATTTAATGCATAAGGTTGTATGTTGGTGGTATATTTTAAGAGTTGAAGACCTTCAAATTGATTCTTTCTTCATGTTTCCCTCTCATCCTTGTGTTAGGAAAATTAACTGGTTCATATCTGCAGAATCTTACCCGGCAAAGTAAATTCACATATGGAGTAGTCATGGAAGAAATCACAACTCGCGATGAAACCAGTACTGTATGCACCAACGGAGCTCGAGCTTTGCCAAGTGGGGCACTGAGTATGGATGGACCTCCTACGACATTGAGTGGTACTGGTATTGATCGCATGGCTTTTCTGCAAACAAATATTACACGGGACAATACAAAATTTGTCAATGGAACTCCTATTGGTGATAGGGATGTTTTTCAGGTATTTTTCTTTATCTTCTTCTTCATTTAATTTAGCAGCACTAGAATGTATTATCACTTTGTTTTGTTTTCAGTTTTTACTGCTAGTGGTTTTCTACTGTAATTTGTATGCCATCCTTTATGCCAACGTAAAGCAACCATTTTACGATACTGTAGCTGGACCAAGGTACGGGGATTGGTAGCAAGTTCCCCATTTTCAATCGGCACCAATTGACTCTGACTCGTTTCATTCAACTAAAACAAGTAGAGCAAGGTCCAGAGAAGCCGCCACCTCCAGTGCTTGTTCTCCATGGCCGCTATGGAGGCTGTATTGGGGACCTTCCTAGCTATGATGCTTTCACACTAGGTGGCCCCTACTCTGTTAGAGGATATAACATGGGTGAACTGGGGGCATGCAGAAACATTCTGGAGGTAACTAGACTTTAGTTTGGAGTTATCCTGTTTTAATTGTCAAATAAATAGATCTCAGAAAAAAAAACCCGTTAAGGGAGCCTCTTACCATTTTTGCTTGATATTTCAGCTTGCAGGAGAAATACGGTTGCCTGTAAAAAATACCCATACATATGCATTTGTTGAGTATGGAACGGACTTAGGTAGCTCAAAAGATGTGAAAGGAAATCCAACAGAGTTCTTTCGCCGAGTTGGTCATGGTGCTTCTTATGGTCTTGGTGTTAAATTAGGTTTAATGAGAGCAGAGTATGCAGTAGACCATAATGCGGGAACTGGTTCAGTATTGGTTCGCTTCGGGGAAAGATTCTAAGAGATAGCATGCATCCTTGGCATCGAGATCATGGCATTCATGGAATCTCTGCAGCAGTGGCATAGATTTCTCTCTCAATTACCATTTTAAGAAAGTTATTGATCAGATATTGCATTTGAACATAGACCATGGCCACTTCTTTCCTCACGAGGAACAAAACTAGCCCAAAGTTTCCTTCTATTGTCTTTCTTTTCTCCTTCTGAGAGGTATTGCGTGAGTCAGAAGTTGATAATCTCCCCCAACTCAATATTAATAGCGGTCAGAGATCTATTTTCCTAATATTCTGAGGTCTGAACGGAATTATTCCACGTGAATATTTCGAGATTTTAGCTGATTGACTTCGACGTCTTCCTAAAATCCAGTGATGAGGTATTTGCTTGAAGGAAAGCCTAGAATCTTGAGCAGTTAGTTTGCACCTTGTTGAGTTTTTATCCCTTTGGAATAGTTAGCGCCAAATATTCATGATTGATGTCTACTAATAAGAGTCTGGTGTAGTTTGATACATTTACTACAACACCGTGGAAAATCCTATCATAAGACGCCTAATTTTGAAAAACAAACAAATGACAGTATGCTTTAGTCATTAATTAGAGACTGGGTTTACTTCAATCCACCCGCTGTCATGCTTTTTTGTTGGGTTCAATTTGGGTAACTTGTGCATAAATGAAAATTGCAACTTTGATTGTAATCTATTGATTCAGTTCGAAGCTTGATTTTCGATCTGGTTTTTGGCATGGTATTTTTGAGTCTCGTGGGCCCTCATAATTTTGTTTTAATTTCTCTGCACATAAATGGATGTTTTGTTTTGTTCATGCGACATATTTCCTTTTCTTCGAGAGCAAGAGACGTGTTTTGTTTTGTTCATGAGATATATTTGGCTTCCTTAGAGAGCAGGAGACTTATCCAAAGATGTTCACCATCATTACCTTGCATCTCGTTTACGATATGTAACTTGGGTTTTAGGTGTTGGAATTCAGACATGTGTACTGGGAGAGTTTGATTTATATCTGGGTAATTCAGTTATCTCTTGAATGATGAACAGACGGAGCACTTGGTTTTTAGTACATGAATGTAAGCTTAATAATATAAGAGCCAATCGAATTCTGTACCCATACAAGCTTTATGATATGATTGTAGATGTTCTCTTGACGTGATTTTGTGAGTGTGCTCAAATCAATCCAGTTACTCATAGCATAGCTTTTGGATTCGTTCTTGTTTTTGGATAGAATTCTATAGAATTCTAATTTTGATGATCTTTGTAGATTTGCACAAGTTCCTTTTGTTATTCACGTCATAGTATTGTAGATTTTGGACAAGAACCAATCGAATTCTGTCGAATTCTGTCCCCATACAAGCTTGATGATATGATTGTAGATGTTCTCTTGACTTGTGATTTTGTGAGTGCTCAAATCAATCCAGTTACTCATAGCATAGCTTTTGTATTCGTTCTTGTTTAAGTTGGATAGAATTCTATAGAATTCTAATTTTGATATCTCTGTAGATTTGCACAAGTTCCATTTGTTATTCACGTTATAGTATTGTAGATTTTGGACTACAGAATGACTCACTTGGGGGTTTTGATAATTGATTTGTAGAAATTTTGGAAAAAATAGAATTAACAAAATATTAAATATAATTTATTTATTTTTATTATTATTTATATTTTCGCAAATAAATTGAAATATATAACTAAAATTTTAATTCTTATTTTAAATAAATTAAAATATGTAATGAAAACTTCTAACAAGTGCATTGCAAAATAACCTCATCTTGAAAATAAGTTGCATGTACAAGATGTATAATATGTCCATATGTTTGTGGCTTGAATCATTTACTGCATTGTGCTTTAGCCTAAAAAGAATGATTAAAAAATCAAAATTATTAATATTGAAAAATATGAATTTTGATAAATAAATTTGTATTTATTATTAATTTATTTTATTTGGATTGTGTCTATAATTGGGTCTTCTTATAGTTGTGGTGGGTCCTAGGGCTGGTGTTGGATATTTAGATGGAGCACTTGGTTTAGCCCTAGACTCTTAGTCTTGGTAAAGCTTTATTTAGGTGAAGCTCTAGTTTGTTTGCTTTTGGTCGTAATTATTTATTTATTTATTTTATTTATCAGTAGAAAAAAATGCTACTTTTTATATTAATAAAAAGGTAGTACATACATCATTGTATTTCTTACAGTCTGTAGATTAAAAAACCCATAACAACTATGTCCAAAAACTAATACTATAAACTATTACATCCAATGGCTAATAAAAAAGGGAATAAATCTTCCATATAATGTCTTCCTTTACAAAATAAAAGTGTTTTCGGTACATATTCATAATCATAAAATAGATCAATATTTCATGTAGATGATATCAGCTGAGCACTAGTGTCTTTTCCTATTCCTTCATTTGGTACCAATATTTTCTCCCATTGTCAAGAGTAATTGATTGTACTTGCATTGATATATACCCTATGATCAAAGGACGAGAAAAAAAACTTACCTATAGCCCTATTGATTGTACTTGCATTGATACATACCCCATAATCAAAGGATGAGAAAAAAAACTTACCTGAAGCCCTATTGATGCCTCTTAGATAGCATATCAGCAGTCCAATTTTGTTCCCTATAATGATGTGCAAAATTAATACTCTGGAAGTGTCTTACCAAAATTTTGATACGCGCCATCCAGTTTTTTAGGATAGGAGGATTGAAAACATTATTTCCATTGACCCAATCTATAAGCCCTTGGTCATCTCCAAAGAGTTGTAAGTGTTGAATACCAAACCATTTGGTCACCATCAACACACCTTATAGCACAATGATTTCGGCTCTGCTATTAGTTCCCCCTACCAACTTCCCACCAACTAATCAAGAGAAACTTCAAAAATGTGTTTTTGTTTATCCACAAGGTATTGAATTGAATATCATTCATGCAAGTATACTTGACATCATTTACTTCTACCAAAAATTGTACTAAATAAATACTCAGATCGATATCTCAAATTGTACTAAATAAATACACACTTCGTAGTATATGCTTCAATGTCTATAATGCACTTGCATTTGAAGTATTACATGTTCAACCTTGTTCAAATTGTATATTATCGAAAGTTTCATTTTTGGAAATTATAGTTGTCCATTAACAATCAACAAAGAAGTAAAAAAGTTAAATCACAGTTCTCAGAACCCCTATAAGTAAAAATAAAATATCATCCAATGAAATAAAGCCTTACTGAATTTTCAAAATTTGCTTACTTATAAGCTTAGTATTCTTTTCCTTGATTTCCATTTTATGGGAAAAATGTCTAATAACTTTCTTATACAACGCATCTTATGTTCAGTTGTGGCCTCATATAGGGAGTCTATTATGGACTTGTTATAACCAATCAATCAAAGAACTTTTACATAAGCTTATTCAGTGCACAAACCCCTTGATCTATAGCCAGTAAGTTCCTACGTAAATAAGTGTAATCATAATCAACATTGATGGATCTTGCACTGTCCATTGCACATGCAAGGATACACAGGTTAAGAAGAAAAACCACAAAAGAAATCGATGGGATTGAGGAAGGCCATTATGATGTAGGGAGTGATGGAACATGTTATATCTATTATCAATTGTAAATCATAACTGCTTTTGTTTTGTCCATGGCCTTGCATAGGGAGCCTATTATGGGCTTGTTACAACAAATCAATAAAACAAATTCTCCCGAAGGCTTGTTTATCGTACAAACCCCTTGATTTGCAATCCAAAACAATTTTATGGAAATAAGTGAAGTCACGATCTGCCCCTCTGTTTTCACATGGAATCGACTTCCATACCAATCGACATAAACAAACATATTTGACCCCAATTGATCATTGAAAATTGATTCAAGAGAAGTATTGCTGTTAGCATAAACCATTATGGTAGTATGCACCAACTATTTGTGTTAATTTTGAGTGTTTTCACGAGTTAAAGTTTTTGAGTTACAATTATAAATGAATTTAGTTATGCTCTTAAACTACAATCACCTCCCTAACAAAGTAAATTGCTAATATCCCTAAGCATTAAACGAATGCAATAAGCTACACATGTTTGAAAAATGTGAGGTGACCTTCCATTTACATTTTCCTAATAATTAGTTGCATTCTCTGTTATGACTTAAGGAACACGCTGTGTCCATTTCCAAAATGCATTTTTTCAACAAAGTATGTAATAATGTCTCATCTTTAATATTAACAGAGATACCAATAAATATATCAGATTTTTGATGAAGAATTTAAGAAATTTAAAAGGGTTTTATGCTTTCTCATTGTTCATCCATTTGATATAAATGCACAACTACTCTTTTTGCACATTCCACCACCCCGTCCCCCCCCACCCCCCCTCTCCAATTTAGTCATATAGTCTACTCCTTTTAATTTTGAGGAATTAACACCCTTATATTCATCACAAGTAGTGGCCTTACATCAAAGGAATATACCAATATCATCATCAAAGATTATGTTGTACATTTGGTTATTTTGGAAGGTTAATGGAATGTCGTGCCCCTAAGATATACTTAAATAATAATGCGAGTTGTGGATAAGTTTTGTTTCCATTGTAAAGTATGTTGACATGGTATTAGTAAGAACACGACCCTAGAGTGCAAAACATTTGAACCCATGTCATGCAAAAATTGAAGGAAAAAGATTGTGAAATCCAAATAGGTATCTTTTTGTTAACGAGGGTTTGTAAAAGTGTTATTTCCCCTCCAAGTTTGATTCCCCTTGAGTGACTTGTTTTGTCCTCATGGGCCATTGCGCCATTGCAATGTTGTTTAATGTGAATGGGGCGAGGTGCAATTCTTGGGTGATTTTAATGCAATAAATACTCCTTGCTTAGTTAAAGGGGTGCGTTCATAGCGTAATGGATGAAACCAATGAATTCAATGAGCATAAATTTTAAACATGATTTTTTTTTTTTCACCATTGGCTGATGAATTATAAATACATTAATTTTGATTACATAATCCACATGAAAAGCAAGTGGGGAGAATCTAACTTTAGAGTTGTAGAAAACTCACTTACAAGGTAGGTGAATGTAAACCAATGTGCTTCAAACTTTGATTTCGTTGACCACAACCAAGCGTGGGGGATGACTTTTCACTCAACTAACCCCCCAGTTAAGACAATTGAGAGCCCTTGAGCTTTCAATCAACTAACTAAGCCAACTTCTAAGCCATTCCATCAATTGCCCTAGCAAAATATGTCACAATTCCTTCTCCACATTCATTAAATAGAATTATTCTTGTCCATACATGCAAAGTTCCACTTGTCATTTACATAATTAATTATGTAGTTTTAACCTTTTCTTTAATTCACTTTTAGTAGTTTTTCTTATTTTTTTTTCTTTATTAAAAATTAGTTGCTCAATTAAGAGTACTAGTTATTATCCTTGTGTTTTTATTACATTTTACTTGATTATTATCACATTTTATTATTTTAATACTATTTATTTATTTTCTTATTATTAATATATTATAATGCAAGGCGATACATGCTCCGTCTTCTTTAATGAAATTCATTTCTAAATTAACTTTAATAATGCTACTTATATGTTTTTATTTTCTTCCCATATATTTTACACCACCCTTTGCTATAACTATTATAAGGGCTACCCAAGTGGCCACAATAGGCATCATAAGTCCACATCACAACTTCAAAGAAGCATAAGTACTCTCTAGCCTTATTTACAATTTTCAATACTAAGATTAAAGCCTATTGGTCTAATTGGGGCCCTAAGTCCCAAGACCTCATCTGCCCAACCAAGCATCTGATATCGCACAATGCTCATTTACACTGGGCATCTTGAAAGACATAAATTTCATCCGCAACTCCTACTAGGTACTTAGACCTAAGTATCAAAGTCCAATCCCATAACACCATTGATGATTACTACTCTAGCCGTTTTTCTAGACTTTGACATTACAATTTTGCTACAAACACTTTATAACCTTCTTAAGAAGGTATGATCTCCCATTGAGAATTATCCAAAGTGAAAAACCCATTGGCATAAGTAATTGATTTTGTCCCCAACCCACAAGGTGTTACATTCTAGATATCTTCCTTTGTAGGTATGAGCTCCCATGAAATCATTGAATGAATTGATCGTCTCGACCCACTAGTGGATTTCTTGATAATCACAACCCAATGCATTAGTTATAATAATAATATCATCATCTCATATAAAAGAATCCATATGCTATCATGAGAATATATCATTGTCATCACAATGTTTTAAATAACAAGGCACCACATGCTCATGCATGTCATCATAAAACATCCCATCATAAAAACTACATGTAATACCACATGCCATCACAACATGAAATACTATCATAAAAAATAAAACATCAACACGTCTTTATCAAAGATATACCATTTCATCAATATAATGAATGAAATGACATGTTAACATAACGACATAACATAACATCATGAATATGATAATTATCTCAACAAATATCACATGTAAGCAATAAAACATGAGCATTCTTATCATGATTCATAACAAAATTAAATTTACTAGCCACCATAAATAATGAATATATTTATTTATTTAATGCAATAATATCATCAAACATCTTTCTAGACTTTGTTTTGGTTACCCAAACTAACTCTACAAAGGATCATGGGTACTATGAGTACCATATGATCATCTAGATAATGGTCTTATTTCATTATCATTTCCTCTTCTTTTAATAAGGAGGTTGAAAATTTAGGGGATATGTATAGTCACCATATTAGTATACTAAAGTTTTCATATATTTCCTTGTTTAAATACATATTTGACTTTCACATAAATCTCCATCATTTAGAAATGCAATCCCTAGTCATGTGTTCTTTCCTACAGAGGTAAATTCAATGAAATTTAGCATTAAGTAATTGCTTAGTTGAAGGTTTTTTTATATCTTTCGATCATTACCCAATATTCTTGAATCACTTTACATTTATGACTTAGTCATTTGAGAAGTGATATACCAAATCGCATGAAAAAACGAGGTCATTATTATTTAAGTTTTCTATCATGCTTAATCCACATACATGAAGGAATGGTTAAACCCTAGTGATTTGTCCATCACTAGTAATTATTATTGTTCACCCCTAGAATAATTTATTCATGTAATACCAATACACAACCAATTATACACATTCTAACTTCTTAGTTTTTATGTAAAATGTTTGCGTAAATTTTCCTTAGGGTTTAGTATAGTTTCTTAGTTTTGTAGTGATTTAATGCTATGCATTATATGCATGTTGTAAGGAGAAGTTTGAACTTTGATTAACTACTAAAATCCTAACAAATTTATATTGTTATTCAAATTGGACACCCTACTCAAATATCAGTAATCTTGGATTGGGTAGGAGATATCACTTTTATGCTAAGGTATTTCTCCCTTTATTTTTACAAAATTTCATTACTTTTGATTTGTTCCCATTATGAGGCGAAGTTGAAATCCTGAGGAAGCTGCTGTAAAAATTTCAGATCAAGGTGCGCAATATTTTGGAGATATGATTTGTGGAAGTAGGGGTTTTTGCAAGCTCCTGAAATTAATCTCAAAGAAATGATCTTGGTAAAATTGTCATAACTCTCTCTCTGAGTATCAGATTGGAATTCTGTAAAAAGTAATAGATAGTGCACAGACTGTAGTTTTCGCTCGATCAATTTCAACGCCGAATGAAGAAATAGTGACACGTGGCACGTCGTACAAGTTCGCTATGTTGAAACAACCCATAATTAGGGCATTGTGAGAGATTGGGTAAAACTCTTTCTTGAAGAATCCAAATTGAGTCAGACCTGTGGCATTGGAAAGAAGACTCAGAGGAATACTATAGGACCAAAAATCAAATATTGAGGATTTGAAATAACAGAGTTACACCAGATTCAATATCGAGTTCCTAGAAGGAAAGAAAAAGCTAGATCATGTGTTGTCAAGGGATGCAAAAGACCAGACTTTGTATGGCAGCAAAGCAAAACAAGGTGCAGCAGAAGGTAGCATGACAAGAGCAGCAACCAAGGTGCATAACAACAGCAAGAAGTTCATCATATGAAGTCTTCAAGTGGGCAACACTGCATACAATCATTGTACTAAGTCATTGTAAATACATTATTGTAAAAATTGTACTAGTGTCCTATGCCAAGGGTTGAAGAAGCGGTGTTGGGAGGTCTAGAGATCATCATTAGGTGGTTGTGTCAAAGTTGGGGTTATGGTCTAGTATATCTTCTTCTTCTACATCATTCTATATCATTGTAAAGTGGACCATTTTCCTGGTACGAAGTCCATTCTTCTTTTATTCTTATATAGGGTGGCAGGGTGGTGCTAGGGTGAGTTGTAGCTCATTGGGTGTTGGGGCATCCATTCAGTTGACTACTGAAGAATCTCGGGCGTTGGAGCGTCCATCTAGTGGGAGCTGGAGAAGAATGCTTTTCTAGATTATATGAAGTTGGAGCTTCATTTTCAATTGGAGTTGAATATTAAAGAATTATTAGAAAAACATCAAGTGGTTTTTGTTCCGGAGTGGGTTTCCACCTTAAAAACTGTGTGCATTTGTGTTCTTCTTGTTCGCTGCTATCATTGTACAAACACTGATAATAATTGAAGATTAACTAATGCTCTAATTGAAAGGAATATTGATTCCCCCCCCCAGTATTTCCAACAATTGGCATCAGAGCTTGGTTCCTTCAATAGCGGTTTAACAGCTGGAAGGAGGTCATGGAGTATACCAAGAATGGTGTACCTCTATTCAATGAAAATAATTATGCACTCTGGAAAGGAAGAATGGAGGTCTATCTCTTAGCGCAAAGTTACGAAGTATGGGACATTGTTCAAAATGGATTTACATCAACCACGAATGAACAAGGTAAGAAGAATTTGGTAAATGACGCAAAAGAAAAGAATATTATTATCAGTGGACTTATTGAATCTGCTTATCATAAGGTGTTGGGTTGTAAAACTGCCAAAAATGTATGGGACAAGCTTGAGAATATATATGCAGGTGACTCAAATGTCAAAGAAGCAAAGCTTCAAATCTATAGAGCAAAATTTGAGCAACTCATAATGAAAGAAGATTGCAACATTGCTGCATACTTCCAATACGTTGATGAAATAACCAATACTATGGAAGGATTGGGAGAGCCAGTTGATGAGAAGACTATTATACGGAAGATTCTTAGAACGTTACCAGGGAGATTCAACCCAAAGGTATCGGTCTTAGAATACAATGCAAATCTGGACAAACTCAGCAAAGAGGAATTACATGAAGTTCTCATAGCATATGAAATGAGACTTGATGAAGAAGAGGGTACTTCGCATCTAGAAACTGCGTTCGTTGCATCTAAGAAAACCAATAAGGATAAACAACCTTCAATTGAAAAGACATGCACCTGAAAGTGTGAAGAAAAGGGAGATGATGAAGAAGGTCTTTCAGATGAAAAATATGCTTACTTCACGAGAAAACTAAAAATTGGTAAGGGAAAATTCAAAGGTAAACTTCCATTGATATGTTTCAGCTGTAATGAGGTTGAGCATTTTGCAGCAAAATTTCCAAACAAAAGTGATGGAAACTAAAAAGGAAATAAAGGCTTTAAGAAATTCAACAAGCAAGGATCCAAAAGGAACTTTCTCTCTAAAGAAGATAGCTCATTATCCAATGAAGAAAGTGACAGCAAAGAAGAAGCCAATGAGAGAGTATTGTTTATGGCCAAGCACAATAAACAAGAGGTATCAAACAACGAAGAAGGATGGACCATAAAATAATTTTATGAGGAAGCAATCAAGCTTATAAAAGATCTCAACGTGGAGAAGATCCATTCCAATACTCTTGAAGAACAAGTTCAAGGTCTCAAAATTGAAGTTGAAGAACACAAATGCATTGAAGAGTCATTTCAAAAGAAGTTGGAAGAAAACAACCAAGAAAGGGAAGAATTAGAAGTTGAAGTAGTCTCGCTGCGTGAGGAAGTGAAGAAAGGAAAAACTATCCAAAAATACACCAACAACTCAAGGGCATTAGAAGAACTCATAAAAAATAAACGATCTTACAATGACAGAACTGGCATCGGTTACAAAGAAGAAGAAGCAGGACCTTCTACAACAAAATACAATGAACCTATGAGATCTGACATGCATGTAGACTTCACTGGACAAGATTCACAAGAACAAACTTGGAAGACAATTTCTCAACGAAAATTTCCATCCAGGTACCAACATATTTTTTATGGCTACTGTTATTCATGTGGAAAATTTGGTCATAAAGTTGTAGAATGTCGCACGTACCCTAGGAATGAATACAATTCCAGGAGATCTGTCAAATATGAACCTCCCAGAGCTCAGCGAAACATCAATAAATTTGAATATTTAAGAAATAATATTGAATGTTACAAATGTCGAAACTTTGGACACATAGCCAAAGACTGCAGACTTGAAAATCCTCCAGAAGAATCTTCGAAGCCACAGAAGGAACAAACATGGAAGAAGACGAAGAATGATAATTGTGCTCTCACTTTCAAGGCTCAAAAGAACAAAGATGTGTGGTATGTTGATAGCGATTTCTCAACGCATATGACTGGAGATAGAAATAAATTTGTATCTCTGAAAGAGAAGAAGGATGGAACCGTGTCCTTTGGAAATGATGGATCTTCAAATGTTATAGGATCAGGTACTGTCACTCTCGGAAGCAAATATGCTCTAGCCAAGAATGCTCTATTGGTTGAGAACATGAATCACAATCTGCTCAGTGTTGGACAAATGTGTGACCAAGGACACACAATACTATTCAACTCCACAAAATGTGAAATCAGGAAAGACGTGTATGGTGAAATTGTGGCTACAGAAATTCGAGCTCCAAACGATATATATGTTTTGGATGAAGCAACTAAAGCATGTCTAATAGCTAAAGAGGATGATACAATAATTGGTAGCAATAATGATCGACTAAGTAAGAAGTTTGCTACAAAGGTGCAAAGTGATTTCGAGATGTATTTACTTGGTGAGCTGACATGCTTCTTAGGGCTTCAAATATCTCAACAAGAGAAAGGAATATTTATATGTCAAACCATGTACATCAAGGAAATTCTCAAGAAATTTAAAATGGAAGATTGCAAACCCATCCTTACTCCAATGGTAACAAGTTGCAAATTGAGCATAAACGACTCATCTAAGGATGTGGATCAAAGGTTGTACAAATCTATGATTAGTAGTCTTCTATATGTAACAGCCTCACGACTAGATGTTATGAAAGCAGTTGGACAAGTAGCAAGATTCCAAGCAGCACCATAAGAATCACATACTAAATATTCTTCAGCATTGGAATATCTTCGCCAGAAGCTTGGGATTCTCCCAAGTTCTCATTAGATTTTCCTCTTTCAGAATATAAAGGGGGAGTGGAAGTAGATTAGAGGTCTGCAGGACGGTTGTGTGTCAGGGGGAGTGGAAGTGTGTACAGGTTCGCAGGATGGTTGTGTTTCAGGGGGAGTTACCCTTTGCCATTGATGTCAAAGGGGGAGAGAATGTTGTAGGAAGAGGTGTCATGATCGCAGGGGGAGTACTTGTGTTGCCATCAATGCCAAAGGGGAAGATTGTTGATCAGCGGTTGTCATTGATGTCAACCCAAGCAGCACCAGGGGCTAACCCAATATTGCATGGGAATTTTGACCTACCAAATTAATATATTCTAGGTCAATAATTCTTTTGATGGTTTCTACTTGTCGAGATGTTTCCGTTGATATATGGCATGCCATGTAATTCTTCACGGTTTGAGAGATATTCATGTTTGAAGTACCCCCAATTAGTGGGCTAAAACCCCATGGGGTTGGGGCATGGGTCATTGAAAAGTCATAATTAATATTTTTTAAGCTCCTAAATTCCCTCCCACGTTCACTTGTTGAAGCCCCTTTCAACTTAAGCATTTATATAAATTTTGATTTTCATTTCCTCCTTAGCCAAGGGATTTCACCATCTGAAACAGGTCATTGTGGAATTTTTGCTCTAACTTTTTTTCTACGAAGGTTCAAAAGCTGAAATTTTTATGAGGCGAAGCCGAAATTCTGAGGAAGCTGATGTAAAAATTTCAAATCAAGGTGCACAAATTTTTTGGAGATATGATCTGTGGAAGTCGGGGTTTTTGCAGGCTCCTGAAATTAATCTCAAAGAAGTGACCTTGGTAAAATCGTCATAACTCTCTCTTTGAGTATCGGATTGGAATTCCGTAAAAAGTGACAAATAGTGCACAGATTGTAGTTTTTGCTCTATCAATTTCAGAGCTGAATGAAGAAACAATGAGATGTGGAATTTCGTACAAGTTTGCTCTGCTGAAACAATCCATAATTAAGGCATTGTGAGAGATTGGGTATAACTCTCTCTTGAAGAATCCAAATTGGGTCAGACCTGTGGCATTGGAAAGAAGACTCAGAGGAATACTACAGGACCTAAAATCAGATATTTAGGATCTGAAATAACAGAGTTACACCAGATTCAATATCGAGCTCCTAAAAGGCAAGAAAAAACTAGATCATGTGTTGTCAAGGGTTGCAAAGGACCATAATTACTATGGAAAAAAAGCAAAGCAAGGTGCAGCAGAAGGTAGCATGACAAGAGTAGCAACCAAGGTGCATAACAGCAGCAAGAAGTTCATCATATGAAGTCTTCAAGTGGGCAACACTGCATAAAATCATTGTAAAGGTATCATTGTACTAAGTCATTGTAAATACATTATTGTAAAAATTATACTAGTGTCTATCTGCCAAGGGTTGAAGAGGCAGTGTTGGGAGGTCTAGGATCATCATTAGGTGGTTGTGTCAAAGTTGGGGTTATGGTCTAGTATATCTTCTTCTTCTACATCATTCTATATCATTGTAAAGTGGACCATTTTCCCTGGTACGAGAGTCCATTCTTCTTTTATTCTTCTATAGGGTGGCAGGGTGGTGCTAGGGTGAGTTGTAGTTCATTGGGTGTTGGGGCATCCGTTCAGTTGATTACTGAAGAATCTCGGGCGTTGGAGCATCCATCTAGTGGGAGCTGGAGAAGAATGCTTTTCTAGATTCTAGGAAGTTGGAGCTTCATTTTCAATTGGAGTTGAATATTAAAGAATTATTAGAAAAGCATTAGGTGGGTTTTGTTCCGGAGTGGGTTTCCACCTTAAAAACTGTGTGCATTTGTGTTCCTCTTGTTTGCTGCTATCATAGTACAAACATTGATAATAATTGAAGATTAACTAATGCTCTAATTGAAAGGAATACTGATTCACCCCCCCCTCTCAGTATTTCCAACAAGAAGTTGTTCAATGGTGCATCGCTGCTCTAAGCCATGAGACTAACCGATCAAGAGAAGTGCGAAGGTATATTCAATTTAATTTTTATTGAATATCTAATTTTAAACAATGTACATTTATCACAATGATTATCTTTGATTGTATTTTGATATCATATTTACATTCTTCTTTAAATTTTCAATATAAAGGTTTTTTTGGCATATTGAGATCGAAGATGTAGATAGATCAATTGGAAATGACGTTGAAATAATAAAAGGGACTCGAAAATTGAATTCAATTAAAACAAAGTCGTCTAGAAATGTGTTTGCATTGGATAAAAGAAAATATTCTTGTTTTTGTCATGTTTGCATAGACAACACAAAATCCAATGACGTTTGTGAAAACAAAATGTATGTAAAAGATTGGAAACATACAGAGCTAAATACAAAGGGCAAAATGTCTGTTGCAATGTTTGAAGAAATGCAATCAAAGGAGACTACAATATCATCCGATGGTGATCGAGTTTCTGATCTTGTTAGAGAAGGTAACATTTGAATTTCTTTCTAATGATAAAGATCTAGAAATAAATTTGAATATGTATAATTTTGTCAAGTTTGTTTTATTGTGCAGGAGATGTTTTTGTTGTAATTGCACCTACTGACAACAATGAAAATGTGAAGTATTATTTGATGCATTGCACTCAACGAAAAATGAAATTATTAGAAGACTATAATAATCACGGATTTGCATATGAAAGAGAATCTATTATATTGAAAGGTTATTTTTTCAGACAAACTAATCAAAGTGGGAATTTTGTTTACTTTGAAGACTATGAACCTGATTTCATAAGTTGTCAATATAGTCACTTGGTGTGTGCACCACGCATAAAGTTGATTGAGGTTCAATCAAAGAGAAAAACGAATATTAAGAAATGGAAAATCTCAAAATTCGATCATGAACAGATTATTGAAGATGGCATTCCATTGGAAATTTTTTGATTGAACTACCCAACAATTTATTCTCTTTGGATTATATGTTCTAGAACTTCCAGTACACAATTAAACATTAAGTTGCCTTGTTATGTTATCTGTGCAAGTTTTTGCACATGTACAAATTGTTTTGGTACATGCACACTAGTATCAACTGAAAGTAGCTTTTCTATACATGCATTGATGAAAAATGTTGCATATATGTGTGTGTGTGTGTGTTTGTTAGAATGCAATTAACTATTCAAGTAGTTTTACTATGTGCATTGATGAAAAATGTTTCACGTACTCAATATATATTTTCTAGAATGCAATTAACTGAAAGTAGTTTTTCTATGTTCGTTGACGAAAAATGTTGTATGTACTAGATATATACATGAACTGAATGCACACCCAGTTTTTCTTGTGGGATTTTTTGGTAAAAAGTATTCACAATGTAAATAAATCATCTGTAGTATAATTTTGTACGAAGATTTCTTTTAGACAAGATACTCGGAGCACTTCTTCGACTTTTGGTGGGATTTGACCCACATTTCTATTCTTGATTGAAAATCTAGTACAAAATTTGTCTGTCCAATGGTCGAATATGTTCTATGTGCATTGATGAAAAATGTTGTGCACATATTGGATATATATATATATATATATGTTCTAGAATGCAATTAATTGTTCAAGTAGTTTTCCCATGTGCATTGATGAAAAATGTTTCACGTACTGAATATATATATATATATATATATATATATATATATATATATATATATATTCTAGAATAAAATTAAAACTGAATGGACCATCAATTTACCAATTTATAAATCAACAAGGCTACCTAGTTGAGTGCATTAATGACATTGACCCCAATTCAACAAACACATATCTACTTATATTTCCAATCAAAATTAAAGAGATTTATATGGAAAAGAGCCAGAACATATAGCCTATGAACTACTTTAGTTCACAGGTCAATGAAGGTATCATCATGTGGGAAAATGTTTGAAGAACACTTGATCGTACTTAAAAGCAATCTTAAGATTGTTTTTTATCGTTACATACTACATACTATTGTTTGAGTGAATTTTTTTTTTAAACTTACCAAATGTACTTCAACCATCCAAAACTTGAATTTTAAAAACTTTTTGATTATATCAAAACAAATTACTTCACATGTCATGCCAATTGTAGTTCAACTATCCAATAAAAACATTAAACATTTAACATTATATCACATGCCAAATGTAGATTGAAATGGTATCCAAAACTTAGTTTTAAAAACTTTTTGATTATATCACAACATTACTTCACATGCCTAATGTACTTCAACCATCCAAAACTTGAGTTTTAAAAACTTTTTGATTATATCACAACATTACTTCACATGCCATGCCAATTGTAGTTCAATTATCCAATAAAAACATTTAACATTATATCACATGCCAAATTTAGATTGAAACCATCCAAAACTTAAATTTTAAAAACTTTTTGATTATATATCATCCAACATTACTTCACATGCCATGCCAATTATCGTTCAACTATCCAATAAAAACATTTAACATTATATCACACGCCAAATGTAGATTGAAACCATCCAAAACTTAACCTTTAATTTAACAAAAAATTATAGATCACAACATTACTTCACATGCCAAATGTACTTCAACCATCCAAAACTTGAGTTTTAAAAACTTTTTGATTATATCACAACATTACTTTACATGCCATGCCAATTTTAGTTCAACTATCCAATAAAAACATTAAACATTTAACATTATATTACATGCCAAATGTAGATTGAAACCATCCAAAACTTGAGTTTTAAAAACTTTTTGATTATATCACAACATTACTTCACATGCCATGCCAATTATAGTTCAACTATCCAATAAAAACATTTAACATTATATCACATGCCAAATGTAGATTGAAACCATCCAAAACTTAACTTTTATTTTAACAAAGAATTATAGATCACAACATTACTTCACATGCCAAATGTACTTCAAGCATTCAAAACTTAAGTTTTAAAAACAAAACAAATTATAACACATCATTACATAACATGCCAAATGTAGTTTAGATGAAAAACATTAATTTATAGATGACAACATTACTAGTAGTTCAACTATCCAAAACTTAAAAGTTTTAAAAACCAAACAAATTATATAACAACATTAATTCACATTCACATGCCAAAAGTACTAAAACCATCCAAAACTTAACTTTTTGGAACAAAACAAATTATATTAACACTATAATAAAATATGCCCAAAAATTGTAGATCTCACAAACTGTATCAAGTATCAAGTTATATATATATGAACGTGCATCTAGATAATATATAAAAAGTAAATTTAAGACTAGAAATCTTGAAATCAAATCTACAAATCATGTCCATCAAATACAAATGGATGTAGTGTCTTTCCTATCAGAGTCTCAATCCACGCGCTATCTTGCGAAGCATGGGGAACCTGTACACAATGCACATACAAACATTAAAATTTGATGTTTTAAAAATGAGTGAGAATATATAGAACTTCATGTAAAAAACAAAATATAAAAAAAAATCATGCAATACCTCATGAGGTTCCCTTTCCATTTGTTCGCCTGCTACAACTTCCGATATATATATATTAAAAAATTTCAGATGAAAATGCACATGTGTACATATATAAAATTATTTTCAATAATATTAAAAAAAAAGTTAGACAACTTGTTCAAATGGTTGAAGTGGTGTGGATGTTCCTATCTCCGTTGCTAGAGTGCGTGGATTAAAGAAATCTTCTATAGAAACCTAAAATTCAAAATTTTAAAAGTATAAAATAACTCAAGATCAAGATCTCAATTTATAATAAAACTTAAATAAACTTCAATTTATAACTTATAACTTTTAAAAAAACATATATATATATATTTAAATGTGAAAAATTGAATATTTATGGAGGTGAATTTGGGACATCTCTTAAGAGAGGCTCTAAAATAAAATCTCCAAAAACCTAAAATTCAAAAAATTTAAAATAACTCAAGATATAGATATATATATCTCAATTTTTAATGGAACTTTTTGAGGTGGAATATATATATATATAACTTAAACACAAATTTTAAAAGTGAAAAATTTTCCATACTTGTTATGGATGTGGCACATCTCCTAAGGAAGTAGAAGATACATCTCCCAAGGAAGAAGAAGGTATCGCCATCCCAAAAGATGTAGAAGGTGCATCTCCCAAGGAAGAAGAAGGTGCCGCCATCCCAAAAACATCGGATGGAATCGGAATCTGCTAAAACATTTTATTATTACATATGTACATGTACATGTGTGCACAATTATTTATTTTAAATATATCACTTAAAAAACATTAACATTTGTCAACATATCTTGATGGTGAGACCCATCTTCATTATTTGAACCAGAGGCCCCAAACGTGATATTGACATTTTCATCATTCATCATGCGTGACAACTGCAAATGTTGTTTTAACATATAATGATACATTTTTTTTAGATTAATGTACATACAAATAAATGTATACATGTACATACACATGTATTTATTACAAATTGTACACATGTATGTGTTAAAATAATTGAACCCTAAATTCATTAACACATACTGTTCTCGTGTCCTCTTCCTCATGAAGAATTAGGTCTTGCCAACCATTGCGAAATTTCTTTGCATATATTCGGAGATCTTCAACATTCATGTTGTCAATCTCTTCATTTGTACAATATACAAAATTGGCACGTGCATTTTCACATGCTCTTTGCCGATTTAGACAAACATCGACTCCACCCAATCTGCTGTGAACATTATCGATGATGACATCTCTTGCATCTCGACTTATTTGAGAAGTTGCATCCATCTCTGATCATAGAGTTTCGACCCGAAAAGGTCAACTCACTAATGGCGGCTCAGGGCGAGGCAACTCCACATCTCGCCTAGCACTCCTACGGTAACACAATTGACCTTTCCCCAAACCAAAAAATTCTAACGGAAGGTCATTGTAATTGGATTTCATTTTCAAAAAAAATCTGCGTAAAATAATTTTACAAAACAAACAGGAACCTTGTCGTTCCATGGGAGCCTTCCATAGGCCGTAAGGTGCCTATCATACAAATAGTGAGCTATATCAGGGTGCTTGAAATATTACACCTTTAGCATTTTTCTTTTTGGCCCTTCCTTGAAATTAAACATTGACTTCGCCATTTCTTTTGTAACTCTTTGTTTTACATCCTCCCATTTATCGGAACCCATTACTGTTTCATTTCTCTTTCTCATGACTTCTACAAATGTATCAGTTGTTGGCCCAAGATTTTTGTACACATTTACTAGTTCGCCCAATGAATGTGTAACTATTTCGAGGCTTTGTCGACTCTCGGTAGGTAGAGTCAAAGCCACGAGATCTCTCCACAATTTTTCATGAATTTTTTGACACCTTTCTAAGGTGCATTGCGCCATGTTTCTTTCCCATGGTATATCAGAAATGTCGGCTGGATAAGTTGTGGGGGTAGAAAACCTTCTTCTTGAATGTAGCGTTCTGCCCTGCATCTATTTTGACCAACATTTGGAACATTTTCAGCCTCTGCATCAATATATATATAATTTTGTATATTAGAAAAAAAGCACATGTAAACAAATTTGTACAAATTCAATGAAAAAAATATTGAAATTGATGGCAACCTCAATGTGGTTGGCTAGCATCTTCTCCACCCTGAAACTGTTGAGAACCAGAACGAACCTACTGAGAACCAGCACCACCAGCCGTTGATTGGCCTCCGGAGGAATAAATATCACCACCTTCACGCAACCTGCTACCACTTATTGATGGCCCTCTAAGGGGATTTGAACCACCACCAACCTCTCGATAGGAGAGAGAAGCTTCATAAACAAATACGAATTTATCATCAATCGAAAAATACATGCATACATATAAATACACGTGTACATATTCATTGATTAAATTGTGTTAAAACCATACCACAACTGGGTGAAACATGGGCATCCATGGATGGAGTAGAGACTCTTCTCTTCTTATTAGCTCCTAAAATATAAAAAATGAAACTTATTAACAACTAATTTAACTCACAAAGTTGATAAAAAATCAATTCCATATGTACACACATGTATGAAGATTTAAGATTATATTTAAATTTACCATGAACAGCTCTCGATCCCTGATCCCCCCTCTCATAGAGATATGGGAATCTCTTGATCTTCGTCGTTCATCCTCCATGATATATATATCTACGGTGGACATTTACAATTATTTTTTTAAATAACGAATTTTAATTAAATTCAAAATAAATTTCAGAAAATTAATGTAATTTATTGTAAACAAATTATGTAAAACACAACTGTCAAAGCACTAATTGATGTGTGAAACTCAATTTAAGCAAAAAAAGTTATAAAAATGATAATTTCACCAAATTGTGTTTTACATGGTAGGAGCACACTTGGTATAAAATTGAAAAAAACACATTGTCATTAAAAAAAAAGTGAAACTCCATTTAAACAAAAATTTGTTGAAGTCCCCGCATTTTAATTTCATAAAAATGTGAAGTTCACCACTTGTTGCAAATGTGAAGTTCACCAAGTTGCGCTTTACATGGTGTGGTGGGAGCACACTTGGTATATAATTGAGGTATATAATTGAAAAAAGCACATGTTCATTAAAAAAGACGCATTTATAAGTACACAACACACACATATCCAAGATATGTTACAATGTCGATCAATAAATTTTGAAGGAGAGCATCTCAACACTAATTCATCTTTGAGAGATGAATCTTGAATTTTTTAAGAAGAGCGTCTCAAAACTAATTTATCATTGAGAGATGAATCTTGAATTTTTGAAAAAGAGCGTCTCAAAACTAATTCATCTTTGAGAGATGAATCTTGCATTGGCATTGCCCTGTATAATTCTAATTCATCTATTAATTCATCTTTGATAGATGAATCCTGAATTTGCATTTCCCCACGCAATAAATCAGTAGACATCTTATTCACATTTGTACAATGCCTTATACTAAAAATTTGAGATTGGCTAACAATATTGTTTTCTATTCCATGCAATTCTTTTAGCCTCTCCTTCTTAACTTGGTACACGCCATTAATCTGGTTGCACACAAGTTTAGAATTGGTGAAAACTAAAATTCCATTTGATCCATACTCCATCGTTGTTCCCAAGCCTTCTATCAATCCAATATAATATGCCTCGTTTTTTGTTGTTCTTCTCGGTATATTTGTTTTCCTTTGGACGACTTTGCTAGTCGCAATATTGGAAAGCACATATGTAATCACTGCTTTCCCTGGATTTGGATAGCAAGAAACTTCTATGCATAATTTCCATTTTTCAACCATATTTAATGGTTTTCTTATCCCTAAAAAAAAACAAATTCAATAAAAATATATATATTAAATTGACATTTATTGCAAATGCATGGGAGAAATGAAAAACTTATATTTAGATCTATTACAGAGATTGACTCTAGGGGCATCTACTAGATATGTCACCTTTCATAAAAAATGAGATCCAGAGGCTACCTGGCCCTTTACAGACTCTGCCTATAGAACTACCATGGATATGAAAATGAAAAACTTCTAATTAGATCTATTCTAGAGATTGAATGTAGGGGAATTTACTCTTAGGTTAAAACCTATGTTTTGTATCAAATCACTTTTGGTTTCAATGGAAAACTTTTATGGCTAATTTGTGTTTTACATGTTGAATATAAAATGTTTTTTCTCTCTCATTGTTTGAGACCATGGATATGAAAATAAAAAACTATATACTTGGTTAAAACCTATGTTTTGTATCAAATTACATTTTGTTTCTAAATACTATATACATGTTGATTGTAGGGGCATTTACTATATGGGCATTTAGATCTATTCCAGAGATTGACAGTAGGGGCATTTACTAGATATGTCACCTTTCATAAAAGATGAGATCCAGAGGCTACTTGGCCCTTTACAAACTCTGCCTATAGAAATGCCATGGATATGAAAATGAAAAACTTCTAATTAGATCTATTCTAGAGAATGAATGTAGGGGTATTTACTCTTAGGTTAAAACCTATGTTTTGTATCAAATCACTTTTGGTTTCAATGGGAAACTTTTATGGCTAATTTTTGTTTTACATGTTGAATATAAAAGGTTTTTTCTCTCTCATTGTTTGAGATCATGGATATGAAAATGAAAAACTATATACTTGGTTAAAACCTCTGTTTTGTATCAAATTACTTTTTGTTTCTAAATACTATATACATGTTGACTGTAGGGGCATTTACTATAGGGACATTTAGATCTATTCCAGAGATTAACTGTAGGGGCATTTACTAGATATGTCACCTTTCATAAGAGATGAGATCCAGAGGCTACCTAGCCCTTTACAGACTCTGCCTATAGAACTACCATGGATATGAAAATGAAAAACTTCTAATTAGATCTATTCTAGAGATTGAATGTAGGGGAATTTACTAGATTAGGTTAAAACCTATGTTTTGTACCAAATCACTTTTGGTTTCAATGGGAAAATTTTATGGCTAATTTGTGTTTTACATGTTGAATATAAAATGTTTTTTCTCTCTCATTGTTTGAGACCATGGATATGAAAATGAAAAACTATATACTTAGTTAAAACCTATGTTTTGTATCAAATTACTTTTTGTTTCTAAATACTATATACATGTTGACTGTAGGGGAATTTACCGTAGGGGCATTTACTATAGGGACATTTAGATCTATTCTAGAGATTGACTGTAGGGGCATTTACTAGATTTTTCACCTTTTATAAAAGATGAGATCCATAGGCTACCTGGCCCTTTACAGACTCTACCTATAGAACTACCATGGATATGAAAATGAAAAAATTCTAATTAGATCTATTCTAGAGATTGAATGTAGGGGAATTTACTAGATTGGGTTAAAACCTATGTTTTGTATCAAATCACTTTTGGTTTCAATGGAAAAATTTTATGGCTAATTTGTGTTTTACATGTTGAATATAAAAGGTTTTTTTTCTCTCTCTCATTGTTTGAGACCATGGATATGAAAATGAAAAACTATATACTTGGTTAAAACCTGTGTTTTGTATCAAATTAATTTTTGTTTCTAAATACTATATACATGTTGACTGTAGGGGCATTTACTATAGGGGCATTTAGATCTATTCCAAAGATTGACTATAGGGGCATTTACTAGATATGTCACCTTTCATAAAAAATGAGATCCAGAGGCTACCTGGCCCTTTACAAACTTTTCCTATAGAACTACCATGGATATGAAAATGAAAAACTTCTAATTAGATCTATTCTAGAAATTGAATGTAGGGGCATTTACTAGATTAGGTTAAAACCTATGTTTTGTATCAAATCACTTTTGGTTTCAATGGGAAAATTTTATGGCTAATTGGTGTTTTACATGTTGAATATAAAAAGTTTTTTCTCTCTCATTGTTTGAGACCATGGATATGAAAATGAAAAACTTCTATTTAGATCTATTCTAGAGATATGGATAATTTGTGTTTTACATACATTGAATATAAAAGGTTTTTTCTCTCATTGTTTGAGACCATGGATATGAAAATGAAAAACTTCTATATTTAAAACTATTCGAGAGATTGATTGACTTGTAGGGGCATTTACTCTTAGGTTAAAACCTGTGTTTTGTATCAAATCACGTATGGTTCCAATGGGAAACTTTTATGGCTAATTTGTGTTTTACATGTTAAATATAAAAGGTTCTTTTCTCTCTCATTGTTTGAGACCATGAATATGAAAATGAAAAACTTCTATTTAGATCTATTCTAGAGATATGACTAATTTGTGTTTTACATACATTTTATATAAAAGGTTTTTTCTCTCATTGTTTGAGACCATGGATATGAAAATGAAAAACTTCTATTTAAAACTATTCCAGAGATTGACTGTAGGGGAATTTACTAAGGTTAAAACCTATGTTTTGTATCAAATCACTTATGGTTTCAATGGAAAACTTTTATGGCTAATTTGTGTTTTACATGTTGAATATAAAAAGTTTTTTCTCTCTCTCATTGTTTGAGACCATGGATATGAAAATGAAAAACTTCTATTTAGATCTATTCTAGAGATGTGGCTAATTTGTGTTTTACATACATTGAATATAAAAGGTTTTTTCTCTCATTGTTTGAGACCATGGATATGAAAATGAAAAACTTCTATTTAAAACTATTCCAGAGATTGACTGTAGGGGAATTTACTCTTAGGTTAAAACCTATGTTTTGTATCAAATCACTTTTGGTTTCAATGGGAAACTTTTATGGCTAATTTGTGTTTTACATGTTGAATATAAAAGGTTTTTTCTCTCTCTCATTGTTTGAGACCATGGATATGAAAATGAAAAACTTCTATTTAGATCTATTCTAGAGATATGGCTAATTTGTGTTTTACATACATTGAATATAAAAGGTTTTTTCTCTCATTGTTTGAGACCATGGATATGAAAATGAAAAACTTCTATATATTTAAAACTATTCAAGAGATTGATTGACTTGTAGGGGCATTTACTCTTAGGTTAAAACCTATGTTTTGTATCAAATCACTTATGGTTTCAATGGGAAACTTTTATGGCTAATTCAAGTGTTTTACATGTTGAATATAAAAGGTTTTTTTCTCTCTCATTGTTTGAGACCATGGATATGAAAATGAAAAACTTATATTTAGATCTATTCTAGAGATATGGCTAATTTTACTTTTAGATATATTGAATATAAAAAAAAAAATTCTCTCATTTTTTGAGACCATTGATATGAAAATGAAAAAATTCTATATGTAGGGGCATTTACTCTTAGGTTAAAACCTATGTTTTGTATCAAATCACTTATGGTTTCAATGGGAAACTTTTATGGCTAATTTTTGTTTTAAATGTTGAACATAAAAGGGTTTTTTCTCTCTCTCATTGTTTGAGACCATGTATATGAAAATGAAAAAATTCTATTTAGATCTATTCTAGAGATGTGGCTAATTTGTGTTTTACATACATTGAATATAAAAGGTTTTTTCTCTCTCTCATTGTTTGAGACCATGGATATGAAAATGAAAAACTTCTATATATTTAAAACTATTCCAGAGATTGATTGACTGTAAGGGAATTTACTCTTAGGTTAAAACCTATGTTTTGGATCAAATCACTTATGGTTTCAATGGTAAACTTTTATGGCTAATTTGTGTTTTACATGTTGAATATAAAAAGTTTTTTCTCTCTCTCATTGTTTGAGACCATGGATATAAAAATGAAAAACTTCTATTTACATCTATTCTAGAGATATGGCTAATTTGTGTTTTACATACCTTGAATATAAAAGGTTTTTTCTCTCATTGTTTGAGACCATGGATATGAAAATGAAAAACTTCTATTTAAAACTATTCCAGAGATTTACTGTAGGGGCATTTACTCTTAGGTTAAAACCTATGTTTTGTATCAAATCACTTATGGTTTCAATGGGAAACTTTTATGGCTAATTTGTGTTTTAAATGTTGAACATAATAGGTTTTTTTTTCTCTCTCTCATTGTTTGAGACCATGGATATGAAAATGAAAAACTTCTATTTAGATCTATTCTAGAGATGTGGCTAATTTGTGTTTTACATACATTGAATATAAGAGGTTTTTTCTCTCTCTCATTGTTTGAGACCATGGATATGAAAATGAAAAACTTCCATATATTTAAAACTATTCCAGAGATTGATTGACTGTAAGGGAATTTACTCTTAGGTTAAAACCTATGTTTTGTATCAAATCACTTATGGTTTCAATGGGAAACTTTTATGGCTAATTTATGTTTTACATGTTGAATATAAAAAAATTTCTCTCTCTGTCATTGTTTGAGACCATGGATATGAAAATGAAAAACTTCTATTTAGCTCTATTCTAGAGATATGGCTAATTTGTGTTTTACATACATTGAATATAAAAGGTTTTGTCTCTCATTGTTTGAGACCATGGATATGAAAATGAAAAACATATATTTAAAACTATTCCAGAGATTTACTATAGGGGCATTTACTCTTAGGTTAAAACCTATGTTTTGTATCAAATCATTTATGGTTTCAATGGGAAAATTTTATGGCTAATTTGTGTTTTAAATGTTGAACATAAAAGGTTTTTTTCTCTCTCTCATTGTTTGAGACCATGGATATGAAAATGAAAAACTTCTATTTAGATCTATTCTAGAGATGTGGCTAATTTTTGTTTTACATACATTGAATATAAAAGGATTTTCTCTCTCTCTCATTATTTGAGACCATGTATATGAAAATGAAAAACTTCTATATATTTAAAACTATTCTAGAGATTGATTGACTGTAGGGGAATTTACTCTTAGGTTAAAACCTATGTTTTGTATCAAATCACTTTTGGTCTCAATGGGAAACTTTAATGGCTAATTTTTGTTTTACATGTTGAATATAAAAGGTTTTTTTCTCTCTCATTGTTCGAGACCGTGGATATGAAAATGAAAAACTTATGTTTATATCTATTCTAGAGATGTGGCTAATTTGTGTTTTACATACATCGAATATAAAAGGTTTTTTCTCTCATTTTTTGAGACCATGGATATGAAAATGAAAAACTTCTATTTAAAACTATTCCATAGATTGATTGTAGGGGCATTTACTAAGGTTAAAACCTATGTTTTGTATCAAATCACTTTTGGTTTCAATGGGAAACCTATATGGCTAATTTTTGTTTTACATGTTGAATATAAAAGGTTTTTTCTCTCTCATTGTTCGAGACCGTGGATATGAAAATGAAAAACTTATGTTTATATCTATTCTAGAGATGTGGCTAATTTGTGTTTTACATACATCGAATATAAAAGGTTTTTTCTCTCATTTTTTGAGACCATGGATATGAAAATGAAAAACTTCTATTTAAAACTATTCCATAGATTGATTGTAGGGGCATTTACTAAGGTTAAAACCTATGTTTTGTATCAAATCACTTTTGGTTTCAATGGGAAACCTGTATGGCTAATTTGTGTTTTACATGTTGAATATAAAAGGTTTTTTCTCTCTCTCATTATTTGAGACCATGGATCTGAAAATGAAAAACTTCTATTTAGATCTATTCTAGAGATATGGCTTCTCAGAATTTGTGTTTTACATACATTGAATATAAAAGGTTTTTTCTCTCATTGTTTGAGACCATGGATATGAAAATGAAAAACTTCTATTTAAAACTATTCCAGAGATTTACTGTAGGGGCATTTACTCTTAGGTTAAAACCTATGTTTTGTATCAAATCACTTATGGTTTCAATGGGAAACTTTTATGGCTAATTTTTGTTTTAAATGTTGAACATAAAAGTTTTTTTTCTCTCTCTCATTGTTTGAGACCATGGATATGAAAATTAAAAACTTCTATTTACATCTATTCTAGATATGTGGCTAATTTGTGTTTTACATACATTGAATATAAAAGGTTTTTTCTCTCTCCCATTGTTTGAGACCATGGATATGAAAATGAAAAACTTCTATATATTTAAAACTATTCCAGAGATTGATTGACTGTAAGGGCATTTACTCTTAGGTTAAAACCTACGTTTTGTATCAAATCACTTTTGGTTTCAATGGGAAACTTTAATGGCTAATTTGTGTTTTACATGTTGAATATAAAAGGTTTTTGTATTCTAGAGATGTGGCTAATTTGTGTTTTACACACATCGAATATAAAAGGTTTTTTTCTCTCTCTCATTGTTTGAGACCATGGATATGAAAGTGAAAAACTTCTATTTAAAACTATTCTAGAGATTGATTGACTATAGGGGCATTTACTCTTAGGTTAAAACCTATGTTTTGTATCAAATCACTTTTGGTTTCAATGGGAAACTTTAATGGCTAATTTGTGTTTTACATGTTGAATATAAAAGGTTTTTTTCTCTCTCATTGTTTGAGACCATGGATATGAAAATGAAAATCTTCTATTTAGATCTATTCTAGATATGTGGCTAATTTGTGTTTTACATACATCGAATATAAAAGGTTTTTTCTCTCATTGTTTGAGACCATGGATATGACATAAGGGTGTATAAGAATGTATGTGTTTTACATTGAATATTTATCATTTTAAATTAAGAATCTATTTGAAACAATTACCTATATAAGGTTAAAACCTATGTTTTGTATCAAAACACTTTTGGTTTCAATGGTTTGTTTATTAGCTAATGTGTTTTTATCAAATCACTTTTGGTTTTGAAGTATATTCTGGAATCTTCTGTAACCACTTATTAGGCCTATAAATATGTAATTAGAGCACAGTGAATATGAGAATTTAATACAATTACATAATCAAAAATTAGTAAAGATGAGCAGTGTTTCTATAATATGGGATGACTGGTTAGATTACAGGTTTCCACAGATTAAGCTTATTCAGTAACTAATATGTAGCCATTACTATTATTACTAAAAGCATGCTTAAGGATGAGGTCTTTGCTGAGGAGAAAAGCATGCCTTAAGAGACAGTCCAAACTCTGCTCAATAAAATGCAAGAATTCACAACAGATAAAAAAAGCTATTTCGTTAATCACAAATCAGTATCTATCAATATCTGTTATTTGTGTTTCTAAGGCTGGAAATTTTATCAGAACCATAACATATCTGGCTAAACGGGATAGTCAGCCTATTTTAGGGGTTTTCGTAGGCATAACTATCCACTCAAACCAATTGCAACCCAGTTTTGGTCTGAATTGGTTCAGAATCCATCCTAATCATGTCTGGAACTTTGCATATTTTTATTTAAAGGTTTGGATTCATAGAGTATATATACATATATAAAAGAACAATCCAATTCTAATAACACTCACACTCGCTAGTATAATATGTATCATTAAGCATATAAAGGCAATGGGGCGCAGAGGAACGAGAGTGAGTTGCACCCTGAATTGAAAAGAATAAAGAAACTTCGTCAAAAATACTTGTCGGGATTGTTACCTTGTGGCGATATGACTTTGACATTTAAAGCAACGTTTTTTTCACCATTCAATTACTAAATAAACCAAATAACTGCTCTAGAGTGGTTTCTTCAACCCAAAATGAAAAAAAATAGTGCAATGAAAAAGTCATATTGAAATTCCAAACAGCTGGCGAACTCTCACATTAGAGAATCTATGTGAATGTTTTTAATGAGACATATTCAATGCATATCTCCTCTTTTTCTAAGAAAAAATACTTTTACAGCTCACAAATATGTAAATAAGGTAAAATCAAGAACAGCTGAGAAATATGGAATTTCAAAAATTCCACTCTGGCAGTGCTCCTATCTAGTATAGTTTATGATATTCCATACAATAAGCAGTAACCAATTAAAACTAACACCAGATTTGAACCTGTAACACCCTAGGTTATCATTATTAGGTCCTGTATTTGATGGACGACCAAGGGGAGTATAAGCAAATCAATAGGACACATATTAGAGATGGCACTACTAATAGAATAGCCCATATTATCCATAGATATAATTCGAGTAGTGGGAAGAACTGTGGACTTGGACCATACAGGTGATAACAAGAGACCCTAATCATTACAAAGAACAAGAAAAATGAAAATATTCTACCACATTTCCCTAATCACTGTTTCAATAGAGTCACTCGCTTAAAGATAGAAACTTTGGTCTCCCGTGTTTGACAAACTTGGCAACCAAAAGACAAGGCAACATCGTAACCAATCTTTAGAGTTCCAGGATCTATTCCTCCTGCTCGAGAGGGATCTCTCAAATATTTGTTTGCAAAGGTTTATCTGTTTGCTTTGATTATGGATTTTAGACTAGTTATTAAGTGCGATGTTTGTTTGGTTGGGTTGAGTTGATACAACAGAATATGAAAGGTCTAGGAAAGATAGACAGAAAAGAGTGGAAATATATAGTTCATTGGGCAATGGAGTCAAAATAAGGTCATGACAAACTCTTCAAGGGATATGGGATATCAAAGGGAAAATCTAACTTGGGCCGCAGATCCTTTGTTCGGAATGAGATGGACATTAATGATTTGGAAAGAGAATTTTAATTATCAATAGAGGGAACTTGAAACATAACTTAACAATAGAGATGTATTTGATATATGGGCTCGCCATAAATTCTACAAACATTCTTTAAGTAAATAATGACTTCAAGACAACTTTTTAAAATGAAATCTAAGATTCTGGGAACACTATTTCCTCGAAGCATCTTATTCTAAAGGACTTTGGAAACATAAAATATTCACCGATAATCGTATCCATAGAAGAGGGAACACCTAAATAACATTCATGCTTACAACTATAAAGACCTGAAACAACCTGCTCAAGCAAGGAAAAGTAAGTAAGATCAAAACCAACCTGTTTGATTAACTTAAGACAATGGTAGTTCAAAAGGAGATCAACAAATTTTCAAGTGATAGCATACAAGTAGTGGAGAACCATAAATCATGCTAAACCAACTATTTGAGCTATTAAGGAAATAAACGAGCATGAAGACTAAAGAGAAGGTTTAAAGCCTCTAAAATACTTCACAGAAGAAAACATAAACAAGGAAGGGTGAACGTATCTAAGGTGCTTCCCTGAATATTTCTTAGCCTTAAAATTTCAGCTTCATCGTAGTAAGAAATTATGAAACATAATGAAAACAGAGAAAACATTAAAAATTAGAGTACTTCACCAACCACCAAGCTCATGAATCCAATGATGTGAGCCTTCTTAGGAACGTGCATGCAACAACATCATCAAGATATCCGAGACTTCAATTTGTTTTCAACTTCAAATGTATTTGTACATTTATTTCAGAGTTTCAATGTTACAACTTGTGATCAAACAACCAACACTCACTCATCTTCGCTGTGGTATATATAGAAAGATGAGAGGTGAGATCTAAAAGAAGATTCCCACTCATAATTAATACAGGATTTAAATGGCCCATCGTCTCTCGGGGAGGGGCTCAATGAAGAAACCGTAGAGGTGTTCGCTCAGATAATTGATTTACACTTATGATTTAAGCTTCTCGGGTAGGAGTATTTGCTGACCTTTGAGGTACGTAGTCCTAAGTAACTCGCATATATTCCTTGCATTGAAGTTCCCGGAAGAAGTGACTTCTTTGGCCGTGTCGAGGCAAAAATCTAACTCCGATCAATAAATTCAGCTCCCGATTGAATCCTTTGAGGCACAGTAGATGGCGCTTTAGTTGTCAGGAGAATAAATTTGCCTCCATTTGGGGCGTGAGGGTTTTCCTAACAAAACACTTTTAGGTTTTCCTTTAAACTTGTGTTTCGAGCCTGGGATTAGGCTCGTGATAACCGTCTTGTCGTAATCCCTACTCATCCGATCATTAACCGTTCCCCGCTCTAGTCCATCTCCTGGATTTCCCACCCAATACCCTTTCTACGATTTCTTTCACACTTTCCAAGTTTTACAGGGGCGCACAAAGAACAAGGTTTCATGAAGCCATGGATAACATAGCTTTGCACCCCGTGTCGATTTCCTTCATCAACCAAAAGAACAGGGGTTGTCACCCTGCTTTCGGGTTTTATTCAAACATGGTGAAAGAACCTTTAAACCCGCAAAATACAAACAAAATTATGAAATCCTTTGTTTATATGGGAAAAATCTGCATCGAGGGCCATGAGAATACAGGAACCGTTGATCGCACCGTGAACAATGGTTTGGAGCAATTTGGAAAGTCAACAAGCGGGGATATGCTGACTCAAGGCAATGGAATCAAAAAATTGAATGTGGACCATCGATCCGCAGAGATCGATGCTGGGGATTAATTTTCTACGCCTCGTCTCGGTTAAATCGTACGCAACTTGGTTAAAGGCTCCGATGACTTCAACGAAGGACAACAGCTTGGATGCGCTGGCCCGGATCGACTGCCAAGATGGATTCCGCTGGGCTACCTTCGTCTGGCGTATAACGCGCGCAGGATTGGTTTTATGCGGAAATTTTTGAATGGCACAGAGGACGCGTGGCGCCCAACGTATGGAATCGCCGCTGCTTGGTTAAAACCACCTCTTCTCGCATGAAGGTGGTGCGTAAAACCAAGCGATTTGAGAAGTGGTGTCCGGCTGGGGGGTCCAATGATAAGTCGCGAGACCGCACCATCCGATCCGTGGAGCACATCAACGGTCGAGATCATTCCATATTTAGCACAAAGGAAAACTTTGAAATTCTAGTTAAACTCAATTTTCCCGATTTACGAAGGTTTTGGTTTCTACGAGAAAATTATTTGGAAGGATAAGCGCCCGAGAGGCTTGTGCGCTGTCTGGCGCCAAGATGGAAGACAAAAAGGAGTTAAAAACTTAGCCCGAGGGGGATCATTCAATATGCATAAAAAATATGTATTTTTCATGATTTTTTAAAGGTTTTTGAAGTTGGGAATTGAGGGCTTTGATAAGGCTAAGAAGGGGTCTTAGACCTGTGGAATAGGATTTTATGAAATGGAGTAAGGGAAGAAAACATGAAATTATAGGATTTTTCATGGAAGATGGAGGGTTAGGGAAAATGTTAGTTTGGGGAAGGAAGAAAAGGGGAAAAAAATGGGGTTTCATGTATTAATGATTTGGCTTTGGAAATCAGCAGGATTTCTAAGTATTGAAGGGAAACAAAGAGGTGAATATTGTCCAAGGATAGGATACTACCAAGAGTCTTCAAGCATTATCAATTTTAGTAACGAAATTGTTTCTTTAGTTATATCAACATCATTTAGTCACCATCCGATATAAATGTAGAGTTTTATGGGTGGCCAACAGAACTAAGCTAACACATAATAAATGTGTGCTATCCTTGTAATGTAATCATTGTTAATTTACAAACTCAATTTTTTTTTTCTCATATGACAAAATACTATATCGTTTTACCATATGAAAGTAATGGAGACCACATCAAGACCTATGTAATATTAATAAATACCACTAATAGTGATACTACAATTTTTTTTCTCCTAGTTTTTTTTTGTGATTCATAACATATTTTAGGATCTCTGGCATTATGGAGCAAATACTTACTCTAGAGCAACTCGAGCAGCTGCACAACTTTGGGCAGAAATTTGTGGGTGTGGGCTAATCAAGAAATGGAAGAGTAAAGAGCAACACCACAGAAAGCAAAATAGAAACTCTCCGAACAAACTATGGGAACACCACGAGAAAACGAGACTCGTTTCGTGTGATATATTTATAAAATATGAGTTCACAACTAAATGTTTGGCCGAATCGTTGTTTTCGGTTTTCCCATCTCCCACTAAAAAATATATTTGCCAACGTCATGAGTACGCTCGTCAATCTAAATGGTAGAACGAGTTCAAATTAAATTTTGCAAAATTTCGTTCGAAATATCTTAATAGTTCGGCCGACAAAGTTCGGCCCGAACTTTCAAAATTTCGGCCGAACTATTGTGGAATTTTTTTTTCCTCCCACAAGCTTCACAAAAGTGTAACCCAACTTCACATTTTCACCCTTAATACATGATTTTTGGGAAGTTTATATGGATGAATTCACGGTCTATGGAAATTATTTTGAAGAAGCTCTTTGAAATTTTAGAAAAGATTCTCATAATATGCAAAGAAGAAAATCTCACAAGTCATGAACAATCTTTTATGATGTTTATCAAGGAATTGTTTTAGGACACCATATTTCAAGAGATCAATTAAGGTGGACTCATCTATAGTAGAAGTCATTTCCAAATTAGCAATCCCAAATTTTCAAAATATGTTAGGACTTTTCTGGTTTGCCAGGATACTTCATAGAAGATTTATAAAAAAATCACAAAAATTACATTCCACTCTTAAAATTGGTCACCAACATTGTTAATTTATTTGAACTTTATGCCAAATGACATTTGAAACTTTGATAGAAAATATATCTCACACCCATTTTAAGAGGACCAAAGTGGAAATTACCTTTTCATATCTCAATCGATGCTTCCGTATACAACTCGGGAGTCGTATTAGGACAAAAAGACTTGAACCCTTATGCCATGTACTATACAAGTAAGAATTTGAATCTTGTCGAGTTAAATTATACCTAATAAAAAGAGTTTTAGTCATGTCCATGCTATTAACAAGTTTAGACATTACATCAGTGGCTATGAAACCTTCATTCACACATATCATTCTACAATTAGATATATAATGAATAATTATATCACTAATGGAAGAATAAAAGATGGTTTCTACTCTTGCAAGAATTCAATATCACCATTTTAGATCGACTGAAAACAAAACAGTTGCTAACTTTTGATCTAGAATTCAAAATGATAATAATGATACAATAGTAGAGGATAGTTTTCCCATGAATAAATTTTTGCAATATTTACTAAATCTCCATGGTTTGGTGTATTTCCAATTACTTTTCCATAGGAAAACTACCATCATATTTGTTTCCTAGATAAAAAAGAGAAGGACAAATTCAAACAAGTGCATCATATTCATGTAAATGATGAGTTATACAAGTCAGGCTCGTATCTCATCATCATAATATATATTCGAGAAGATGAAATAATTAAATACTCAAGGCATGCTATGATGAACCATGTGGAGGAAAACTTGCCGATAAATGGACTTATAAAACTTTCTTTAGGATATTATTGGCTCTCCCTTTTCAAGGATGCCAAGGAGTATATTAAAAGGTATGAAAATTGTCGTGAGAATGGGGAAACATGTCCATATATGAAATTCTACAACCATATAGGTACTCATCTAACCTTTAAAAAATGGGCTTTGATTTTGTTGTACCAATCAATCCACCATCAAGAAAATGAGGTATATTCTTGTATGCACTGATTATTTCACTAAATGGGTAGAAGCTAAAGAAATTTCTTTTCTAATGAAAATAAAAGAGAGCCTTCATTTATTTTTGAGGATATTTTTACCCATTTTGTGTCCCGAGGGAAATTGTGAGAGATCATGGAACCCGCTATACCTAAAGAATGGAAAGAAATATTGTAGAATGTAAAATCAAGCACATAAAGTATACTTATACTATCTATAGGAAAATGGACAAGTGAGTCCATTAATAAAGTGATCAAGCAATCCTCACAAAGATTGTACATCTAACATAGAAAGGATTGGGCGTAAAGGTCAATCTTTATGGGCCTAGCAAACTACATGGAGGAATACAACAGGACAGTATTCCCCTATGAAATTGTTTACAAGAAGAAAGTATTGTTTCTAATAGAGTTCCAAATGAGAACCTTCAAAACAAAAATCAAGTTGGGGCTTGACTTATCAGAATCTCAAAAGCATATAATGGAGCAACTCAATGAGCTTGATGAAATAAGGCAAGATGCAGTTCAAAAGAGTAGCATAGTTCAACAACAAAGATCCAGATGGCATGATAAATACATAAAAGAAAGCAAATTTCAAGCAGGATATTGGGCATTTTTATTTGACTCAAAGTTCAAATACTTCCAATGGTAATTTCAAACTCATTGGCTTGCGCCTTATGAGATTGAAGGAGTCTTTGATAATGAAGCAGTTAAGATAAGGACTATCACTGAAGAAAAGGTTCCTCTTCTTGTAAATGGACATCGACTAAAGGTCTATCATAAGCCACTAACAAAAGAGGAGTTTGTCAAAAAATTTCAAGAAAATGATGATATGAAGTTGGTGAAGAATAATCTTTCTTTTTCCCCAACTTAGTCTTATTTTTGTTTTTCATATCTAAAAAGAGAGAGAGAGAGAGAGAGAGAGAGAGAGAGAAAAGAAATAAATAAATAATATATATATTATCCAAAAAATATAAAATAAATAAATTTGTATAAGTATGAAAACCAATCACTGATTAGCATCCTTATACAAGAAATACAAGGTGAAAATCAGAGTTTATTTCTAACATCTTCTATTTTCTTCATTCCCATTCTAAAAATCCCAAATCCTTTGCATTTCCATTTATTTTCCAGAAAAATAAAATATTAGCTACAGAATTGTTGCATTTCTACAACTATCATGACATTCTTCAGCTCTTATAAACTTCTACATCACAGATGAACATGAATTTTTGATAGAAGTAGTTGAAGAAAATATTGAAGATCATATTGAAGAGTGTACTCAAGAACACCTGAAGAATCAAGACAAAAAAGAAACAATAAGGGTTAGCTATGTCAAAGGTATGATACAAATTTGTTAAATAATATGGTTCAAAACATTCATATATATAAATTAGATGATCGTATACTGCCAACTCAAAATTTTATCATTAAAACTGATCAAAATCTAAATCTCATGATTCACCACCAAACCTGCATCATAATCTCCTCAACCATAAAATCTAATCTCATCCATTAATAACTTAACAGTCATGTCTCATGCTGAAACAACACTTATGCCGAAACCTTGTTCACGATCCTAAAACCTCACTCATTTACCTGTATACCTACATGTCTCCATGATTACATGACATAATTCCTCCACATTTTCAAGCTCAGATTAAAACCCTCAATTCATCCAGTTAGGAAGAGACAATCTTGAAGGTAAAACTCTTGACAAAGATATGGGTTTGATTGTAAGAATAGAGCCCGTAGGAAAAATATTCGAGGAGGGATATCCACAGCTAAAGGAGATATTGCAGAAGGCAGAATGAGTTAACTTCATAGAGAAATTTGATAGGTTTCACAAGGAATTCACTAAATATTTTGAAAGAGCCTTCGACAAAGTAGAGGTCGAAATCGGTGACATCAAATTTAAATTCACAGAATCCTTAGTGGCAGAGGTAACTGAACTTCCAAATATCGCTAAAATATGGTTCAAGAAATGAGGAATCATTGGAGAAGAATGGAAATTATTCTTGAAAAACCCAGGTATTGACACAGTATTTTCAAGAAAGGAATTCCTAGCACAACCCTTAAGGGTAAATGGAGAAACATTAATTCATAAATTTATTACATGTGAAAGAAGGTTTGGTTGTATGTTCTTCTATCAAGCTAGGTTACTGATGAATTTTCTAGAAGATAAAGAGATAAACCTTCCATATTTTTTGTTGAATAGTCTAAGGAAGATGGTGGGGATGGTTCAGAAGAGGATTCAAATTATAGATAATACAATGCATCATCAGGAATTTATAAAAATCCTCATTGAATTTCATTTAAAGAGCATAGTAGATGCTTGGGAGGATTTCTTAACAAGAAATCATTTTCAAGAAAAAGAAGAAAAGAAACTTAGTGATAACAAAGGAAAAAGAGAGAAAAAGAGAAAATTTGAGAACCTTGATGTGGATGAACAACCACCTCAAACAAAATCAGAAGATGAAACTCCCATTTCACATTTGTTTGGAAAGGCTAAGAATCAAATCAATAAAAAGAGAGGAGGAAACATGAAATAAAAAAACAAAGACATACACACAGAAAAATTAGAAAATCAGAAAATTTTGCAACCAGTAAGAAGAAGCTCCAGAATTTGCAAAGCAGCCAAAAATCCACTCCCGAAAGTTACAAAACCTATTGATCTAGAATAAAATATTGAGGTACCATTACCTATTATTTCTTATCCCATACAGGATCCAAGTAGAAGAACTTGAGATATTGAACCTATCCAGTAAGAGATCTATGATTACATTGAATATTCAGAAAGAAGAAATGCATAAAAGACATAAAACCTTAATGAACAACCTTCTAGTCCACAAGAACCTCTAGTGAATACTTTAAAACAATAAAATTTTGAGCTAGAGACACTAAATAGGCATATAAAGGAGCAAAATGAAGCTCTAATGTCTCTCTTTGTGTATCTTATTTGTCCATTATTTTTAGTAGTAACATTTTCTTCTCCCTTACTAGAATTTTACTCGAAAAATTTATTCTCGCATGTATGGTTACCACCTCTCTTGTGGGAACTGTTGTTAGAGAGTGTGCAGTAGCTAGCCTCAAATAGGTGGTTATTTTCCTTTGTATATTGATATAACTTAAATCATTTATCTTTTACATACTCTATTTATGCATATATAGGAGTAAAATTAAAATTTTTATTCAATATTTCATATATGTAGGTCAGATGCATGTTGTGAGATAGAGTAAATTTTTATGAAATAAAATTTAGCTCGTCCTTTCTTGTCTAGTTCATTTTTCTACAATTTGATCATTAGTTTGGCATTGTTTTCAAGTGAAAAAATGGATTATTTGTTGTTATGTAGGAACTGATAGTGTCATGCAGGGTTGGCACAGTCGTCCTACATCTCTCGTTTCATTATCAACCTCTTCTTTGTATTCTTACAATGCTCTCAAAACTCAGGCACTGAAACCATATTTCTAGGCCATTGAAGGAAACTGTGTGCATTTTATTTTGTGAAATATGGGCCTATGTGATGTTCTAGGATTGTAAAAAGCCTCATACATCCTTCATACACCCTCAACTACTCTTTCCCACCATAAGGATGATCATAGATCCAATCTTATTGCAAAATAGGGAAATCTTATAACATCCTGCAGCATTCATGTAACATCCCATAACAATGTCCAAACTTGATCATATTTGATATAAAAGCTATATTTGTGTCTCTTAGGTTTTAATAATTACCCCCGAGCTTTGAACCCATGATTTAGGAGGACCAAAGACCACTTTGGTCCTTCCTTTTCTTCACTACAAGTACAATTCTATAATTAGTGTTAGAGGATATATTTCAAAATTTGAATAGTAATGATGGCTTTCTTATGAGATGAACATGGAATCTATCACTAAAGATAAGTTTCTTTGAAATTAATTATAAAAAGCATGGTTCATCAATGCAAAGTATTTTAGGCTTGATTCTTGAATCCATGCTTTCTTAGGGTTTCAATTACAAGCATTGTTATTAGCACAAGTTAATTTCTTTGTCAATGCAACTTCTCACATTCTTCAATTAGACTATTGATTCATATTTTTTCAAGTAGCATAGGGTTTACATTCTGCAAGTAGATTAATATTTTTCATTTTTTCAAGTAGCACATTCTTTACATTCCTAAAACTATAGTTAGCCTTTACATTTAGATGAATAACATTTTCATTTCTGTAAGTAGAATAATGTTTTCATTCCTACTGTTAGAATAGAACTATCTCCCTCTTTTCATGCAATTTCCTTCCTTGAGCTAGTTGAAAAACTAGTCTCAGTATGCCTTGATCTAGTTCATTACTTGAAGTTGCCATGAGTATAACCTAACCTACTGTGCATATAATATCATCACCTCTTAAGTTTGTACAAAACTAGAGTTGGTAATTAAAGTTGGTAGACTTGGGAGTGTCAAAATTCTTGTTGATACTGAGGCTCATCACAACTGGCCACCACTAGCTAGAAGCCACTACCCCTTTGAACAATATTGATATCCACCACCATCTAGGAATTCTTTACTCACACGACTTTGTAGTGCTCCACCTACTGGTAGCCACCATTCCAAATAAGCCTCTCCTAACCACAATTGTACTATCTGGACACCATTGAATGGAGATAACATTCCTAATAGGCTGTTTTTCTGGCCGCCATTAAGAAGAATCCACCACACCTATCTTTTTCAACCACTACTAAGCAGAGGCCATGACCTCCCTAAACTCTCAAAGACACACTTTCATTCATTTCCAAATTAGAATCAAAGGAGAAACACACATCTCAACAAAAACACATCATTCATATGCAAAATGATAAATGTGATAAACAAAAACACTACGTAAGATCATTTTTTAAACACATAAGCAACAAAAAAATGCCCTTGATAGATATTGAATAATCCCTCTACACCATCTCCCCATTCTCTACTCAAGATTCTAGTTGAAACATGCTTCTGCTACCTTCTAGAATTTTTGTAAACCAATTCATTTTTATACAAAATATTCCTCACAACTTGCACACTATTCTCCTCTCAGACACTTTCTCAATCAAGAATACAATCGACCTTTACACCTGAAATAATTCTCTCACAAATAATTTTTTGGAGTGATTAAAAAATTAAGTGCAATCCGAGTAATGGGGCACTCAACATATCTATTCATACAACAGAATTGATCCGATAATTTGAACATTTCTCATCCATCACTTGATCATCCTAGATCTACAATGAACGGGGGATCATTTCAACTTTTATCAACTTCTAGATGGGAAGTGAACCATATTGGAATCTTTGACCAAATACTATGTTCAAAAGCCAAAGAAATTTCCCATGGAATTTATTGGATGCACACACATTCTCGGAATTCCACTTACAAAAATGTTCACTAGGAAAATATGGGCATCCCAAAGAAGATCTTCACCAGGATAACATAGTCATCTCAGTGAATATAGAAAAATCTTTGCTCTGTGCACAACTACTTCTCAAAGAAGATAGCATAACACTTGTAGTTTGTAACCTTCTTGCATCCAATATGCAGCTCAACTTTAGGAAATCAATAGGAAACCTTTAGACATTATTATAAACTTTTAGGATCATACATTTGACATGTACAAGTCATATAAATAATGATCACAGGCCTGAGCATTGGTTAACATCAATGGAAACACCACAATTCCAATAATGGATACTCATTGGATGTGGAATTTAATTCCACATATAACTTGTGTCTGCAACAAACATTTGAGTAAACCTATAAGGATATAAAAAAACACACAATAAATAAAAGTAGTTTTCTTTCTTTAAATTTAAAACTTGTAATTCATATTTTATTATTTTAACTATTTTTTTATTATTTTCCTTAGGAGGCCCATTTTAGACCATAAAATTCTCATAATTCAATTCTAATGAAATTAATTACAATAAATTTATATTTAGTGCTTGATAAATTTGCTTGGTGCAAATAACTTTGTAACCATAAATAGTGAAAAATTATCTAATTGTCCATATTTACTAAGGAACTAATGTCACATTATGGAAATGGTTTTTGTAATGCTTCTTTATTCAGTAGAACAATATTAGGTGAAAATTTATAAATTTGTATCCACATTTTCAAAAGTAAAAACTTAAGGTGAATGATATTCCATATAATAAATTTATGGATCTATTTATGGGTGCATTAAGAAGTGCAATAAGTAATAAGTACACCCCTTTTAACAAATTGCAATTTGGAAAATGGAGTTTGAAGATTAAAATATGGCTACTATAAGGGTTTCCACTACCACTATGAACTATAACTATCACATTGTTCACACTCCTAAACTTAAGAAAAAAACTGTGTTTACACCTCAAGAAATGGATGAAATATGAATAAAGGGTTTATTTTTAAATTTCGATAGAAACCATAATAAGGGACATGAGTGGTGAAAATTTTATTTGACATATTTTTATGCAAAAAAAGAGTAAGAGCTAGAACATTCTTAGGATCCATGTGAATTGAAACTATACCTACCATATTTTTCATGATTTAGATGCAATTATTACTCCATCAATTGTCAAAGTAGATAGTTATATAAAGAAACAAAGGCTAATGATGTCGATTAATTGTGGTAATACACACAACTTCATTAACCACATTAGAAGTTAATGTTCTCAATTTATTAATGTATCCACCAGCTAAACTTTAAGTAATGTTCATAGATGGAGGTACTATAAAATTTGCTGATAAGTGCCGTAATATTTGTTGAGCCTCAAGACTGTCCCTATTTTTGACATCTATCTCACCACTTTCCCTTCCTTTTTATGATAATCCATAAGCTCAATCAGTCTTAATTGACACATTTTCAGTCTGAGAAGGCATTTGAATGATATATATTTTATATTTTAATTTTTCTTATTATTTGAATGAATTTTGTATTTAGCTACAAAATTCATGCAATTTTGTAGCTAATCTTCATTTCTGCAGCTATTGACATTGGTTGACATGTTCCAAATATGAAGGAGAGGAGTGAAGCATATGGGTAGTTTGGAAATGATCCACACATGGATTGTTTCCTACTCACCTGTCCAAAATCGATAGAAATAACACCTAAAATCATGGTCAAAGGATTAGTCAAACAGAGGGTCGAGACCAGCGGATGAGAAGTTGGAAGCTTCACGATTTTTTCTCCACGTATCAAATCATCAAAGTTGTGAAGACCGAAATCATGTTTATAATTCTTCTCCTAAGTTTCATTAATATTTTTAGGCGATATCATCTCAAACACTTGAACTTAACTTGTTATAAATACCAGCCTCTTTTGAACTGGAGATAACCTCAATTTTTGTAATACTGTCACACAGTAAAACACTTTTTTATTAATTCATGGAGAATGCATGTTCAAGACCATTGATATATAATTAGTCACAAGTGATTCTTCAAGTCGTTCTATTGAAGTGGGCCCCTGCACAGAAGAGGGTTCATAGCTTCAATTTCTGTTGTTTCCTAGTATAATTCTTCCATTGCCACAAAACTTAATTGCTGATTTTTTCATAAGTTAAATGTTGTATTTTTCATAAGTTAAATATTGTGTCTTTCGCATATTTGAATGCTCCAATTGATTTGATTTCCTAAATTATCTTAATTTCATGATTTTGTTAACATATGGAATAAAACATTTTTCACATTCACTCACACAGTAAACACATATTTGAGATGAGATAGACATATTAGCTTTCCACAGTAGGTCTGATACTATGTTTTATTTCCTTATTTCAATCAACCTTTTGATTAGCTTAGCATAGTCATTTAGATTGAATATTGCTAGGTTTAATATTTACATTTCATACAACTTAGAATAAAATTCTTTGTTTCCTTAGTGAACAGAATTAGAGTTAATTAAATACTCTGTTTTCAGAACAATTACTCTAGACAGATGTTTCCATTTGGTAGATAAAGTGAATTTTTTTATACATATTTTGATAAGACTTAGACATAGTTTGGATTGATGATTTTTTTATATTTAGAGATGATTTAAGTGTCGAGTATCTGTTATATTCTTTCCACGACTAGACACGCGCAAAGGGGGGTCACAGGGGGGGCGACAACCCCCCTGTTTGGGGTCCGGGGCAGTGCCCCAAGAAAATTTTTTTGGACCCTATTTTTCGATGGGCGGACCCACCCATGGTTTTGTGCATGGGTTTTCACATGGTTTTGGGGTATGATGGTTTTTTTCCCTTAGTGTTTTTTAGATCCGGTCAAGGGAACTACGATTATGTTCTAATCCAAGGTTAATGGATTGGGGTTTACATATGCTTCGGCATGTATATGTATGTGTTGTAACACTAAATGGAATATAATGAAAAATTAATCTGGTTGTCTCGATTTGGGATCTAGGGGAAAATATCTATGTATATCTATTTTATGATTTATGCTCTCACTATTGTTTATTTTCGGTTTTTAAGATTCGTTTGCAGATAATTTCTATACAGGGTTAAAACCTACATTTGGTATCGGAGTTGTTTTAGCTTCAAGGGGATGCCTTTAATTTTGAGGGGCTTTTGCTAAGGCCTGTGGTAGAACATGTTTAGTGGGAGATCTGTGGGATCGATTCTTGTGGTGAAAGAACATGACGAGCAGTCGAAAGATAGAGATTGAGAAATTTGATGGTCAGAGTTTTGAGTTGTGGAAGGTCAAGATGGAGGATCTGCTCGTGGATAAAGACCAATGGATCGTGGTAGATCCAGGTACTAAACCAATGGCAATGTCAGATGAAGACTAGAAAAATTTGGATCGGAGGGCGAAGAGAAAAATACGGTTGTGTGTCTCAGATTCGGTATTGTTGAATGTATTTGGGGAAGCTACGGTGAAGAATTTGTGGGACAAAATTGGGGCTTTGTAGCAATCTAAGTCTCTAGTGAGTAAATTATTCCTATAGAAAAAGATGTATAACCTGAGGATGAAGGATGGAGACTCGGTGACAGAGCATCTGAATGCCTTCAATATTGTGGTAAGTCAGCTGTCATATGTTGATATTAAAATCTCAGATGAAGATAAGTGCATTAGTTTATTGTATTCTCTACTAGACTCGTGGGATAGTCTAGTTATTGCAATAGGTAGTAATACAACTACCTTGAATTTTGATGACACTGTATTAGCCTTACTGTCAGAGGAAATGAGACGGAGAAATATGGAGGGCCAAAATGGAGATTCCTTATACGTATGAGGAAGGTCCCAGAATATAGACAAGAATAAGGTTTTAAGTGGGAGATCTAAATCTCTTGGAAAGTTTGTAAAGGTGTTCTGGAAATGCGGAAAGCAAGGGCACTACAAAACGGACTGCAGAATTAAATCTTGTGAGAAAGGAAAGGTACCTGATGATGCTCCTTCTACTGAGGCAAAAACCACCTCGATGAAGGTGAGGATGTGTATTTGACTTCCTCTTCAATTACACATGTAGATCATGAGTCATGGTTGATTGACTCGGGTGCATCCTTTCACTTCACTCCCCATAGGAAGTGGTTCTGTGAGTATGAGAAATATGATGGTAGTGATGTCTTCTTAGGTGATGATAGGAAGGAAAAAAAAATTCAGACGTGGAAAAGTCAAGCTGAAGCTGCAAGGTGGAAGGATTAAAACACATCCTGGTGTTCTGCACATTCTTGCATTGGCCAGAAATCTAATTTCTGTAAGCAATATGGATAATGCAGGTGTAAAAACAGTGTTCGAGAAAGATACAAGATCCCTGTAAGATGGTTCGAGGAGCACTGGTATTAATGCGGGGAGTTTGTATTGGAACTCTGTACAAGCTTCAGGGTAGCACTGTTATTGATGGTTGCAATAGTTCTATGGTTCCTAAAAGTGGAGCGGAAAGCTTAGCGGACTATGGAGAAAAGACCATGCTATGGCATCAAAGGCATGGACATATTGGAGAGAAGGGCCTTCGGATACTGCATGGAAATGTTATGGTAGAAGGTATGTCTAATAGCTCTCTGGATTTCAATTTTTGTGAACATTGTGTATATGGGAAGCAGAATCGGGTGAGTTTTCCTTCTGGTGCTAAGAGGGCGAACAAGATATTAGAGCTCGGGCACAGTGATGTGTTTGGACCTATGTCGGTTCCATCACTGGGTAAGTCTGTGCATACTATGTTTCATTCATAAATGACTACTCAAGGAATACATGGATATATTTATTGAGGAAGAAATTTGAAGTCTTTCGTAGATTTAAAGAATTTAAGGCTCTGATGGAAAACTAGACAGAGAAGCAGATAAAGGTGCCAAGGACAGATAATGGTGCGGAGTTCTGCAAGAAGGAATTTGAAGAGTTCTATATGAAGAGTGGTATAGCACAACAAAATACTACTCCATACACACCTCAGCAAAACGAAGTTGCAGAAATAATGGACAGAACGCTAATGGAAAAGGAAAGAAGCATGCTCAGTGGTACCTGGTTAGGACAAGAATTCTGGTCAAAGGAAGTGGAGACCACATGTTACTTGGTTAACAGATCACCTTCATTATCGTTGGAGGATGATACTCCACATGAGGTATTGACTGCTAAGAAACCCTCTCTTTCACATCTGAGGGTATTTGGATGTGATGCATATGTGCATGTTCCAAATGAGAAAAGGACCAAGTTGGATAATAAATATGAAAGGTGCATATCTATTGGGTATAAGGATGTTTTAAAGGGTTACAAGCTTTGTAACCCGAAAACAAGGAAGGTTGTGTACAGCCAAGATGTGGTGTTTAGAGAGATGAAATATGTTGTTAAACATGAATTCCTACCAAATGAACCTAAGAAGATAGAGTTCGAGCTAAAGGAGGATGAATCAGACTCTACAACAGAAGAAGACTGAGAAGAGGAAGAGCCACAAACTCCAGCTGTGAGAAGATCAGCTTGGGCAATAAGATAACTAGAAAGGTATAGTCATCTGCTTTCTGTTCAAATTTATATTTAACCTGGCGATGATGATCCGAACCATTAGGAGGCAGTAGATTCAGAGGATAGAAAACTCTGGAAGGAGGCCATGGTTGATGAAATGGAATCTTTGCACAAAAATGATGCATGGGATCTGGTGGAGTTGCCGGCTGGAAGGAAGCCCATTGGGAGCAAATGTGTGTTTAAGAAGAAGATGAATGTAGAAGGCAAGGTGGAGAAATACAAAGCTCGGTTGGTAGCGAAAGGTTATTCCCAGGTGCCGGGAATTGATTTTGGTGATATTTTTCTCCTGTTGCCAAGGTTACTTCTATTAGATTACTTTTATCTGTTGCTGCTGCATTTGATTTTGAGATAGAACAGATGGATGTGAAGACAAAATTTCTTCACGAGGATCTAGAAGAGGAGATCTACATGAAGCAACCTGAAGGCTTTATGGTGAAGGGTAAGAAAGAACTGGTATGCAGGTTGAAGAAGTCTCTGTATGGGTTAAAATAATCACCAAGGATGTGGTATCAGAAATTTGATACCTATATACGGGGACTTGGCTTCACCAGAAGCAAGGAGGATCACTGTGTTTATTTTAAATTAATTGGTGACCGTGTTATTTATTTTGTCTTGTATGTGGATGATATGTTGTTGATTGGAAATGGCAAAGAAATTATCCAAGATTTGAAGACCCAACTATTCTCCAAATTCGACATGAAGGATCTGGGTGCTGCAAACTATATTTTGGGCATGGAAATTAAGAGAGATCGGGCAAAGAGGAAGCTCTGGTTAAACCAGAGGAAGTATGCCGAGACTATATTGCAGAGGTTCAATATGCAGGATAGTAAACCGGTGAATGTTCCTATTCCTGTAGGTGTAAAGTTGTCTGTTGAACAGTGTCCCAAGACACAAGAAGAAGAGGAGGATATGTTCCGTGTTCCATATCACGAAGTGCGATATTTCTTTGATGTATACGATGTTACATGCCATGGCAAACATTTCACATGCGAATGGGAATATTGAGAATGTTTATGTCCAACCAGGGAAGGAGCATTGGACAACGGTGAAGCGGGTTTTAGAGATATTTGCGTGGCACTATGATTATAGCTTGGTGTTACACGGCAATTTGTCACCGTCCCTGCCATTCCCCATCCCGCGCATTGGAGGGCTCATTCCGTGACCTGTGAGCAGAGACAAGACTTGAAAATACTTTCATTGCATCCCTCTGAAGATGAGCTTTCATTGCCCTAAAGACATCTCCCTGCAAAAAACCCTAAAAATAGCTCTTTTTCCATTGGCGCGGTTCCACAATTCAGCCCTCGCGCCAAGGGGGCAAATCCTCCAAAGAGGGCGTGCCAATTGGCACTCTGTCATAGAGCCGCACCCGCGCCAACCATATTAAGAGGTGTTTTTTAAAAATAAAAGGCAGAAGTTTCGTCCTAACAAATTCCTGGACTGATATCTATCTTGAGTTGGGAGGTTTGGCTACGGATTTCCATAGAGAGGAAGTGGTTTGCCACCTCTCATGGAAGCTTCCTTTATGATAGGGCCAATCCCATAATTATAGGGATCCCAACTCCCCTTCCTCCATCTATAAAAGCTTGCTCATCTCCTTTGCAAGCTAGTTCCCAAGAGCTTTCACATCCTTATGCTGCAAGAGCCTTCTTGATTCCCTTAAGGCCAAATCCAAGCAAGGAGACTATTGTCAAGTATCCGGAGAGAGAGGCTTGTCCCATCCTTGACAAGCTTTATCGAGACATGTTTTGCTGACGACCCGCCAAAGGAGAGTGCTGCGTCGAAGCTATGGTTGTATTCTTATTTTGACTCATTAATGATAAGCGACTATTGGTTATGGTTCCACTCTTGTTCTTGATTATTTTCATGAGTTATGTCCTCTTCGACTGACATATAGTTGTATATACTGGATTTTATGCTTGCGTTTGTGTTGTTTCTTGCATGTGCAGGTGTCCGATCACGGAGATCGTGAGGATTGTGATCTGCCAGGGCAAAGGAACGGGAGCACCACCTCTTCTACAAACGACCGCGTTGGATTCCGAGTAAGCCTTCATACTTGAAATCGAGTTTATTTGGTCAGGAACCTACACTATAATGTGAATGATTGTTGCTAGACCCGATGCGGGCTAGTAGGGATCGCCTCTTGTCGTGAAGGGGATTTACCTCCTCAACACTTGTGCTACTAGGGAAGACTACGATTGGAAAGAGTGTTGGACATTCGTGGTTTTGTTGATGTAGACTAGGTTGGAGATCTGGACCAAAGAAGATCTACAAGTGGGTATGTGTTTAGCTTATTTGGAGGTGCAGTCAGTTGGATGAGTAAAAGACAGTTTGTAGTGGCTCTTTCAACTACAGAGGCAGAATACATGGCAGCCACTCATGCAATCAAGGAAGCAGTTTCGTTGCAAATATTGTGTTCAAGTATGGGGTTGGTGTAGCAATCTATAAGGATAGACTGTGATAGCCAAAGTGAAATTTTCTTGGCTAAGAACCCTGCTTATCATTCAAAGAAAAAGCACATTGATCTTCAATATCACTTTTTGAGAGATATGGTTGAGGCTAAAAGGGTGTTGCTGGTAAAGGTGGACACTTTGAAGAATGTTGCAGATGCATTGATGAAGTCTGTGAGCACTTAGAAGCTCTCTTGGTGTAGAGAAATAATGGGTGTTGCAGAGCTGGGCTAATGTCTAAGCCCTCCTGTGGCCCCCTACGGAAAGAAAAAAACAAGTGGGAGAATTTTGGGTATGTGTTATATTCTTTCGACAACCATTCACGCGCGTAGGGGGGTCACAGGGGGGGCGGAAACCCCCTCTGTTTAGGGTCCACGGCAGCACCTGGGGAAAAAAAAATTGGACACTATTTTTCTGTGGGCGAACTCGCCCATGGTTTTGTGCATGGGTTTTCACATGGTTTTGGGGCATGATAGTTTTCAGCCCTTGGTATTTTGTAGATCCGGTCAAGGGAACTATGGTTATGGTCTAATCCAAGGTTAATGGATTAGGGTTTATATATGCTTCGGCATGTATATATATGTGTTGTAACACTAAAAGGAATATACTGAAAAATCAAACTGGTCATCCTGATTTGGGATCCAGGGGGAAATATTGTGTATATTTTTTTTATGTTTTATGCTCTAGCTATTGTTTATTTTATGTTTTTAAGATTTGTTTGCAGATAATTTCTGTATAGGGTTAAAACCTACATTTAGTAGATACTTTCATTCTTTAATCAAATAGATTTAGAAGTAGTCTAGATAGATTTTTTAGAGATAATTTTGGGCATAGAATAGTCCAACATACTTAAGATTAATCACTTAACTTGATTTTTTTTTATGAAATATAGATTTTTTTTAGAACAATTTTCTTTCTTAAATTTACATTTCCTTTTCTTCCTTCTTGTAACTTTCATCTTTTAGTTATTAGAATATTTTCTTTAGAGTAATTTATAGATCCATTTCCTTCTTAGATTAATATTAAACATTTCCTTTTCTTCTTTCTTAAGTTTATTCTTCAAGCATTAAACTTCTTGAAGATTCAATTACTTTACTACTTTTAAACTTCATTTATATAAAATCTCTAAAAATACAAAAATATTGAAGTTTCTTTTCTAGCTCTTTTGAAATTAGTTGTTCATCTTTTCCAAAAGTAGAATTCACATTGAATAGGCTTTGATAATTAATTTTAGATTTCATTTCTTAGATCAGTTCTTGGTTTTCCCATTTCATTCAAAAATTTAAGATAAAACACAAAATCTCATAAAAATAAAATATAAAATCTACACAACGAATTCAGAAAGATAAGCTTCTAGCATATATAGTGCACCTGCACTTCACAAGATTACTAACTCCGGTCGATAATTTATGATAGAAATTTAAGACATTAAATTGGCTAAACAATATTCATCTTACTACAGAGAATTATTATTTTTAAACCTTAGTTATTTTTTTCCAAATGGTTGTTGCTAATGTGGTATTAGAACTTTAATGGCTAAAATCATTAGGCATAGTGGCTATAACCTTTCAAGATCTTTTCATCAGATCTTTCTCGAAATGAAAGGAAATCTACGTAAGAGATATTCAACTGAAACCACTGAATACGTAAGAGATATTCAAGTGAAACCACTGAATATGATAAGATCCAAAAATATAACACAACTAATTAAAAAGGGACACTTAGGAGTAATAACACAATTGTTCTTAGTAGACTTTTAATCATTTGAGCCCTACTTATCCTTAGATGTCCAAAGTGATATTGAAAAGAATTTTTAATATTTTCTTAAGATTTCTAGAGACTTTCCATTTATTAGAGATAATGATCGTGCTATTAATATGTTTCTAGGAGACTCCCTCCTAAAATATAGCCTTATAGATGTCCCTATGCTCAAAATAATAACAATTAAAGCATTCTACAAGACCTATTAAAGGATGGAACCTTCATATATATTCAAATTTCTTTCTCTTATGTAGTGGTGATAGCTGAGAAAATGACACTTGATGGTGTATGTGTCTATATTATGAAGAAAATAAAAAGATCACCATTAAAGATAAGTTTATTTTTCTATTTACCAATGAAGTGTTAGCTGAATTGCATGGAATGTTTTTCTTTATTAACTCAGTTCTTCATTAAAGTTATGATCAAATTAGAACGAGATAAAATTATGTCAAGAAAAAAAACTTTTAGAGCACAATTTAAAGTCATTTTGAGTTTCTATTGATCCATATTTAGCTTATTAATACACTGACCAATTTCTAAATCTCAAAAATTTCTTTTTCAAAACCTCCCTATGAAAGTTTTATCAGTAATTTTTTAGGATATATTTATTTACAACAAATCTAGTAAGCCCATGTACAATATACTAACATGGTCTTGCAACTATTAGAGGAACAACAAGTATATGCTAAGGATTATATGTGTGTGTTTAAGGTTCAATAAGTAGAATATATAGGGCATTTTGTAGGTCATGAGGGCATCAAGGTGGATGCTAAGAAAATTAAAGTTATGGTAGACTTACCTATTCCCAAAAATTTGAAGAATATTAAGGGATTATTGGGATTGAAGGGATAATATAGCAAGTATATCAAGGAACATGGTTGAATCCTTATTATTGAAAGAGGATTTTTTTTTGGTTAGAATTACGAAGCAACCAAAACATTTGAGAGGCTTATGGAGGCCATATATAACAGTCTTTTCTCGTAAAGTTTGATTTCACAAAAAATGTTATTTATGGGTGTGATGCTTTGCGGCATGGAAATTGGTGTAACTTTAATGTAATAATGAATATCTCTTTCTTTTGAAATCGACCAATTTTAAGAAATAGACTTGCTCAAACCCATGAGAAGAAAATGTGCCCTATAGTGCATGTAGTTAATCAATGACACCCTTGCTTAATAGGAAGGCAGTTCAAGGAAAAAACACATGCACTATTTAATCCATAACATATTTGGTTATCTCTTCCATAACATACTTGTCATCTAATTTTTTTAGGATTTCACTATTCTCTCCACTTCAAACCATTGGTTCTTGGGGTTAGCATAAATTTCAAAAATCAATTATTATAAAAATGCACTCTTAAAGGAAGAACTATACTTATGCGAAGACAGTCTCAAATTTTTTTATTATTTATATAAAACTAGATTTTTTTTCTCTTTACACCGGTGTTGAATATCCATATTTGATGCCTTCCATGATTGAGTTTTCTCTTACTCACAAAAAAATAAAAATCCTTCATATAATGGAACCAAAAATTTGATTCTTCATGTATGAGGCAAAAACACTTGAATATTCATCTTTGATGTCTTTCAAGGTAGATTTTTCTCTAATTAAAAAAAATATCCCTTTGCAGTAATGGAACGAAAAAATATAGCCTTCATGAATGAGCCAAAAACAAAGAGCTTAAATATATTGACACTTTAAACATGTAAGGTCTTAGTCTGTATATATTTGAGAATAAAAAATAAATATATACATAACATAAAGCTAGAATGCATTGTGAGCATAAAAAAACATACATATATACCTAAAACAAAAAAACACATACATATATACATAAAAAGAAAAAAAAATTATAAACATTCACATGAAAAAGTATATGTTTTAAAACCGAAATCATTCCATATCTAGGATAATGCATGCAAGTTCTTCTTATCTAAGATAATGCATGCAATTTCTTCTTATAATCCGTACAAAATTATCAAATACTAAATTCCTTACACACACACACACACATATATATTTATAAAAATTCATTATACCTTTTAAAACAAAAATGATTCTATACACACATTCATATCATAAGATCTAGGATAATGCACACAAGTTTTCTTGTGATCTTTACAAAATTATCAAAGTCCAAATTCCTGTGACACAAATTTCTTAACCTATGGTATGATAATTTTAATCTTATATTTTTGAAAACACATATCTTTATATATAATAACCCAAGTTAAGAAAATGATTCCATACACACATTCATATCATAAAATCTAGAATAATGCACGCAAGTTCTTCTTGTGATATTTACAAAATTATCAAAGTCCAAATTCCTCTAACAAATAATTTTAATCTTGTATTTTTGAAAACATATATGTTTATATATAATACACTAAGTTATTTTTGTTTTCACAAGTTACAAATAATTCTCAAATAAAAAGTGGAATTCAAAATAAATAGTTTTGATTTATTTTAAAAAGTTATAAATAAATAGTTTTGATTTATTCTAAAAAGTTATAAATAATAACCTAAAACAAAGTCTCTTAAAACAACTGTGGGAATATAACAAAGTAACATGAAACAATTCGGGAATATAACAAAGGGATATCTCACGTCACTTGATTAATTATCATGAATATTTGTTCAAATTTTTTTATACGCATTTAACATTTTATTAGAAAAGCCTATACAATAACTTATTACTAACACATATGTAACAAGTCACCCCTTCTATAACCATCAAAACTAATTTTATACAAAAACTTCCCGTATTTCAAAAAATGTGTAATACATCTTAACCATTCTCACTTGAAATACAATGCAGTATGTAATTTTTTTAACTTGAACCATTCATATAAGTTTTCTCAGTGAGTGTGTATTATAATCTTTGGAAACGAGGATGAGTTGGGTGACTTCGCACTCATCACCCGGCTAGTGTGTACATAATCTTATAAGTGAATTAAAGAGAAAAAACAAAAAAACAATATTTCCGGAGTGTTCATATCATCCGTACAATGATTGGTACCACGAAAGTGCTTTGCAAGACTACCATAACACTCTTTTCTTTTATCTCCACTTTTATTTCCGTTTTCATTTCGTTAATATTTGATTTATTTATTTTGTTCATCATTGGTCGCTTTTTTTTCTACACTTTTTCTCAACATTATCTTAAAATATATGTCAATTAAAGTGGCTTTTTTGCAAGTGGGTTTTGTGATGTGATGGTTCGTGGTCTTTAATCCTACTGCATTTCACACTGGGCCATAACAGTATTTTGAATAAGTCAATTAATATGGGTATCGTCCCCATTGTGAGACACTGTAGTTTTTCACACTTGGGTTCAACATTATCCTAAATAAGTCAGGGTCTCGTCCCTATTGTGAGAAAAATCATGCCCAACTTTTTCGCTGACTTTTCGTGCATGAGTCAAGTGTTCAGATTCTTCCATGAATGAGTTCATTATTAAGTACCTTTATCGTAAAAAGGAGATCGAGTAATCTGAGAGATAATAACGGCATAAAAAAATTCGGATCAACGTACAACGCAGGGCCAGTCACATCTCATGACACGCGAAGACTACTCTCCAGGTTTGTAGCTTCAATCATGGCCGCGAACAACATGGAAGACTACTGACGAGATTCTAGGATAATGAATTAACCCCACTGAACATAGAACTTTCCAAAATTTACTGAATCAGAATTCCTCCCAATTAATATTTATAAGCAAAATAACGAGTTCGGTAAAATTCCAGAATGGAATGAACATGTAATTAATAAAGGCTCCTTAGTTTAAAATTTTCAGGAATGGAATGAATATGTAATTAATAATTGTTTTTTAGTTTAAATATAGTTAATTAGAGTTTGAATTAATGAAAGAATGTGAGATGTTCAATTAAAGTTTTCAAAAAAAAATAGAAATGAAAATTAAAATATTGGGTTGAAATGTTCTTTTTGTGAGTGTTTTATTTTATTGGTTGTAATGAAATTTATTAACATTATATATTTTTGGTAGTGTTTGGTTTAAATTGATATGGAAAAATTTAGAAACAAAAAATTATAAAAACTATTCTTAAATAAAAACAAATTCGAACTAACTAATAAAAATAAAGTTACTAAACAACTCAGCCAAATCACATAAAAAGTAAATAAATTAAGGTAACAACATATTAATAGGGAGTGAAAAGCAAAAAAATAATAATAATAACAAGATATTGGTTAAGTTAGCTGCTATACCGAAAATACCGTGTGAAAGCCACGTAAGTCGAGATGATGCAGGAGTTCCGACGTAGAAAAGAAGGCAAGGCATTCACTATAAAATGTCCTCGGGCTGGCCTCTTCAAATTCAAGAAAAGAGGTAAATCTTGTGGGTGTTACTTTAATTAAGAGAACACCATGATGAAGATGAAGTTTATTGCGATGGCCTCCTCTCTTATTTTGACTCTTACAATCACATATATGTGTGGAGTAACTGCGATTGCTCCTGCATTGAAGTGTCGAAGTAGCCACAAAGTTCTGAATAGAAAAGTGGGAAAGCGGAGTCATAGCGTTAGCTTCCCCCTTATCCATATCTATTCAGAGTGTTCACCGTTCCGTCCTCCTAACAGGACCTGGGAAAGCTTGATGTTTGAAAAAATTAGAGCCGATGCCAATCGTCTGAAGCGGACTTCTCGTTTGTCCAATGAGGACGCGAGCGTAAATGTGCCTGTTAAGTCGGGATCCGGAGAGTACATAATAAAAGTCGATTTTGGCACGCCCAAGCAAAGCATGTATACTCTCATAGACACGGGTAGTGATGTTGCTTGGATTCCATGCAAACAGTGCCAAGGCTGCCAGTCGAACACTCCAACATTCGACCCCACAGCATCTTCATCATATAAGCCCTTGGCCTGCGATTCAGAGGCTTGTCAGCAAACTTCTGGTACCAACTGCGGGGATAATTCGAATTGTCAATTCGAAGTTATATATGGACATGGCACTCAAGTGGACGGTTCACTAGCTTCTGATGCTATCACCCTCGGCTCTCAAGATCTTCCTAATTTCTCATTCGGTTGTGCGGAGTCCTTAAGCCAAGATACAGATTCGTCACCCGGACTGTTGGGATTGGGGGGCGGGTCGCTTTCATTGTTGAATCAGCCTGCCACCGCCCAATTATTTGGCGGAACGTTTTCTTACTGTCTTCCCAGCGCATCTACATCTTCGGGATCCCTTGTGCTCGGGAAGGAAGCTGCACTTTCCCCTCTCGGTTTGAAATTCACCACAATGATAAAAGATTCCTCAATCCCGACATTTTATTTCGTGAACTTGGTCGGAATCAGCGTTGGGGACACAAAGATCTCAGTGCCGGCAACAAATATTGGTAGTGGGGAAGGAACGATCGTCGACTCGGGAACAACGCTGACCCATCTCCCTGATTCTGTTTATACGGCTCTCAGAGACGCTTTCCAGGAGCAGCTCCCTAACTTGCAGGCGACGCCCATCAATGAATTGGACACATGCTACGACTTCTCTTCCTCTTCTTCAGTGGACGTTCCCACCATAACGCTGCACTTGGATAATAATGTGGACCTGCCTTTGCCCAAGGAAAATGTTCTATTGAACGTCGAATCGGGGCTGGCTTGCTTGGCCTTTACCAGTACCGATTCTCGTTCGATCATAGGAAATGTTCAACAGCGAAATTGGCGTGTCGTTTTTGATGTTCCCAACTCTCAAGTGGGATTTGCTCAGGAACAATGTGCTGCCCCTGCTTGATTATACGTCTAATTTTCTTTCTCTTAGTCTTTCTCCAAAATCCGTCATCCATGCATTTTCTTACATGTTTCGTCTGCACCGTCTATTTCAATATGCATTCTCCCCGCTGTATTTGAAAGTAATGCTGCGCCATCGTATGAAATGTGGCAAACAGCAGCAGCGTTTGTGTGGTTCCCGCTCCGTTCGGTGCTTATAGCACATTTATATTTCCATGCTCGTTTCAAATCGGATCGAAATCCGTGGGTTATGCAGTTGTACTTTGTTTTCTATTTTCCTATCTGTCATAAATATATCCTCCCCAAGATTAGCAGTAGAGTTTGTCTCTGGTGCCAGGTAAACACGTATCCATACCAACATCATATGTTACAGTATAGGTGATATTGAATCAATTTCCGTTTATTAAACCGATGAGATAAATCGGACCCTCCAAAATGGATGTTTTATGACTACAAAATTGCCAATGAGGGGGTTTTGCCAGTTCCCGTTCCAACCACTATATTGCTGGCACAGATGGAACAAAACTTGCAGATTCGACTATATTATATTCGTTGCAGTTAGCCACGCGATGAAGTCGCATTCGTTTTTTAAAAATGAATCGTGTTCCTATTCATCCTTGGATCACTTGCTGCAGTGAGTGTTAAAGAGAATAAACTATGATCTCAAAGTTGCTAAGACTGAAGGTAACCCTTAAAAATCAAATAAGATTTTGTTTCCAAAAATACAGCTAATAGATCATATCAAAATTATAAATAAATGAATCCCATAATATATTGACAATTTTCAATAGTGTAATTGTCCGAATTGTTCAATTTACTATAATTCTTAATGGTAATCTAAATTGTCAAAAACGCTTTACCGGCATTACTTTTTAGTGCCATAAATGTTTGATTGTATCATTTATTTTTATTTTTAGACCGAATGTTCTACAATTTTAAATCTGTTTTCAAAACCACATTATATTAACACAACTAATCAATTATATGTAAAATAGCACTATTAAATGTGATTAATATATACCATAGTCATTAATAAATATGAATTAGTATTTATATTAATAAATATATAATTATATTATAAATTATTATTTTTATTATATTATAAATATAATTATAAAATTAATATTTATATTAATAAATATGTAAATATAATAATAATTATATTGTAAATTATCATTATCATTATATTATAAATATAATTACAAAATTAATATTTATATTAATAAATATTTAAATATAATAATAACTATATTATAAATTATTATTATCATTATATTATAAATGCACTTTATAATAATAATTATTATATTAAAATAATATTATTAATATTATCAATAGTTACATCGAAGTTGATTTTCCATCGTCATCGTTGGATTTTTCAAGGCACGTTGACGCACACTACGCGCAGATCATGCTCAGTGTTCATGAGTTTCCCTCTGAGTTGTTTTTCTCTTGGAGTCGTCTTTACTTTGATTTTTTGGAGTTTTCGGTGCTAGAATCCGGTGAAAAAATTTGAGGTGAAATCTTGATTTTTGTTATTTAAACTGGTTTTTTTTTACTGTTTTTATGGATTTGGCACTCTAAAAATCCTCAAAGGCACTTTGATTGTGCAAGATTACCCATCAAACTTCTTTTTTCAATTAATTCATTCAAGATATTAAGAAATTCGACTTGAAAAGTCCGTTAGAAAAACCTTCAAAAGGTCGCACTAAAGACAACTCCATGTGACAACCTCATTAGAGTTAACTTGTGTTAACTAGTTTAAGACTTTTATTATTTTAAATTTCTGGAAAAGGAAAAAAGACTTGAAGCTTTATTGTAGATAAAAAAAAATTTATTTTATTGAAAATCATTAAAGTAGGAGGACTAGTTAATGGAAAGAAAATCTTTTAAGCTGTTGGTAAAAGTTTCCAAGAATAGGAGGTGGTTGCGAACAGTTGGAGAAATAGTTACCCTCTCCTTTGAGGATAAAGTTGGATCCCAGGAGAGGAGAGGGGGTTCTGTGAATTTTGGTAAAGAGGGTGAAGTGTTTTCTAGAGCTGGTAGAGGACCATTTGAAAAATGGCCACCCTGACCCTTGAACGAGATTATCGATTGCCAATTTTAGTTGGCCATCCAGTGTCTACTTGAAGAATTTCAACGTACCTTGTGAGCGCCATCCGGATGCAGGGCTAAGGGGCAAGTGGAAGACGTAATAGCCTCCTTGAAGATTAGGAGGACAATAGCTTGAGTTGCGATTATCTGATAAGTATACTATGCATTTAGGTATTTATTTATTATTGAACTTTGTATGGATGTCTATAGTTTAGAAGTTGTAGGATGCCCTTTTAGGTAATTTACGAATGAATATATATAAGATATGTGTTGCATAGGATGACGTTTCTAAACTATGGAGACATTTCCTATTTGTATTTTAATGGAGCAATCTATTAATGTGTATTCTTCTATTTTCTATCTACGAGTGTTTATTTGTAGCATCGACGGACGGTAAAATAAAATAGCAAGTCTGATAACCAAAATACGGTGAGATAAGCGAGTAGTAAAATAAAGTAGAGAGGCCTTGTAAACAAAAATGCTACAATATCATACGTAGGTTCATAGATAAACGATTCATATGAGTGTTATGTAAGCCACTGTCATGTAAACCCTTATAGGCAGAGAACTATCGAAGGGCAATGTGATTATATTTTTCTTTCTTCTTTTAAAGAGAAGCACAAAAAAAGAATAGGAAATAGCGGAAGTGGTGTGGAAAATGGCTTATACATTGCATTTATAAAAAAGAAAAAGACTCTAGCAAAGAACCATCGAGGTTTGCGAGGCAGTTAAGAGCTCGAGCTATAGCGCCAAAGACAATAAACGGTAATCGTTGCAATAAACAAACGGCCAAACGGGAAAATTATCATTTTAAAAGATACTAAACAATATCATTTTGGTTCTCAAACGCCAAACTATCAGTAAGATTTGTTTTGAAACCCTCGTGAACAACATGCAAAAGGTAGGGTTAATTATTTAGTTTACGGAACCATCCGGGGGTAGTCCCATTTGTTTAAAAAATATTATTACACAAATACAACGATCTCCTAAACATGGCGAGTTTCCACAAGAACTATAAGCCTAACAACGGTGGCGAACCCTTAACGATCTTTATTGTAACCAAGTCAAAAGCCCAAGCCTCAACGAGAGAAAATTGGAGAGAGCTTAGCCCTTAGAGAACTCCAAGTACAGTGATAGGCAATTGTTAAAAAATAGAGGTAGATCTTTGAGTTAGCCGGCCAAGAAAAGGATATGAAACTAGCAAATAAACTCCTCATACCCACTGCAAATGGAGGAGTGAACAACCATCGAGTTAACAAATTGCTAAAGAGGATTCTAGTGAAGCGAGAGAATAACGAGATTAAAACCCTTAATTATTTACGACGAAGATAAAAGTACACATCAATGAAATAACGATCGTGGCCATTCAGCCACAATGACCAAAGTTAAATTTCTACTTGAATTTAAGGGATTAAACCATGTAATAATCTTAAAAATGGGTAAATAGGAAGAGAACTTTACCTGAGTTGCGATGAAGCCATTGCTCACATGGAAGTCATAATTACAGGGATTGGCTCGTAACGCTAAGGTTCTTTCGCATAGTGAAAGCATTTGTATAGAAATTAGAGAGTCAGCTCAGGTCTTCTTGCGAAAACAAAGAAATTGAACGACTAGCTAAGAAATAAGTTTTAGGCTATGGTCCAATTCTAGCAGGGAGCCAAACCTGAAATATAGGACCCGGTGGATTTTAACCTGATGAAATGAGTTTGGCTTCCTTGGAAATCTACGAGAGAACGAAAAATACGTTGAGCTCAAGTAAAATGGCAGTGGACGCCGAACAAAACCTTCGAGCTCACGATCTAACGGGCGAGAGGACGCCGAACCAAAACCCTTCGAGCTCACGCTCACATTGGCCGAAAAGAAGCAGCAAGTAACAGCATTTTTTACTTTCTGGAGGAAATGTAGAACCGAGGTAAATAAGTGACACATGTAGCCAGTCTTATAGGAATTAAATTGACGATGACAGTTATCTGAGGAGGAGTGGATCCGTGCCAAGTGGAGCGACTCATAAGCCCAGATCCCACCGTGTGTATGAGAACCATAAATGTGACGGATGTACTGTCTATAAATGTACAGCTCATGCGTAGGAATTTTCTACATTACTTATTGATGCCTTATATATATGCTTAAATATTATTACTCATAACATTGTCTAATAAGGTTCATACGAGTTATTTCATATGATATGTCCAATGTTTAGATTGCCCATTAAAATTATTTTCATATGAATCTATCCAAATGATGAAGTAAATCTTGAATACTAGAGATGGAAAAATATTATAGGTTGATCAGCAGTGTACGTAAAATTAAAAAAAAAAATTATGATGGTAATTATTGTTTGATGTAAATGATAAATTAATTATCGAGTCGATTGCTACATTTAGGATCTAAAGTGCACTAACGGTGAAGTTGTGTATGTGTTCGGTCTGCGAGAAGAAGCAAGTGAAATGAGGAAGTTGAAACGTACGAGTCACAACCGAAGTCCCAGCAGTCATGAATCCAAAAATGTGGGTTCAGTCATGGTGAACAACACCAAAAGACAAGTCAAACTACTTGGGAGCAAAAACAACAAACACATTTTGTTGTAAATACGGTCACATTAACTACAAGGAAAAAGAGATGATAAGAACCCGGAAGGACAATGGGAGAGTTGTTGCAAGATCAAGAAAAGATTCTAAAAGTTATCGATAAAAAAAAGGAAATCGGGAGATGGGACATCCCGGTCACGGAGAAAAATTGGCAATGGAACATGAAGAACAAAAAACTAGAAACCACGCCACGTGAGCTGAAAAGAGTCCCTCCCAAAAGAGAAAAAAAAACAAAAATTATAATGGGGAGTAGGTAATTTTCGACATTGAATCTAAGGGCGAAGAAAAGGAAATTTGCGGGGGGTGTTTCGTAAAATTAAAAGACACCAACATTTGATGGTGAGGCGGAAAGAGGAGTGGGCTGACATGGTTAATCAATATAAATAAATACTTCAAGTATATGGGCCAATAGCAATCACAAAGTATGATTGGCTGCTTTCTCCTAGATTCACAGAAAAAATACACCATTGTGGTGGGGAGGAGGTAAAAAATGTGCAGCGGCATTGGCCAATGAGATATCACATGGGAAGCTGACTGAGTAATATTTTAAGGATAAATACTTGAAGAAAAGATTTTATGATGACAAAGCTAAGGAGTTCCATGATCTTCGGTTGGAATGACTGACCATGGGCTGGTATGTCACCATATTCACACTTCCCTTTTAAATTCGTTCCTTATCTCAGGAAAAAAGAAAAGCCAACGTCCGAGAGGTTCTTGATTTTCTTGCTCCTTATGAGAGAAACGGATAAATTTGTTAACCCCTCTCGGATACATGGATGAGGCTATGCATAGGCACGAATGTGCTGTCAGTAAAGCCAAGGGTGAAGGAGGAAAAAGGCGCGGTAAGGAAAAATCAGAAAAATAATTCCACTTTCAAAGTAGTAAAAGCGGTAACTTTTCAGGCTGACACAAAACTCCATCAGCCAGGAACTGGTAAAAATCAGCAGGCCTAGGAAGTGATGGCCAACGGAGGAGAAACCCCATGAAGCATCCAAATAAATATATTAAAGGCGATTTCAAAACCTTCCCCTCTGATCTTGTAGAGTTGTGGAGAACTCATTACTATAAAAAGCTGTCCCCAACGGAAGAAAAACTAGGCTGGCCAACAGAATTTGCAAGAGGCATCTACGATTAGAGACGTGGCGCGAAATGTACCTCGCATAAATGCGGCCTTGGAGGGCAGAACGGGGCGATTTCCGTACATGATGATTAATTGGAAGGTACTATACTAACTAAACTGTTTCGATTTTAGTAGATCCTAGAGCAAGTTTAAGTTATGTAAGTCCTAAAATAGTGGAATCATGCAAATTAAAGAGAGAAGAAATTTAAGAACTCCGAGTTCGATAAATTAGCTACGGGGCAAGCGTAAAATAGCACAAATTCCTAATTATCTTGGAAGTGGCGAGTATAGCGATTATAAGTAGACTTAAATATCTTACCATTGGGGTCTTATGAGATGTTAAGTATTGGGAATGGATTATGTTGGAGAGGCAGCTGGACCTAGTGAATGTTGCAAAAGGTCATTCATTTCATAATGCAAGATGGTAACGTGTAAAGAAATTCAAGGAATTAAAAAACCCGTACAACTACGACCAATAATAGCATTCCAAATGGCGAGTGTATCGAAGGATGTCGGTTGTATGCAATTCAAGTAGGGTATGCATATTCAATGCTCCAATCATGGAGGATATTCTGTGGTACGAGAATTCTTGTATGTATTTCGAGAAAACATTCTGGATTGCCACCCAGAGGGATATTGATTTCACCATTGAATTCTTTGCGGGAGCCTCCGTTAATCGAAGTCCTTATAGAATGAGTGTCCCAGAATTAGCAGTGAAGATACGGTTGCGGGAATTGATGGACAAGGGCTATATCCGCCCAAGTGTGTCTCCTTGGGGAGCTTTGATCCTTTTTGTTAACAAAAAGGATGGAACCATACGTATGTGCATGGAATAAAAGACGGAGTTAATAAGTACATTTATTAAGAACAAATACCCCATACCAAGAATCGATGATATATTCGATCGAGTGAGGAGGGCTAAGGTGTTCTCTAAGATAGATTTAAGATCGGTATCATCGAGACTCGGATCATGTGGATGAGACATCTACAAAACAACTTTTCGCACTCGATATTATGAGCATTATGAGTTCGTAGTGCTTCCCTTTGGATGACAAACACACCAACAACCTTTATGAAGGGTTGATGAATGGTATCTTTCATCGGTTTTGGATAATTTTGTACTTGTTACCATAGATGACATACTTATATATTCAAAAAGCGAGGAAGAACATAAAGAACATTTAAGAATAACTTTGGAAATCTTGAGGAAGCATGTCAAATTTATGCTAATTTTAGCAAATGTCATTTCTTTAAATAAAAAATCCATCTTGGGACATGTTATATGTTGAGGGGATAGTTGTAGATCCCAGAATCAAAACTATTATGGAATGGCGGGTACCTCAGAATGTGGTGGACATTAGATCATTTATGGGCCTATTTGGGTATTATAGAAGGTTTATGAAGGTTTCTAAAATTGCTCATTACATCCTTGCGGAAAGAGAAAGGCCGGCCTTTCAAATGGACGAATGAATGTTAGAACGACGACCGAAAAGGTAGAAAAAACTCCTAACTTCTGACACCGATTACTAAAGGTAGTTGACCCAGAGAAAAGACTATGAAGTTTGTGCGGTCTTGTGAAAAATGGTGGTGCGATATTAACTCGGGAGGGCAAAGTGATAGCCTACGAGTCTGGGAAGAACGAAGAACATAGACAATGTTCGCCTATGACTTGGAACTTATAGTGGTAGTGCATGTACTCTCGATGCAGGCACGATATACGCAGAGTAAAATATTTGTACTAAAACGGACCATAGCATCTTGACTAATTATTTCAAGAAGGCGGTTAAATTCTGAACGGAGCAAGATGGAATGCCTTTTTTGAGTAGTTGACATGGATATCCCGACTTTGTTAAGGGAAAATAAAAGCAAGATTCTGAATGTGTTGGTAACCATATAGTATTTATGCATTGTATTACGATTCTTCTTGATCCAATTGTTGGGCTCTGATTAAAAGAAGAAGCATAGAAAGAAAGACACGGAATACCCGATATTTGTGGCAGAGAAAATGGAGGTTAATGAGAAGCCAGAGCAAGACATCATATTTTTGAAATAACGAAGATGAAGTGTTGACCTTTCACGGAAGACTCTATGTGCTGTCTCGTGCGGAGTCTTAAGGAGAAAATCCTAAATGAATTCAACTTTAACGACAATTACACTCGCCATCTAGACTGTCAAAATTCTCCTTTGCAATAATAAAGTGTCTTCTTATTAGCCAATTATCTACGAGAAAGAATATTGCGAATATCTAAGCAAATGTTTGGAATGTCGGCGAGGTTCGGGTGGAGCATTAGCATCTGCGGGACTATTGCGGCCATACCCATTCTGAGTGGAAGTGGAGGTTATCTCATTGGATTTCATCATAGGACTACCACGAACAAAGAAGCAAAATGATTCCATTATGGTGGTAGTAGGCAGTTAAACAAATGCAGTCCATTTCATACCTATACAATCTACATACAAGGCGGTATAGATTAAGATTATATTTATGAGAAGGAAATCTTTAGGTTGCGTAAGCAATTTCGAATCGGGATGTTAAGTTTATATCATACATTAGGAAAACTTTGTTTTCTGGTCAGGGAACTCGGATACACTTTAGTCTTGCCTATCATCCTTAGGCCGATGGCCGGACGAATGGGTAAACCAAAGTTTTGGAGAAGACATGTTGCGCATGTATATGATGCGACAACCGACTAAATTAGAAGGATTACTTTCATGCGGTTGAGTTTTCCTACAACAGACTGTCAAGGGAATCTTTAAATGAGTCCCTTTGAGGCATTATCTTGGAGGCAATGTTGTACACCTATAAGCTAGATGGAATCCTTAAACAAAATTGTTGGGACCTGAAATGTTGGCTGATATGGAAGCTAAAGTCAAAAGAATAGGTAGAATGCGGAAAATTCATAGCAAGGATAGCCAAAATATGTACGCGGACGAAAGAGTGCTACCTTGAATTTGCGATGAGGAACCGTATATGTAAGAATTAAGCCTAAGAGTCATACCATGAGATGGACCTCATTGCCAAATTGGTTCCCGTCTTGTAGACCTTTTCCAAATGCGGGAAAGGGTGGGACCCGATGGCATATAGATTAGCCTTACCCGGACATATTCAAGTACACAATCTATTCCATGTCCCTTCTTGACGATAGCTATGATGAAAAGAATGTGATTCATTGGCAAAGTATTGACCAGTGAGAAAGGAATAGGAATCTAACTTAAGGTTACGAATAATTGATGCATCTTGACTTGAAAATACTTTTTGTTTTTCAAGTAGAACCGAATGGCTAAAGTTCACAAATTGACATAATGCATACTTGAGGAAAAGAGGAAATTTAGCTTCAGAAAATGGTGATCATCACTTCATAAAAGTGCGGTGGAAGCACTTGATTTGGATGAAGCTACTTTAGGAGGATGAGAACTGTGCGGGGAAGCACAGACTCTTCACGAGGAGTTGGGTTGGAGACAGAGACGGTGTTACTTCCAAAGGAGGATGTGTGACCTCATTAGAGTTAACTAGTGTTAACTATTTAAAACTTTTATTTTAAATTTTTGGCAAAGGAAAAAAAAGACTTGAAGCTTTGGCTTCATAGATAAAAACAAATTATTTTATTGAAAATCATTAAAGTAGGAGGACTAGTTAATGAAAAAAAAATATTTTTAGGCTTGTTGGTAAAAGTTTCCAAGAATAGGAGGTGGTTGGGAGCAGGTTGGAGAAATAATTACCCTCTCCTCGAGGATAAATTTGGATCCCCGGAGAGGAGAGGGGGTTCTTTTAATTTTGGTAAGGAAGATGAAGTATTTTCTAGAAGTTTGGTAGAGGACAGTTGAAAATAGCTTCTGCAACCCACTAATGAACAGTTATCTGATTGTGTTGGATTGGCCATCCCGGGAGCCTGGCAGAAGAATTTCAACGTTGCCATGGCGCCATCCGGATGCAGGGCTGGGGCAAGTGGAGGACGTAATAGCCTCCTTGAAGGTTGGGAGGACAACGGCTTGAGTTTACGTATACGGATAAATTATATTGTGCATTTAGGTATTTATTTATTATCGAACTTTGTATGGATGTCTATAGTTTAGAAATTTGTGGGATATATGCCTATTAATTTACAAATGAAATATATAAGATATGTGTTATATAAACGGATAGTAATTATCTTTTGAACTATGGAGACATTTCCTCACGGTATTTTAATGAACAGAGAAATACATTATTAAATCTATTCTTCTATTTTCTATCTACGGTGTTTATTTGTAGCATGCAGCCAGGCGATGGAAAATAAAATAGCAAGTACGGTAACCAAAATCTGAGTTGGATAGCAAAAGAATTAAAATAAAGTAGAGCGGCCTTCTATAAACAAAAATGCTACAATATCATCTATGGAGTTCGTAGATAAACAATTCATATGATGTTATATAAACCTGTCATGTAAACCCTTATATAAGAGAATTATTGAAGGGCAATGTGATTATATTTTCTTTCCTCTCCCAAGAGAAGCACAAAAAATGAGAGCGCGGGAGTGCGTGGAAAATGAAACTTTTGTACATTGCATTTATAAAGAAGAAAAGACTACAAAAAAGCAGGCTCTATCTAGGTTTGCGGGAAGAAAGCGAATTTAAGAGCTCGGGCCTTTATAAACATTTGAAGAAAATGAATGGTAATCATTCCAATAAACAAACGACGGCAGTATCATTTTAAGAATACTATGTAAAAAATATCATTTGAACATAAAAAACACTGAAGCTATCGGCGAGTTTAACTGCAGAAGAACCCTCGTGAACAACATGCAAGGTAGGGTTAATTATTTAGTTTATACAACCATCGGGAGTAATCCCATTTTATTTAAAAAATGCTACACAAATATAGTAGTCTCCTAAACATGGCGAGTTTCCACGGGAACTATAAACCCTAACTGCTTGGTGGGCGAGACCATATTGATGCGCATTGTAACCAAAATTTGAAAGCCCAAGCCTCGACGGAGAAACTTGGAGAGGGCTTAGCCCCTTACTGGAAAACTCAAGTACCTATTGAAATGGAACATAATTGTTGGCAAGGTAAGATGTGGAACTAGCCGGCCAAAGGATATGAAACTAAGCCAATAAACTCCCTCGTACACGCAAATGAAGGAGCGACCACGACCATCGAGTTAACAAATTGTAGAGTTCCGATTAGACGAGCACTAAGATTAAAACCCTTAATTGGCTATTTACGAGCGGGGAGATAAGTACACATTGATAAATAGTAGTCGTGGCCATTCAACTGAAAGCCACAAGCCAAAGGAGATTAAATTTCCTACTTGAAGTTAAGGGATTAAACCATGTAATAATCTTAAAAATGGGTAGGCCGGGCAGGCTGCCCTCGGCATTGCAATAAGATCCATTTCTCCTGTGATCATGCTCTAGGATTGGCCCATAACGCTAAGGTTCTTTCACATAATCAAACCTGTGAAATGGGAGTCGATCCGTCTTCTTGCAAGAAAACAAAAAGAAATTGGAGGCAAACTGTTAAGAAATAAGTTTTAGAGCTGGGATGAATTTTTCCGGGGAACCAGAGCACGAAATATATAGGACACGGGCGGAGTTTGCAACACGATGAAGCCAAGTTTGAGAAAACACGTAAATCCCCAAAGAAGAAAAAATTCGTTGAGCTCACCATTAAGCGCGGTGGGCCTTGAACTAGCCCTTGAGCTCCACGGTCCCAGCAGTGGGGCAGCAAACCAAAAACCATTGGAGCTCCTTTGTCTATTGGCAAGAAATTCGCTAGCATTTTTCCCACCCAGGAAATGTAGAACCAGTGAAATCGTGACACATGTAGCTAATGCTAGAGATAAGTGTATTGCTTGGAATTCCTACGGAGGAGCGAGGATCCAATGCCGGTGGAGTGACTCATAAACCGAGATTCACCAATGTGTAGCGGAGACCATAAATGTATTGAGATAGTGCATCTCTATTCTCAAGACTCATATTGAGAATTTTCTACATTTTCAACATTGATGTAATATATATATGCGCCCAAATATTATTACTCATAACATTCCCAATATTTAGCCAAAGGTTCATATGAAATTTATTCCATATGATCTTTCAATGTTTAAATTTAAGATTAAAATTATTTTCTTATGAATCATCTAAATGATGAAGTAAATGCTTGAATGGAATGGGAAGCATTGAAATGGGTTGTGTAATTCAGTTGGTGTATTAAAAATTAATTATTTTTTTTATGATAGTAATTATTGTTTGATGTAAGTGACACTCCATTTTTAATTTGTATATTATAAATATATTTTATTTATATATTGATAATATATATTTTTATAATATTGTTAAAGTCCATGTCCTATTTTTCATTTCATATATCATATTGAACCTTGCCAACAAAGCTAATTGAATTAACACATAAAAACTATTTATTTTGAATTCACTTTTTTATTTGAGAATTATTTGTAAATTGTGAAAACAAAAATAACTTAATTTATTATATACAAATATATATGTTTTCAAAAATATAAGATTAAAATTATGATACTATAGGTTAAGCAATTTGTGTCAAAAGGACTTTGGACTTTGATAATTTTGTAAAGATCACATGAGAAGAACTTGCATGCATTAACCTAAATCTTATTATATGAATGTGTGTATGGAATCATTTTTTTAATTTAGTTTATTACATATAAATATATATTTTTTCAAAAATATAAGATTAAAATTGTCATACCATAGGTTAAGCGATTTTTGTCGAAAGGAATTTGGACTTTGATAATTTTGTAAAGATCACAAGAAGAACTATGCGTGCATTATCACTAGATCTTATGATATGAATGTGTGTATGGAATCATTTTTTTAACTTAGTTTATTATATATAAATATATATGTTTTCAAAAATATAAGATTAAAATTATCATACTATAGGGTTAAAGCAATTTGTGTGGGAGGAATTTGGACTTTGATAATTTTGTAAAGATCACAAGAAGAACTTGCGTGCATTATCCTAGATTTTATGATATGAATGTGTGTATGGAATCATTTTTTTAACTTAGTTTATTATATATAAATATATATGTTTTTCAAAAAATATAAGATTAAAATTATCATACCATAGATTAAAGAAATTTGTGTCGCAGGAATTTCGACTTTGATAATTTTGTAAAGATCACAAGAAGAACTTGTGTGCATTATCCTAGATCTTATGATATGAATGTGTGTATAGAATCATTTTTGTTTTAAAAGGTATAATGAATTTTTATAAATATATATGTGTGTAGTGTGTGTAAGGAATTTAGTATTTGATAATTTTGTATGATTATAAGAAGAAATTGCATGCATTATCTTAGATAAGAAGAACTTGCATGCATTATCCTAGATATGGAATGATTTCGGGGTTTTAAAACATATACTTTTGTCATGTCGAATGTTTATAATTTTTTTTGCTTTTTATGTATATATGTATGTGTTTTTTGTTTTTTATGTATATATGTATGTTTTTTTTATGCTCACAATGCATTCTAGCTTTATGTTATGTATATATTTATTTTTTTATTCTCAAATATATATAGTCTAAGACCTTACATGTTTAAAGTGTCAATATATTTGAGCTCTTTGTTTTTGGCTCATTCATGAAGGCTATATTTTTTGGTTCCATTACTACAAAGGGATATTTTTTTTAATTAGAGAAAAATCTATCTTGAAAGACATCAAAGATGAATATTCAAGTGTTTTTGCCTCATACATGAAGAATCAAATTTTTGGTTCCATTATATGAAGGATTTTTATTTTTTTGTGAGTAAGAGAAAACTCTATCATGGCAGGCATCAAAGATGGATATTCAACACCGGTGTAAACGAGAAAAAAAATCTAGTTTTATATAAATAATAAAAAAAATTTGAGATCTATCTTCGCATAAGTATAGTTCTTCCTTTATGAGTGCATTTTTTATACTAATTGAGATTTTGAAAATTTATGCTAACCCCAAGAACCAATGGTTTGAAGTGGAGAAAATAGTGAAATCCTAAAAAAATTTAGATGACAAGTATGTTATGGAAGAGATAACCAAATATGTTATGGATTAAATAGTGCATGTGTTTTTTTCCTTGAACTACCTTCCTATTAAGCAAAGGGTGTCATTGATTAACTACATGCACTATAGGGCACATTTTCTTCTCATGGGTTTGAGAAAGTCTATTTCTTAAAACTTGGTGGATTTCAAAAGCAAGAGATATTCATTATTACATTAAAGTTACACCAATTTCCACTGCCGCAAAGCATCACACTCATAAATAACATTTTTTTGTGAAATCAAACTTTACGAGAAAAAGAGTGTTATACATGGCCTCCATAAGCCTCTCAAATGTTTTGGTTGCTTCTTAATTCTAACGAAAAAACATCCTCTTTTAATAATAAGGTTGTCATTCAACCATGTATCCTTGATATACTTGCTATATTATCCCTTCAATCCCAATAATCCCTTAATATTCTTCAAATTTTTTTGGGAATAGGTAAGTCTACCATAACTTTAATTTTCTTAGCATCCACCTTGATGCCCTCATGACCTACAAAATGCCCTATATATTCTACTTATTGAACCTTAAACACACACACATATAATCCTTAGCATATACTTGTTGTTTCTCTAATAGTTGCAAGACCATGTTAGTATATTGTACATGGGCTTACTAGATTTGTTGTAAATAAATATATCCCTAAAAAAATTACTCGATAAAAACTTTCATAGGGAGGTTTTGAAAAAAGAAATTTTTTTGAGATTTAGAAATTGGTCAAGGTATTAATAAGCTAAATATGGATCAATAGAAACTCAAAATGACTTTAAATTGTGCTCTAAAAGTTTTTTTTACTTGACATAATTTTATCTCGTTCTAATTTGATCATAACTTTAAATGAAGAACCGAGTTAATAAAGAAGAACATTCCATGCAATTCATCCCTAACACTTCATTGGTAAATAGAAAAATAAACTTATCTTTAATGTGATCTTTTTTATCTTTCTTCATAATATAGACACATACACCATCAAGTGTCATTTTCTCAGCCTATCACCACTACATAAGAGAAAGAAATTTGAATATATATGAAGGTTCCATCCTTTAATAGGTCTTGTAGAATGCTTTAATTGTTATTATTTTGAGCATAGGGACATCTATAAGGCTATATTTTAGGAGGGAGTCTCCTAGAAACATATTAATAGGACGATCATTATCTCTAATAAATGGAAAGTCTCTAGAAATCTTAAGAAAATCATTAAAAATTCTTTTCAATATCACTTTGGACATCTAAGGATAAAGTAGGGCTCAAATGATTAAAAGTCTACTAAGAACAATTGTGTTATTACTCCTAAGTGTCCCTTTTTTAATTAGTTGTGTTATATTGTTGGATCTTATCATATTCAATGGTTTCACTTGAATATCTCTTACGTATTCGGGGTTTCATGAATATCTCTACGTAGACTTTCATTTCGAGAAAAGATCCGATGAAAAAGATCTTGAAAGGTTATAGCCACTATGCCTAATGATTTTAGCCATTAAAGTTCTAATACCACATTAGCAACAACCATTTGGAAAAAAATAACTAAGGTTTAAAAATAATAATTCTCCGTAGTAAGATGAATATTGTTTAGCCAATTTAATGTCTTAAATTTCTATCATAAATTATCGACCGGGAGTTAGTAATCTTGTGAAGTGCGAGGGTGCACTATATATGCTAGAAGCTTATCTTTCGAATTCGTTGTGTAGATTTTTATATTTTATTTTTTAGTGAGATTTTGTGTTTTATCTTAAATTTTTGAATGAAATGGGAAAACCAAGAACTGATCTAAGAAATGAAATCTAAAATTAATTATCAAAGCCTATTCAATGTGAATTCTACTTTTGGAAAAAGATGAACAACTAATTTCAAAAGAGCTAGAAAAAGAAACTTCAATATTTTTTGTATTTTTAGAGATTTTATATAAATGAAGTTTAAAAGTAGTAAAGTAATTGAATCTTCAAGAAGTTTAATGCTTGAAGAATAAACTTAAGAAAGAAGAAAAAGGAAATGTTTAATATTAATCTAAGAAGGAAATGGATCTATAAATTACTCTAAAGAAAATATTCTAATAACTAAAAGATGAAAAGTTACAAGAAGGAAGAAAAGGAAATGTAAATTTAAGAAAGAAAATTGTTCTAAAAAAAATCTATATTTCATAAAAAGAAATCAAGTTAAGTGATTAATCTTAAGTATGTTGGACTATTCTATGCCCAAAATTATCTCTAAAAAAAATCTATCTAGACTACTTCTAAATCTATTTGATTAAAGAATGAAAGTATCTACTAAATGTAGGTTTTTAACCCCTATACGTAAATTATCTCGCGAAACAAATCTTAAAAACATAAAATAAACAATAGCGAGAGCATAAAACATAAAAACAGATATACATAATATTTTCCCCCTTGGATCCCAAATCGAGATGACCAGCTTGATTTTTCATTATATTCCTTTTAGTGTTACAACACATATATATACATGCCGAAGCATATATAAACCCTAATCCATTAACCTTGGATTAGACCATAACCATAGTTCCCTTGACCGGATCTACAAAATACCAAGGGGCTGAAAAACTATCATGCCCCCAAAACCATGTGAAAACCCATGCACAAAACCATGGGTGAGTCCGCCCCTACGGAAAAAATAGTGTCCAATTTTTTTTCCCCGATGTGCCGCCGTGGACCCTAAACAGAGGGGGTTTCCGCCCCCCCCCCGTGACCCCCCTACGCGCGTGAATGGTCGTCGAAAGAATATAACACATACCCAAAATTCTCCCACTTGTTTTTTTTCTTTCCGTAGGGGGGCCACAGAGGGCTTAGATCATTAGCCCAGTTCCCCGCAACACCCATTATTTCTCTACACCAAGAGAGCTTCTAAGTGCTCGCGTACTTCATCAATGCATCTCGCAACATTCTTCAAAGTGTCCACCTTTACCAACAACACCCTTTTAGCCTCAACCATATCTCTCAAAAAGTGATATTGAAGATCAATGTGCTTTTTCTTTGAATGATAAGCGTGGTTCTTAGCCAAGAAAATTTCACTTTGGCTATCACAGATCTATCCTTATAGATTGCTACACCAACCCCATACTTGAACACAATATTTGCAACGAAAACCGCTTTCCTTGATTGCATGAGTGGCTGCCATGTATTCTCGCCCTCTCCGTAGTTGAAAGAGCCACTACAAACTGTCTTTTACTCATCCAACTGACCGCACCTCCAAATAAGCTAAACACATACCCACTTGTAGATCTTCTTTGGTCCCGGATCTCCAACCTAGTCTACATCAACAAAACCACGAATGTCCAACACTCTTTCCAATCGTAGTCTTCCCTAGTAGCACAAGCCATAATCAATAGTGCCACGCAAATATTTGAAAAACCTCGCTTCACTCATGTTGTCCAATGCTCTTTCCCCGGGTTTGACATAAACCTCTCTCAATATTCCCACCGCATGTGAAATGTAAATTACCAATACAAACCGATGGGCTTCCTTCCGGTCGGAAACTCCACCAAATCCCATGCCCTCATGTTTTATGCAAGGATGCCATTTCATCAACCATGGCCTCCTTCCGGCCGTTTTCCATCCTCTCGAATCTCCCGCCTTCTCCCGATCGGTTCGGGATCATCATTAGTTATAGTTAAAGCAAAAATTTGAACAGAAAGCGAGATGGACTATACCTTCTAGTTATCTTCTTTCACGAGTCGATCTTCTCACACTTTGAGTTTGTGGCCTCTTCCTCTTCTGAGTCTTCTTCTCGTTGTAGAGTCTGATTCATCCTCCTTTTAGCTCAAACTCTATCTTCTTAGGTTCCTTTGGTAGGACTTCATGTTTAACAACATATTTCACATCTCTCTAAACACCACATCTCGTTGTACACAACCTTTCCTTGTTTTCGGGTTACAAAGCTTGTAACCCTTTAAAACCATCCTTATACCCAATAAATATGCACCTTTCATATTTATTATCCAACTTGGTCCTTTTCTCCTTTGGAACATGTACATATGCATCACATCCAAATACCCTCGCATGTGAAAGAGAGGGTTTCTTACCGGTCCCATACCTCATGTGGAGTATTATCCTCCAACGCTAATGAAGGTGATCCGTTAACCAAGTAACATGCGGTCTCCACTTCCTCTAACCCGAATTCTTGTCCTAACCAGGTACCACTGAGCATGCTTCTTGCCTTTTCCATCAGCGTTCTGTCCATTATTTCGCAACTTCGTTTTGTCTGAGGTGTGTATGGAGTAGTATTTTGCCGTGCTATACCACTCTTCTTATAGAAACTCTTCAAATTCCTTCTTGCGAGAACTCCGCACCATTATCCGTACCCTTGGCACCTTTATCTGCTTCTCTGTCTAGTTTTCCATCGTAGCCTTAAATTCTTTTAAATCTATGAAAGACTTCAAATTTCTTCCTCAAAGAAATATATCCATGTATTCCTTGAGAAGTCATTTATGAATGAAACATAGATACACGAACTTACCCAGAGTGATGGAACCGACATGGGTCCAAACACATCACCGTGCCCGAGCTCTAATATCTTGTTCGCCCCTCTTAGCACCGAGAAGAAAAACTCACCCGATTCTCGCTTCCCATATACACAATGTTCACAAAAATTGAAATCCAGAGAGCTATTAGACATACCTTCTACCATACCATTTCCATGCGATATCCGAAGGCCCTTCTCTCCAATATGTCCAAGCCTTTGATGCCATAGCATGGTACTTTTTCTCCATAGTCTCGCTAAGCTTTCCGCTCCACTTTTCGGGAACCATAGAACTATTGCAACCATCAATAACAGTGCTGCTCCCGAGGCTTGTACGGAGTTCCAATCCGAAACTCTCGACATTAATACCAGTGCTCCCGAACCATCTTACAGTGTATCTTGTATCTTTCTCGAACACTCTTTTTTACACCGCATTATCCATATTGCTTACGTAAATTAGATTTGCCAATGCAAGAATGTGCGTAACACTAGGAAGTGTTTTAATCCTTCCACCTTGCAACTTTCAGCTTTTGACTTTTCCACGTCCCGACGATTTTTGTCCTTCCTATCATCACCTAAGAAGACATCACTACCATCATATTTCTCATACTCACGTAACCACTTCCTATGGGGAGTGAAGTGAAAGGATGCACCCGAGTCAATCAACCATGACTCATGATCTACATGTGCAATTGAAGAAGAAGCCAAATACACATCCCCACCTTCATCGAGGAGTGGTTTTTGCCTCGTAGAAGGAGCATCATCGAATCCCTTTCCTTTCTCATGAGATTTAGATTCGCAAGTCCGTTTTTGTAGTGCCCTTCCTTTCCGCATTTCCCGGCACACACCTTTACAAACTTTCCAAGAGATTTAGATCTCCCACTTCAAAACCTTATTCTTGTTTATATTCTGGGACCTTCCTCATACGTATAAGGCATCTCCATTTTGACCCTCCATATTTCTTCGTCTCATTTCCTCCGACAAGTAAGGCTAAGACAATGTCATCAAAATTCAAGGTAGTTGTATTACTACCTATTGCAATAACTAGACTATCCCACGAGTCTAGTAGAGAACACAACAAACTAATGCACTTATCTTCATCTGAGATTTTTAATATCAACAGATGACAGCTGACTTACCACAATATTGAAGGCATTCGGATGTACGTCACCGAGTCTCCATCCTTCATCCTCAGGGTTATACATCTTTTTCGATAGGAATAATTTATTCACTAGAGACTTAGATTGGTACAAAGCCCCAATTTTGTCCCACAAATTCTTCACCGTAGCTTCCCAGATACATTCAACAATACCGAATTTCGAGACACACAACCGTATTTTTCTCTTCGCCCTCCGATCCAAATTTTTCTAGTCTTCATCCGACATTGCCATTGGTTTAGTACCTAGATCTACCACGATCCATTGGTCTTTATCCACCGATAGCATCCTCCATCTTGACCTTCCACAACTCAAAACTCTGACCATCAAATTTCTCAATCTCTATCTTTCGACTGCTCGCCATCTTCTTTCACCGCAAGAATCGATCCCACGAGATCTCCCATTGAACAGAGTTTCATACCACGGAGCCCTGAGCAAAAAGCTCCCTCAGAAGTAAAAGGCATCCCCTTGAGCAGAAACAACTCCGATACCAAATGTAGGTCCACATTAATATCAGTGCGGCGTTATGGTGGGAATGTCCTTTGAAGAAGAGGAAGAGAAGTCATAGCATGTGGCCAAAGATCCAAGCTTTATTATGTACTCTGCGGATCCCGGAAACTTAACATGCACATTTACGGTTCGTCCTCATTGGACAAATAGAAGTCCACTTCAAACGATTGGCATTGGCTCTAATTTCTTCAAACATCAAGTTTTCCTAGTTCTTGTGAGGGAGGGGCAGACATTGAACACTACGAGTTAGTTCTTAATTTTTATTTATTTATTATTTAATTTTTCTCTTTAATTCCATATTTTCTCTTAAATTTTCTATTAGTTCTCTTTATATTTTATGTCTTTTTTATGGTTTTTTAAAAGATGATACATTTTATAGAAAAATTAATTAAAAAAATATTTTATTGATAAATTTTTTTTAGTTTTATTATTTTTTAATTTGACTTATATTTGGCTTTATATATATATATATATATATATATATATATATATATATATATATTATTATTATGTTTTCAATTCCAATTACATTAATCATCACTTTTATTTACATGATTTTATAATTAATAAATATTGTGATAATTAGTTATTAGTTTTTAGAATTTTGTGAGCATTTCTTTCCATAATTTATTAAGAAAGTTTTATTGATGTGTAATTGCTAATGTTTGGGATCTGAACATTTTTTTCTTAACTGTTGAATTTATTTTTATTCAAGGATAGTTTTTATAATTTTGTCTCCAAATTTTTCCATATGTTTGAATAAACACTATAAAAAATATAAAGTTAATAAATTTCATTATAACCAATAAAATAAAACACTAACCAAAAAAACAACATTTTAACACAATATTTTAATTTTCATTTCATTTTTTTATGAAAGCTTTAATTGAACATCTTACACCTTTTCATTAATTCAAACTCCAATTAAATATATTAAACTAAAAAGCAATTATTAATTACTATTCATTCCGTTCAAATTTTTTTTTTAAACTAACTTGAGCCGTTATTAATTGTTCATTCCATTCTGGAATTTCACCGAACTCGTCCATTCACGGAATTTCACGGAACTCGTTATTTTCGTGAGAAAAAAAATTTACTTGTAAAATCACATCCAAATAAATTTGGTCGACGCCTTCCGAACCAACAAGTGTGGTTCATCATCGAACTAGATGAAAAAAATCGATCAGAAACCAATTAAATCGATAAGAAAAGCACCAACTAGCCGTTGTAGAATAACGGCTACTTTGAATAAATCTAGGTCAAAAAAATCATAAAATCAAAAAAAATATATAAATAACAATTTCTTTTATTAAAAGATTAAAATATCCTCCCCAAGATTAGCGATAGAGTTTGTCTCACGGTGCCGAATACATACATATCATACCGACATCATATGTTACGGTATAGGTGATATTGAATCAATTTCCGTTTATTAAGCGGATGAGATAAATGGGACCCTCGAAAATGGATGTTTTATGACTACAAAATTACCAATGAGGGGGTTTCCAGTCGGTTCCAAGCACTATATTCTTGATGCAGATGGAATAAACTTGAATTGAAATACTATTACTATTGTTCGTTCATACCTTGATGAAGTAAATGATAAGTTTTTCAAAATGGTGTCGTATTCCTATTCATCCTTAGATCACTAGCTGCAATGAGTGTTAAAGAGAATAAACTATGATCTCAAAGTTGCTAAGAGTGAAGGTAACCCTTAAAAAACTAATTAAATTAGCATGATATTTTCAAATAAGTTTGCACGTTTCCAAAAATACAACTAATAGATCACTATCAAAATTATAAATAAATGAATCCGAAAGTAATATATTGAAAATTTTCAATAGTGTAATTGTCAATTGTTCAATTTACTATAATTCTTAATGATCATCTAAATTGTCAAAAACAACTTTTCTAGGCATTACTTTTTAGTGCCATAAATGTTTGATTGTATCATTTATTTTTATTTTAGACCGAGATGTTTTACAATTTTAATCATTTTCAAAACCATATTATATTAACACAACTAACCAATTATATGTAAAATAGCACTATTAAATGCGATTAATATATATATAGATATTCAATAAATATGAATTGGTATTTATATTAATAAATATATAAATATAGTAATAATTATATTATAAATTATTATTATCATTATTTTGATGATGAATCTCGGTAGGCAGTTCAATGCAGAAGCAATGTATTCACAACTTGATGAAAGTCTAAAAATTAAATATTACAATATAATAATTATAATAATAATTATTATATTGAAATAATATTATTGATATTATCAATAATTACATCGAAGGTGATTTTCGTTGTCATCATTGGATTTGTCCAGGAGCAGAACATTTGGCCTTTAACTTGGATGCCGACCACTCTCAGTCTTCATGAATTTTCCCTCACAGGCTTGTGCATGCCATGCGGGGTGGCAAAGGTTTGCGTACACCAATAAACATCTCTCAGTCATCAGGGATGCATAATTCAAGCAACAAGCATCCAGTACTTTCCCGCAATAACTCTTTGAGCTTGGGAAAAAAATGGGGGGACATGGTCCTGCATATATTTGGGGATCATCTCCACTCCACAGTGTCCCGTCATCTTGGAATTGCAGTTGAATGCGTTGGTCACCGGAGGTGTGAATCAGTTCAAGAACATGATGGCTGCACTTTTGGTCCATTCATAGGATGCTCAGAGGGGTTATGTCGTTCATATAGTGTGAATAACTATTCATAAATAATTAATTTTTTATTTAGTTAACCCTAGGGGAGGGAGCGATGGAGTGATGAGGTGACGATAGTGTGAGGGGGAAAATGTGTGAGGTAAAGCGTGGCAGTCTTATCATCAAATTGTATTGTGGTGAGGTCGCCATCGGTAGGAACAAATTTGAGTCCCGCAGAATATAAATCAGCCACAGATGGAATAGCTAGTTCATCTCACATGGGAGGTATGAACTTGACCAAGGATTATTTCCCTTCTCCTCTCTGTCTCCTTCTCTTTCGTCCTCTTCAGATTTGATGTCATATTTGTTGAAAAAAAGAGCCAAGGGTTTCTTCAAGGCGCTCAGAATAGGTAGAATTCAGTAATAGAAAAAAACACGTGATGAAAAATCTATGACAAATTGAACAGGACCTACCTTAATAGAGGAGAGAGTCTCCCAAAGCAAATTGAAGTCCTGTGTAACTCTTGACGCGACCTCCGTATCAGGTGCATCATTTCCTTCCTCGGTTAAACTTGGACTCTGATGGCTAGAAACATGGATGATAGTGAAATTATGCGAATATAATGATTCCATTTTTGGCTATTTATATAGCAGCGAAAGTTTTTTTGGAGGGGCTTCATCAAATTTTCCGTTCGACGTAAATTTGATAAAAATTTTGGTAGAACTTCTGTAAAAACTTTTGTCAAACTTTTGTGTCGTTAGAATTAACGGGCCAACGAGGAAAAAAAAATTTGGCCAAACTTTTTTAAAATTTTGGATGAACTAACACGTCTGCAAATACGTAGCAGCCTGGTTGTGAACACATTTCTTCAACTTTTGAATGATTAAACTCCATGAAAATTTATGAATTAACTGACGAAACCAAGACAAGAATTTTTAGAATTTAATCTACTTTCACGAAATATAAATTTTATGGAATTTCATAAGTATTTACTAATTTTAATTAATTTTGTAATAAAATGGGTGCACACAATTTATGAAGGTCACTATGATTCAGTGAAATCAAAATTTTGTATCTTCCAAAATACACTTTAAAAAAATTGAAAAAAATATGTTGCTTTACATTGGTCTATCATCTGTAATGGGTAGTTTTTAAATGTTTAGTTTATAACTAATATGTTGAGAAATTTTGTGCGAGCCAAAACATATTCAAAATATGCAGTTCTTTCATATTCGATCAGTTAAAAAAATTCTACAATTATGATATGCATTAGTTTGTTTCGTAAGTATAATGAAACTAAATTAGACTTTGTCTAGATTGTTCTAACGCATTTTGTTCTTGTCCTGTTCAACTTAAAATATATAAACCACCCCCCCCCCCCCACTCCCAAATGTGGGTGTGCACACACACACACAAACCATGGTATTTAAAATTGGAACCGGTGACTAACTTGATCCACTTATCAAACTAGATTTTGAACCAGAACTAGAAAAGACAGATTGGTCAAATCTCAATGAACCGATCTTTATAAAAATACATGAAATAATTATTTTTTAATGAAAAAAAAAATTAAAATTTAAATCCATGATTCCAAACCAATAGAGATAAAATATGTAAAGTTTGCTCATCTATATACCATGTAAAGCTGAATTCATCAAAATAGCACCGAGTGCATGTAATGTCCCCAATGGATTAAATGGATTAAGGGACAACGTAGGCTATCAATCCCATAGGCTATAGTCATTGATAAAGGGGAAAACTCCAAAATATCCAAGTGTTGGGGCAGCTGGGGTGAAAAATCTCAAAGATGGTGTTTGTTATGAGCCCCGACCCCCATTCAATTGATTAAGGAGAAAAAACCCCCTCAAGGAAATATATAAATACAAGAGGGTTAGATTCAATTAGGGGAATAATTGGATTGGGTTATTTTTCTATGTTTTAAATCCATGTTCTCTTTGGGCTAGTTTTGGTGGAGGTGATCCCACCCTACCTAGTAATTTTCTTTTCTTCTGACATAGGGATTTAACTATCAAATGGAGGAATGAAGTATTTTGGAAAGGATCTGAGAAGGAAAGACCCTCTAAGGCAGGCCAAGACTCTCATGGAGTTGAAGATCATCTCTCTAAGGCTAGAATTAAAGAAGAGATTCAAGGGAAACATTTTATTTGGAAATTCTAAGGCAAGTCATCCAAGTTTTGGAGGATCTACGAATTTTTTTGAGATAAACAAGAACAAACGTCTTAATCTTATGAGGCAGGTTAACATCTTTTCGAGATTTGGGACGATGGTTTTTTTTTTTTTTTTTTTTTTGCAATTCAAGGTTGGAGCATGCAAGTATGTTATGAGGTACTTAAAAAGTGAATTGTTTGAACAAGTCAAGCTTTTTAAGTTGAAGATTTCAAACGAATTTATCTAAGATAAGTAGAAGTACTCCTTGAATCTAGATATTCACACTTGGAGAAAAATCGATTTTTTTCTGAGGGCATGCGAAACACTAGCCTAGCCTAAAGGAGATTCGAGTCACTTGGAATTACTTTATTCCTAGACAAGTGCAGAGGGTTTTGGGGTAACATTATGCAGGAGAACTCGTGTATCTTGTACAAAACTCTTTTGGTCATCTGAGACAATGTGAGAGTTTCTCCAAGGAATATAATAGACTGAAATTCCTTAAATAATTTGCAGAACCATTAAAGTTGGTCTAGATGAATTATTGAAGGGTTCTGAAGTCAAGAACAAATACTCATTATGAAATTTTTTAGCCCTTTAGAAAGTATTTATTATTTAGTAAAAGACTCACCAAGATCTTACAAGATTTTATAATTCAGTGAAAGATTCGCCATGATTTTATAAGATAACATAATATGGTCAGAGATTCGCCAAAAAAATAATATATATACATTTTATATTATTGATAAAATCACCTTCCTCTTTTCCTATGTATCATGGAGATTCAACCCTATATTATACATATAAATTTAAGGCAGTTCTTAAAATTTTCCCTAATCCAAATCTTAGGTAAATTGTAAAGGAAGAACTACAAAAACTACTAAATGCAAACTTTATTTATCAAATATCAGATAGTCAGTGGGTTTCAACTTTAGTAACTGTCCCTAAAAATAATGGCAAATCAAGGGTGTGTATTTATTATATGGATTTGAATAAAGCTACTTTAAAATATCATTTTCCATTAACTTTCATAGATCAAGTTTTGGATATATTAACAGGGAGGAAATATTTTTCATTTTTGGATGGTTTTAGTGGGGATAATCAGTTTCAAGTAGCACTCGAAGACCAAGACAAAGCCACATTTACTTTTCCATGGGGAACTTATGCTTACCAAGTACTTCCTTTTATATTATGCAATGCACCTGCAACATTCCGAAGAGTAGTATTAGGTATTTTCTTTGATTGGGTGAAAATGTGAAGTTGGGTTACACTTTTTGCCCTTTTGTGAGAAAAACTTTCATTTTTTCTGTTCTTCAACTTTCTGCAAGCTAAAACAATTTTTCTGTTTAGAATTTCATTTTGCCATAAAAATAATTGTCAAATTTTTTTTTAGCTTTCTATTACTTATTTTTTGGAATTTTTTTATACACATTTGATATGTCAACTTAGCGTTTCTTTGAGTGTGTGTTTTTTAACAATCGATGGATTCATAAGAAGTCAAATTAATACGCAATATTGTATTCTTTGAAAATTTGTGTTTTTGAGAAAAAGAATGTGTTACAACAATCTAGACAGAGTCTACTTCGGTTTCATCATATTTACAAAGCCAATGGATACATATCATAATTACTGGAATTTTTTGAATTGGTCCAATATGAAAAACTGCATATTTTGAATATGTTTCGCGATGCAAGAAATATCTTAAAATATAAGTTATAAACTAAGAATCTAAAAACTATTCATTAGAGATGACAGACCAATGTAACGTACCATAATTTTTTCATTTTTTTTTACAATGTATTTTGGAAGATACAGAATTTTGATTTCACTGAATCACAATGACCTTCAGAAATTTTTTGCATCTGTTTTATTACAAAATTAATTAAAATTAGTAAATATTTATGAAATTCCATGAAATTTGTATTTCCTGAAAGTAGATTCAATTTTGAAAATGTTTGTCTTGGTTCTAACAGTTAATTCAGAATGTTTCATGGTGTTTAATCAGTCCAAAGTTGCAGAAACGTATTCAGTTCTTGGCTCTGCATAACTGGTGACGGGTTAGTTCGACCGAACTCTTAAACAATGTTTGGCCAAACTATTTCTTAAAATTTCGGCTGAACTTTTACATAACTTTTCGTCGGCCGTAAAGTACCGCCGAGCCCCTCCAAAAAAACATTTCACAGCAATATAAATTGTCGTGAAACCATTCATTATTTTTGCATATTTTCGCACGTCTGGTCTGATTTTACAAAAGCCTTGATCTAATTTTGCAAAGAATTGTTTTTGGTTTAAGGACTTTTCTTGGAGGTACATTCAAAGGAATTTTCTTTGAGACACATTATTTTCGTACATTTGATGTGATTTTGCAAGGAATTGTTTTGGGTTTAAAGAATTTTCGTGGAGGTACATTCAAAATTTCTTGAAGGTACATTCAAAAAACATTTTTAAAGACTTTTCTTGGAGGTACATTCAAAAGACATTTCCTGGAGGTATGTGATACATTTTTTTGGGCTTCATTTTTTTTAAAGTATGGATTTGGGCTTAATTTCGAAAGGACATGTTTTGGTTTTGGGTTGAAGTAAATCTTTTATAATGATTTTTTAAATTGAGTTTTTGTGTAACTTTTTAAATGAATTTTTTTTGTAGGACATGGAAGGAAATATTTTGAACTTTGTTTCATTTTTATAAGACAATTTTTTCTTGAATTTTGTAAAGTAAGTGTTTTGGATTGGAGTATATATTTTTTGCAAAAATTTTAAAATGAGTTTTTTTTTTTTAAATTAAATATTTTGTGATGTTTTTTTTTAATTGAGTTTTTGTCTAAATTTTTGAAGGAAATTTTTTTAACTTCATATTCTATTATCATGGGAAACTGAAGGAATTTTACAAGAAAATATGATCAAAAAATAGACCCTGAGGAACGTAGAGAAGAGACGAGACAATCTCGCAAAATAAATATAGAAGCAGTCTCAAATATTGAAGGGGGAAATCAACCTCAAATAGAAGTTGAAACATGTATGTAAATGTAAATATTATGATTTTGATATATTTGTGTTCTCTATAAACAGAAGCTGTTCTCATTTAGCTATTCAATTTTAAAACATTTTTACAATGTAAACAGAGAGAGATATTCCTCAAAACATTGATGATGAGATACAAAATTTTGAAAGAGAAAGTGAAAGAGATATTGAACTAATGATTGAAGATGGTGAAAATGATGAAAGAAATTCAAGTGAAGAAATTGAATCACAAGGTATATATATATATATATATATATATATATTGAACACATGCACGTATTATTGAAATTATACATATATTTATTAATTTAGTTATTTATTGAATATGTAAATTTATTATAACATTTTTCCTAATACAAAGTATAAAACTAATGTTTATGAGTGATACAGAAGATGTTGAAACCCACACATATGATAAAGGCACCTCATTATATATTTAATATCATGTTAACCTACATTTAAAGTTTTGTAATAAAAGGTATGTATCGTTTCCAAATTTATGTATGTATTCTACTATTATTAAATTATAAGCTACAACTTTATTGGTATTCAGTACCAACCAAAGATAAAAAAATGAAGTGAAAGTACAAATATAAATAGTGTTGTAAACTTAAATGAGAATATCTAGACTTAAAAATGTTTTTTGTATGTAGAGAAATATATATGGCAGTGGTTTCATCAAGTACTAAAGAAAATCGCTTGGTAGAATCTATGGCACGAGAATTAGGAACCTCGCGAAAAACTTTGCACAAACATCAGAAATTTCGGTTGCAAATAGATGTAAATGATGAAATTGCTTGTTGGAAAGCTATTTGTAGTCAACCATACAAAGATAGACTTGGAGAAAATATTAAAAAAATAATATATGAATATTGGAAGAAAAATTTGCGTGTTTCGCCAACTACAAGGCATGTGATGCGAAGAAGAATAACACAAAATTAGTACGAAGAACATGAAAAACATTTCTTGGAAACCATTCAGATAGAGTTTTTCAACAAGTTCAAAGAAGAGAATCATGAAATTCATGTTTCAATCAGTGCTTTTGTTCAAAACTACAAAGTGTGTGTTCCAGCCACAACAATACTTGTTTTTTCTGCTAATGGCAATTGAAATGTTATGAGCATTCCTGATTTTTATAGTGTAATACTTCCAAGGATCACCTCCTCCATTTCATCCATTATTTCACATCTCAAATTCTATGTGAAAGAGAAAGTGATGAACTATTTTATGAAAATAAATGTGTTCGTGGTAAAAAATGAGATGATTCTGGAAATTTAACTAAATATCAAAACAAATATCGTACTGATATAAATGATCAATCATTGTCCAACATGAAAGAATAAAGACACATATATCCATATATTGTTCCTCCAAGGTAAAGAAAGTAAAAGAATTTACTATGAAAAGAAGAATTTTTGTGATAGACTAGAAAGTTTGAGGCATAAATTTACAAATACACCAATCATTCCCATACAGCTCGATGGCAATACCTGCAATTCAAAAAATCCCGTGAAGTTTTTCCACCAGGGACCATTTTGTTAGTGATTGATTTTGCAGAAAACTACACATTTGTTCCACAAAAATAAATTCAGAGTGAATACTATCATTCTGACCAAGTCTCCATGTTCGTCCATATTCTATATAGACATGCTAAAAAAACGTCGATCATATAGAAATCACCAGTGAAAATCGACATATTATTAAAGAATATCACTTTTATATCAGTGACGATCGTACACATGATACATATTTTGTACAACATTGTTTTGGAAAAATTTATGATTCTCAAAAACCAGAAAGGTGAATAAAACTAACAGCATTAAGGCAGTCAAAATGGAGTGCGCAGACATTTAGAAACTGTGATGATCATCCTTTGGTTCGTTGTTCTTACATGAAAACTCGTATTAAACATTGTTGGTCTCTTTGAGACTGCCATGTAAAAGGAGAACAAGGACGGCAAGGGTATTAATAAATATCAACTTCGGGTTATCAAATGAACCCTCTCGGTGTTTAAAACTCTGTGGATTTTTAAAGAAGTTGTTCAACGGTGCATCGCTACTCTAAGCCATGAGACTAACCGATCAAGGGAAGTGTGAAGGTAAATCCAATTTAATTTTTATTGGATATCTAATTAAATAAACAGTGTACATTTATCATAATGATTATCTTTGATTGTATTTTGATATCATATTTACATTCTTCTTTAAATTTTCCATATAAAGGTTTTTTTGGCATATAGGGATTGAAGACGTAGATAGATCAATTGGAAATGATGTTGAAACAATAAAAGGGACTCGAAAATTGCATTCAATTAAAACAAAGTCATCCAAAAATGTGTTTGCATTGGATAAAAGAAAATATTCTTGTTTTTTTCCTGTTTGCATAGACAACACAAAATCCAACGACGTTTGTGAAAACAAAATGTATGTAAAATATTGGAAACATACAGAGCTAAATACAAAGGGAAAAATGTCCGTTGCAATGTTTGAAGAAATGCAATCAGAGGAGACTACAATGTCATCCGATGGTGATCGAGTTTCTGATCCTTTTAGAGAAGGTAACATTTGAATTGCTTTCTAATGATAAAGATCTAGAAATAAATTTGAATATGTATACTTTTGTCAATTTTGTTTTATTTTGCACGAGATGTTTTTGCTGTAATTGCACCTACTGAAAATGATGAAAATGTGAAGTATTATTTGATGCGTTGCAATGAATGAAAAATGAAATTATTAGAAGACTATAATGATCACGGATTTCTATATGAAAGAGGATCTATTATTCTGAAAGGTTATTTTTTCAGACAAACTAATCAAAGTGGGAATTTTGTTTACTTTGAAGACTATGAACCTGATTTCATAAGTTGTCAATATAGTCACTTGGTGTGTGCAGCACACATAAAGTTGATCGAGGTTCAATCAAAGAAAAAAACGAATATTAAGAAATGGAAAATGTCAAAATCCAATCATGAACGGATTATTGAAGATGGCATTCCATTGGAATTTTTTTGATTGAACTGCCCAACAATTTATTCTCTTTGGATTATATGTTCTAGAACTTCCAGTACTCAATTAAAAATTGAGTTGCCTTGTTATGTTATCTGTGCAAGTGTTTTCACATGTACAGATTGTTTTGGTACATGCACACTCTACTATAAATTGAAAGTAGCTTTTCTATACATGCATTGATGAAAAATGTTGCATATATATATATATATATATATGTGTGTGTGTGTGTGTGTGTGTGTTCTAGAATGCAATTAACTGTTCAAGTAGTTTTACTATGTGCATTGATGAAAAATGTTTCACGTACTCAATATATATGTTCTAGAATGCAATTAACTGAAAGTAGTTTTTCTATGTGCGTTGATGAAAAATGTTGCATGTACTGGATATATACACGAATTCAATGCACGCCCAGTTTTTCTTGTGGGATTTTTTGGTAAAAAGTTTCCACAATGTAAATAAATCATCCGCAGTATAATTTTGTATGAAGATTCCTTTCAGACAAGAGACTCAGAGCACTTCTTTGACTTTTGGTGGGATTTGACCCACATCTCTATTCCTGATTGAAAATCTAGTACAAAATTTGTCTGTCCAATGGTCGAATATGTTCTATGTGCATTGATGAAAAATGTTGTGCACGTATTGGATATATATATATGTTCTATAATGCAATTAATTGTTCAAGTAGTTTTCCCATGTGCATTGATGAAAAATGTTTCACGTACTGAATATATATATTCTAGAATGAAATTAAAACTGAATGGACCATCAATTTACCAATTTATAAATCAACAAGGCTACCTAGTTGAGTGCATTAATGACATTGACCCCAATTCAACAAACATATATCTACTTCTTATATTTCCAATCAAAATTAAAGGGATTTATATGGGAAAGACGCAGAACATATAGCCTATGAACTACTTTAGTTCATAGGTCAATGAAGGTATCATCATGTGGGAAAATGTTTCAAGAACACTTGATCGTACTTAAAAGTAATCTTAAGATTGTTTTTGATATTTACATACTACATACTATTGTTTGAGTGAAAAAAAATTTAAAAACTTATCAAATGTACTTCAACCATCCAAAACTTGAATTTTAAAAACTTTTTGATTATATCAAAACAAATTACTTCACATGTCATGCCAATTGTAGTTCAACTATCCAATAAAAACATTAAACATTTAACATTATATCACATGCCAAATGTAGATTGAAATGGTATCCAAAACTTAGTTTTAAAAACTTTTTGATTATATCACAACATTACTTCACATGCCTAATGTACTTCAACCATCCAAAACTTGAGTTTTAAAAACTTTTTGATTATATCACAACATTACTTCACATGCCATGCCAATTGTAGTTCAACTATCCAATAAAAACATTTAACATTATATCACTTGCCAAATGTAGATTGAAACCATCCAAAACTTAAGTTTTAAAAACTTTTGATTATATATCGTGCAACATTACTTCACATGCCATGTCAATTATAGTTCAACTATCCAATAAAAACATTTAACATTATATCACATGCCAAATGTAGATTGAAACCATCCAAAACATAACCTTAATTTAACAAAAAAGTATAGATCACAACATTACTTCACATGCCAAATGTACTTCAACCATCCAAAACTTGAGTTTTAAAAACTTTTTGATTATATCACAACATTACTTCACATGCCATGCCAATTGTAGTTCAACTATCCAATAAAAACATTTAACATTTAACATTATATCACATACCAAATGTAGATTTAAACCATCCAAAACTTGAGTTTTAAAAACTTTTTGATTATATCACAACATTACTTCACATGCCATGCCAATTATAGTTCATCTATCCAATAAAAACATTTAACATTATATGACATGCCAAATGTAGATTGAAACCATCCAAAACTTAACTTTTAATTTAACAAAAAATTATAGATCACAACATTACTTCACATTCCAAATGTACTTCAAGCATCCAAAACTTAAGTTTTAAAAACAAAACAAATTATAACACATCATTACATAACATGCCAAATGTAGTTCAAAAGAAAAACATTAATTTATAGATGACAACATTACTAGTAGTTCAATTATCCAAAACTTAAAAGTTTTAAAAACCAAACAAATTATATAACAACATTACTTCACATTCACATGCCAAAAAGTACTAAAACCATCCAAAACTTAACTTTTTGGAACAAAACAAATTATATTAACACTGTAATAAAATATGTCCAAAAATTGTAGATCTCACAAGTATCAAGTATCAAGTTATATATATATGACTGTGCATCTAGATAATATATAAAAAAGTAAATTTAAGACTAGAAATCTTGAAATCAAATCTACAAATCATGTCCATCAAATATAGATGGATGTAGTGTCTTTCCTATCAGAGTCTCAATCTGCGTGCTATCTTGTGAAGCATGGGGAACCTGTACACAATGCACATACAAACATTAAAATTTGATGTTTTAAAAATGAGTGAGAATATATAGAACTTCATGTAAAAAACAAAATATAAAAAAAAATCATGCAATACCTCATGAGGTTCCCTCTCCATTTGTTTGCCTGCTACAACTTCCCCCATGGGAACATCTCCAACAGTAAACTGTAAAATATACATCAACATATACAAACTTAAATATATATCAACATATATATATATATATATATATATATATATATATATATACATCAACAGTAAACTTCAAATTAAAATGCACATGTGTATATATAAACTTATTTTCAATAATATTAAAAAAAAAGTTAGACAAATTGTTCAAATGGTTGAAATGGTGTGGATGTTCCTATCTCCATCGCTAGAGTCCGTGGATTAAAGAAATCTTCTATAGAAACCTAAAATTCAAAATTTTAAAAGTATAAAATAACTCAAGATCAAGATCTCAATTTATAATAAAACTTAAATAAACTTCAATTTATAAATTATAACTTTTAAAAAAACATATATATATTTAAAAGTGAAAAATTGAATACTTCTGTAGGTGAATTTGGGACATCTCCTAAGAGAGGCTCCAAAAGAAAATCTCCAAAAACCTAAAATTCAAAAAATTTAAAATAACTCAAGATATAGATATATATATCTCAATTTTTAATGGAACTTTTTGAGGTGGATATATATATATAACTTAAACATAAATTTTAAAAGTGAAAAATTGTCCATACTTGTTGTGGATGTGGCACATCTCCTAAGGAAGTAGAAGGTACATCTCCCAAGGAAGAAGAAGGTACCGCCATCCCAAAAGATGTAGAAGGTACATCTCCCAAGGAAGAAGAAGGTACCGCCATCCCAAAAACATCGGACAAAATCAGAATCTGTTAAAACATTTTATTATTATATATGTACATGTACATGTGTGCACAATTATTTATTTTAAAAATATCACTTAAAAAACACTAACATTTGTCAACATATCTTGATGGTGAGACCCATCTTCATTGTTTGAACCAGAGGTCCCGAACGTGATATTAACATTTTCGTCATTCATCATGCATGACAACTGCAAATGGTGTTTTAACATATAATGATACATTTTTTTTAGATTAATGTACATACAAATAAATGTATACATGTACATACACATGTATTTATTACAAATTGTACACATGTATGTGTTAAAATAATTGAACCCTAAGGTCATTAACACATATCGTTCCTCTTCCCTCTTCGTTATGAAGAATTAGGTCTTGCCAACCATTGCGACAATTCTTTGCATATATTTAGAGAGCTTCAACATTCATGTTGTCAATCTCTTCATCTGTACAATACACAAAATTGGCACCTGCATTCTCACGTGCTCTTTGTCGATTTAGACAAACATCGACTCCACCCGATCCACTGTGAAAATTGTCGATGATGACATCCCTTGCTTCTCGACTTATTTGAGAAGTCACATCCATCTCTGACCACAGATTTTCGACCCGAAAAGGTCGACTCACCAATGGCGGCTCAAGGCGAGGCAACTCCACATCTCGCCTAGTGCCCCTGCGGGCACACAATCGACCTTTCCCCATACCAAAAAATTCTGATAGAAGGTCATTGTAATTGGGTTTCATTTCCAAAAAAAAATCTACATAAAACAATTTTGCAAAAAAAACAGGAACCTGGTCGTTCCATGGGAGCCTTCCACAGGCCGCAAGGTGCCTATCATACAAATAGTGAGCTATATCGAGGCGTTTGAAATATTGCACCTTCAAAATTTTTCTTTTTGGCCCTTCCTTGAAATTAAACATTGACTTTGCCATTTATTTTGTAACTCTTTGTTTTACATCCTCACATTTATCGGTACCCATTACTGTTTCCTTTCTCTTTCTCATGACTTCTACAAATGTATCAATTGTTGGCCCAACATTTTTGTACACATTTACTAGTTTTCCCAATGAATGTCTAACTATTTCGAGGCTTTGTCGACTCTCAGCAGGTAGAGTCAAAGCCACGAGATCTCTCCACAATTTTGCATGAATTTTTTGACACCTTTCGAAGGTGCATTGCGCCATGTTTATTTCCCATGTTATATGAGAAATGTCGGCCATATAAGTTGTGGTGGGTAGACAACATTATTATTGAATGTAGCATTATGCCCTGCATCTATTTTGACCAACATTTGGAACATTTTTAGCCTCTACATCAATATATATATAATTTTTTATATTAGAAAAAATACGTGTAAACAAATTTGTAGAAATTCAATGAAAAAAATATTGAAATTAATGGCAACCTCGACGTGGTTTGCTAGCATCTTCTCCACCCTGAAACTATTGAAAACCAAAACGACCCTGCTGAGAACCAGCATCACCAGCAGTTGATTGGCCCCTGGGGGAATAAATATCACCACCTTCACGCAACCTTCTACCACTTATTGATGGCCCTATAAGGAGATTTTAACCACCACCAACCTCTCGAAAGGAGAGAGAAGCTTCATAAACAAATACGAATTTATAATCAATTGAAAAATACATGCATACATATAAATACATGTGTATATATTCATTGATTAAATTGTGTTAAAACCATACCACGACTGGGTGAAACATGGGCATCCATGGATGGAGTAGAGACCCTTATCTTCTTATTAGCTCCCAAAAAATAAAAAATGAAACTTATTAACATCTAATTTAACTTACAAAGTTGATAAAAAATCAATTCCATATGTACACACATGTATGGAGATTTAAGATTATATTTAAATTTACCATGAACAACTTTCGATCCAGATCCCCCACTCTCGTAGAGATATGGGATCATTTTTATCTTCTTCGTTCATCCTCCATGATATATATATATATGGTGGACATTTACAATTATTTTTTTAAATAACTAATCTAAATTAAATTCAAAATAAATTTCAAAAAATTAATGTAGTTTAGTGTAAAAAAATTATGTAAAACACAATTTTCAAAGCACTAATTGGTGTTTGAAACTCAATTTAAGCAAAAAAAAAGCTATAAAAATGATAAGTTCACTAAATTGTGTTTTACATGGTGCGAGCACACTTGGTATAAAATAGAAAAAAACACATTTTCATTAAAAAAGAAGTGAAACTCCATTTAAACAAACTCCAATTAAACAAAAAATTGTTGAAGTCCCCGCATTTTAATTTCATAAAAATGTGAAGTTCATCACTTGTTGCAAATGTGAAGTTCACCAATTTGCGCTTTACATGGTGTGGTGGGAGCACACTTGGTATATAATTGAAAAAAGCACATGGTCATTAAAAAAGATGCATTTATAAGTACACAACACACACATATCCAAGATATGTTACAATGTCGATCAATAAAGTTTCAAGGAGAGTGTCTCAACATTAATTCATCTTTGAGAGATGAATCTTGAATTTTTGTAGAAAAGCGTCTCAAATCTAATTCATCTTTGAGAGATTAATTTTTAATTTTTGAAGAAGAGTGTCTCAAAACTAATTCATCTTTAAGAGATGAATCTTGCATTGGAATTGCCCCATATAATTCTAATTCATCTATTAATTCATCTTTGATAGATGAATCCTGAATTCTCATTGCCCCACGCAATAAATGAGTAGACATCTTATTCACATTTGTACAATGCCTTGTACTAAGAAATTGAAATTGGCTAGCAATATTATTTTCTATTCCATGCAGTTATTTTAGCCTCTCCTTCTTAACTTGGTACACGCCATTCATCTGGTTGCACACAAGTTCAAAATTGGTGAGAACTACAATTCCATTTTATCCATACTCCATTGATGTTCCCAAGCCTTATATCAATCCAATATAATATGCCTCGTTGTTTGTTGTTCTTCCCGATATATTAATTTTCCTTTGGAAGACTTTGGTAGTTGCAATATTGGAAATCACATTTGCAATCACTTCTTTCCCTGGATTGGGATAGCAAGAAAATTCTACGCATAATTTCCATTTTTCAACCGTATTTAATGGTTTTATTATCCCTAAAAAAAAAACAAATTCAATAAAAATATATATATTAAATTGACATTTATTTCAAACGCATGGGAGAAATGAAAAACTTATATTTATATATATTTTAGAGATTGACTGTAGGGGAATTTACTAGATATGTCATCTTTCATAAAAATTGAGATCCAAAGGCTACCTGGCCCTTTACAAACTCTACCTATAGAACTACCATGGATATGAAAATGAAAAACTTCTAATTAGATCTATTCTAGAGATTGAATGTAGGGGCATTTAATCTTAGGTTAAAACCTATGTTTTGTATCAAATCACTTTTGGTTTCAATGGGAAACTTTAATGACTAATTTTTTTTTACATGTTGAATATAAAAGGTTTTTTCTCTCTCATTGTTTGAGATCATGGATATGAAAATGAAAAACTATATACTTGGTTAAAATCTATGTTTTGTATCAAATTACTTTTTGCTTCTAAATACTATATGCATGTTGACTGTAGGGGCATTTACTGTAGGCGCATTTACTATATGAGCATTTAGATCTATTCTAGAGAATGACTGTAGGGGCATTTACTAGATATGTCACCTTTCATAAAAGATGAGATCTAGAGGCTACCTGGCCCTTTATAGACTCTGCATATAGAACTACCATGGATATGAAAATAAAAACCTTCTAATTAGATCTATTCTAGAGATTGAATGTAGGGGAATTTACTAGATTAGGTTAAAACCTATGCTTTGTATCAAATCACTTTTGGTTTCAATCGAAAACTTTTATGGCTAATTTGTGTTTTACATGTTGAATATAAAAGGTTTTTTCTCTCCAATTGTTTGAGATCATGGATATGAAAATGAAAAAATATATACTTGGTTAAAACCTATGTTTTGTACCAAATTACTTTTGTTTCTAAATACTATATACATGTTGATTGTAGGGGCATTTAGATATATTCCAGAGATTGATTGTAGGGGCATTTTCTAGATATGTCACCTTTCATAAAAGATGAGATCCAGAGGCTACCTAGACCTTTACAGACTCTTCCTATAGAACTACCATGGATATGAAAATGAAAAACTTCTACTTAGATCTATTCTAGAAATTGAATGTAGGGGCATTTACTACATTAGTTTAAAGCCTATGTTTTATATCAAATCACTTTTGGTTTCAATGGGAAACTTTTATGGCTAATATTTGTTTTACATGTTGAATATAGAAGGTTTTATCTCTTTCATTGCTCGAGACCATGGATATGAAAATGAGAAACTATATACTTGTTTAAAACCTATGTTTTGTATCAAATTACTTTTTGTTTCTAAATACTATATACATCTTGATTGTAGGGGCATTTTGATCTATTCCAGAGATTGACTGTAGGGGCATTTACTAGATATGTCACCTTTCATAAAAGATGAGATCGAGAAGCTACCTGGCCCTTTACAAACTCTGCCTATAGAAATACCATGGATATGAAAATGAAAATTTTCTAATTAGATCTATTCTAGAGATTGAATGTAGGGGTATTTACTAGATTAGGTTAAAACCTATGTTTTGTATCAAATCACTTTTGGTTTCAATGGAAAACTTTTATGGCTAATTTGTGTTTTACATGTTGAATATAAAAGGTTTTTTCTCTCTCATTGTTTGAGACCATGGATATGAAAATGAAAAGCTACATACTTGGTTAAAACCTATGTTTTTTATCAAATTACTTTTTGTCTCTAAATACTATATACATGTTCACTGTAGGGGCATTTACTTTAAGGGCATTTAGATCTATTCCAAATATTGACTGTAGGGGCATTTACTAGATATATCACCTTTCATAAAAGATGAGATCCAGAGGCTACCTAGCCCTTTACAAACTCTTCCTATAGAACTACCATGGATATGAAAATGAAAAACTTCTAATTAGATCTATTATAGAAATTGAATGTAGGGGCATTTACTAGATTAGGTTAAAACCTATGTTTTGTATCAAATCACTTTTGGTTTCAATGGGAAACTTTTATGGCTAATTTGTGTTTTACATGTCGAATATAAAAAGTTTTTTCTCTCTCATTATTTGAGACCATGGATATGAAAATGAAAAACTATATAATTGATTAAAACCTATGTTTTGTATAAAATTACTTTTTGTTTCTAACTACTATATACATGTTGAATATAAAAGGTTCTTTTCTCTCTCATTGTTTGAGACCATGGATATGAAAATGAAAAACTTCTATTTAGATCTATTCTAGAGATATGGCTAATTCGTGTTTTACATACATTAAATATAAAAGGTTTTTTCTCTCATTGTTTGAGACCATGGATATGAAAATGAAAAACTTCTATACTTAAAACATTGACTTGTAGGGGCATTTACTCTTAGGTTAAAACCTATGTCTTGTATCAAATCAATTATCGTTTCAATGGGAAACTTTTATGGCTAATGAGTGTTCTACATGTTGAATATAAAAGGTTTTTTTCTCTCTCATTGTTTGAGACCGTGGATATGAAAATGAAAAACTTCTATTAATATATATTCTAGAGATATGGCTAATTTGTGTTTTACATACATTGAATATAAAAGGTTTTTTATCTCATTTTTTGCGACCATGGATATGAAAATGAAAAAATTATATTTAAAACAATTCCAGAGATTGACTGTAGGGGCATTTACTCTTAGGTTAAAACCTATGTTTTGTATCAAATCACTTATGGTTTCAATGGGAAACTTTTATGGATAATTTTTGTTCTACATGTTGAATATAAAAGGCTTTTCTCTATCTCATTGATTGAGACCATGGATATGAAAATGAAAAACTTCTATTTAGATCTATTCTAAAGATATGGCTAATTTGTGTTTTACATACATTGAATATAAAAGTTTTTTTCTCTCATTGTTTGAGATTGTGGATATGAAAATGAAAAACTCCAATTAAAAACTATTCCAGAGATTGACTGTAGGGGCATTTACTCTTAGGTTAAAACCTATGTTTTGTATCAAATCACTTATGGTTTCAATGAGAAACTTTTATGGCTAATTTGTGTTTTACATGTTGAATATAAAAGGTTTTTTTCTCTCTCATTGTTTCAGACCATGGATATGAAAATGAAAAACTTCTATTTAGATCTATTCTAGAGATATGGCTAATTTGTGTTTTACATGCATTGAATATAAAAGGTTTTTTCTCTCATTGTTTGAGACCATGGATATGAAAATGAAAAACTTCTATTTAAAAATATTCTAGAGATTGAATGTAGGGGCATTTACTGAGGTTAAAACCTATGTTTTGTATCAAATCACTTATGGTTTCAATGGGAAAATTTTATGGCTAATTTGTGTTTTACATGTTGAATATATATAAATTTTTCTCTCTCTCATTGTTTGAGACCATGGATATAAAAATGAAAAACTTCTATTTAGATCTATTCTAGAGATATGGCTAATTTTTGTTTTACATACATTGAATATAAAAGGTTTTTTCTCTCATTGTTTGAGACCATGGATATGAAAATGAGAAACTTCTATTTAAAACTATTCCAGAGATTGACTATAGGGGAATTTACTCTTAGGCTAAAACCTATGTTTTGTATCAAATCACTTATGGTTTCAATGGGAAACTTTTATGGCTAATTTGTGTTTTAAATGTTGAATATAAAAGGTTTTTTTCTCTCTCTCATTGTTTGAGACCATGGATATGAAAACGAAAACTTCTATTTAGATCTATTCTAGAGATGTGGCTAGTTTGTGTTTTAAGTACATTGAATATAAAGGGTTTTTTCTCTCTCTCATTGTTTGAGACCATGGATATGAAAATGAAAAAATTCTATATATTTAAAACTGTTGCAGAGATTGATTGACTATAGGGGAATTTACTCTTAGGTTAAAACCTATGTTTTGTATCAAATCACTTTTGGTTTCAATGGGAAACTTTAATGGCTAATTTGTGTTTTACATATTGAATATAAAAGGTTTTTTTATTCTAGAGATGTGGCTAATTTGTGTTTTACATACATCAAATATAAAAGGTTTTTTTCTCTCTCTCATTGTTTGAGACCATGGATATGAAAGTGAAAAAAATCTATTTAAAACTATTATAGAGATTGATTGACTGTAAGGGCATTTTCTCCTAGGTTAAAACCTATGTTCTGTATCAAATCACTTTTGGCTCCAACGGGAAACTTTAATGGATAATTTGTGTTTTACATGTTGAATATAAAAGGTTTTTTTCTCTCTCATTGTCTAAGACCATGGATATGAAAATGAAAAACTTCTATTTATATCTATTCTAGAGATGTGGCTAATTTGTGTTTTACATAAATCCAATATAAAAGGTTTTTTCTCTCATTGTTTGAGACCATGGATATGAAAATGAAAAACTTCTATTTAAAACTATTCCAGAGATTGACTGTAGGGGCATTTACTAAGGTTAAAACCTATGTTTTGTATCAAATCATTTTTTGTTTCAATGGGAAACCTGTATGGCTAATTTCTGTTTTACATGTTGAATATAAAAGGTTCTTTCTCTCTCTCATTGTTTGAGACCATGGATATGAAAATGAAAAATTCTATATATTTAAAACTATCCCAGAGATTTATTGATTGTAGGGGCATTTACTCTTAGGTTAAAACCTATGTTTCGTATCAAATCACTTTTGGTTTCAATGGGAAACTTTAATGGATAGTTTGTGTTTTACATGTTGAATATAAAAGCTTTTTTCTCTCTCATTTTTTGTGACCGTGGATATGAAAATGAAAAATTTCTATTTAGATCTATTCTAGAGATGTGGCTTATTTGTGTTTTACATACATCGAATATAAAAGGTTTTTTCTCTCATTGTTTGAGACCATGGATATGAAAATGAAAAACTTCTATTTACGACTATTCTAGAGATTGATTGTAGGGGCATTTACTAAGGTTAAAACCTATGTTTTGTATCAAATCACTTTTGGTTTCAATGGGAAACTTGTATGACTAATTTTTGTTTTACATGTTGAATATAAAAGGTTTCAAAATGCATTGAAACCTATTGAAACCTATTGAAACATGTATGGCTAATGTGTTTTTCTCGAAATGTGATACACCCGATTAAAATGGGAGACATATCGAAATGAATCCTATGGTGTAATAAAATAGTTTCAAGTAGTCTAAAAATATAAATGCATAAATTCAATGAGCATATTTTTGAGATATAAAAGTCCAAAATTGAATAGTTGTCCGTGAACAAATATTAGTGGATCACTATGGATATATTTTCTTCATTAAAAAATATTTTTCTAAAAGGATGCCCACTAAGTTTGGAAGAAGGGAAAGTATCACAAATATATATGTTAATGCATGTGTTTACATTGAATATTTTTCATTTTAAATTAAGAATTTATTTGAAACATTTACCTATATAAGGTTAAAACCTATGTTTTGTATCAAATTGAACTTTTGGTTTCAATGGGAAACTTTTATGGCTAATGTGTTTTTTCTCGAAATGTGATACACCCCATTAAAATAGTAGACATATCAAAATGAATCCTATGGTAAAATCAAATAGTTTCAAGTAGTTTAAAGATAAGGTTAAAACCTATTTTTTGTATCAAATTGAACTTTTGGTTTCAATGGGAAACTTTTATGGCTAATGTGTTTTTTCTTGAAATGTGATACACCCCATTAAAATGGTAGACATATCGAAATGATTCCTATGGTGAAATAAAATAGTTTCAAGTACTTTAAAGATATAGATGCATAAATTCAATGAGCATTGTTTTGAGGTATATAATTCCAAAATGGAATAGTTGTTGGTGAAAAAATATCAATGGGTCACTATGGATATATTTGCTTCATTAAAAGGGATATTTATAGAAGGATGGACTAAGTTGGAAATAAGGGAAAATATCACAATTATATGTTAATGTGCATGTGTTTTATATTGAATATTTTTCATTTTGTTAAGAATCTATTTTCAAGGGATATTTCTAGGAGGATGGACTAAGTTGGAAAGAATGGAAAATATCACAATTATATGTTAATGTGCATGTGTTTTACATTGAATATTTTTCATTTTGTTAAGAATATATTTTCAAAACAATTAACTATATACTTGATTAAAACCTATGTTTTGTATCAAATTACCTTTTGTTTCTAAATTCTATGTTTTTTACATTGAATATTTTTCATTTTATTAAAATATATTTGAAACAATTAAACTATATAAGGTTAAAACCTATGTTTTGTATCAAATCACTTTTGGTTTCAATGAGAAACTTTTATAGCTAATTTTTTTTTTACAATGAATATAAAAGGTTTTTTCTCTCTCTCATTGTTTGAGACCATGGATATGAAAATGAAAAACTTTTATTTAGATATAAGGGCATTTACTGGATATGTCACCTTTCATAAAAGATGATATCTAGAGGCTACCTGGCCCTTTACAGACTCTACCTATAGAACTTGTAGAAGTTAACACTACCTGTCCCAATTATACCCTATGAAGGGTGTAGAGGACCCGTGGAATCACTCAAACTACTTTACGTAGACATAAGGGTGTATAAGAATGCATGCATTTTACATTGAATATTTTTCATTTTAAATTAAGAATCTATTTGAAACAATTACCTATATAAGGTTAAAACCTATATGTTTTGTATCAAATCACTTTTGGTTTCAACGAGAAACTTTTATGGCTAATGTTTTTTTCTCGAAATGTGATACACCCCATTAAAATGGGAGATATATCGAAATTATTCCTATGTTGTGATAAAATATAGATGCATAAATTTAATGAGCATAGTTTTGAGATATAAAAGTCCAAAATGGAAGATTTGTTTGTGAACAAATACCAATGCCACTATGGATATATATCTACTTCATTAAAAGGGATTTTTTTAGAATGATGTCCACTAAGTTGGAAAGAAGGGAAAGTATCACAGTTATATGTTAATGTGCATGTGTTTTGCATTGAATATTTGTCATTTCATTAAAAATCTATTTGAAACATTAAATATATAAGGTTAAAGCCTATGTTTTGTATCAAATTACGTTTGGTTTCAATGGGAAAATTTTATGGCTAATGTGTTTTTCTCGAAATGTGATACACCCCATTAAAATGGGAGATATATCGAAATGAATCCTATGGTGTAGTAAAATAGTTTCAAGTAGTTTAAAAATATAGATGCATAAATTCAATGGGCATAGTTTTGAAATGAATCCTATGGTGTAATAAAATAGTTTCAAGTAGTTTAAAAATATAGATGCATAAATTCAATGAGCATAGTTTTGAGATATAAAGTCCAAAATGGAATAGTTTTCTTTAAACAAATATCAATGGATCACTATGTATATATTTTCTTCATTAAAAAATATTTTTCTAAAATGATATCATACCAATGACATAACTAGGCTAAATATTCAAGATACACATTTCCATTGAATTAAATCACCTATTTTTTGTATCAAATCACTTTTGGTTTCAATGGGAAACCTTTATGGCTAATTTTTGTTTTACATTGAATATAAAAGGTTTTTTTTTCTCTCTCTAATTTTTTGAGACCATGGATATGAAAATGAAAAACTTGTATTTAGATCTATTCTAAATATTGACTGTAGGGCCATTTACTGGATATGTCACCTTTCATAAAATATGAGATCCAGAGGCTACCTGGTCCTTTACAAACTCTGCCTATAAAACTTGTAGAAGTTAACACTACCTATACCAATTATACCCTATGAAGGGTGTAGAGGACCGATGCAATCACTCAAACTACTTTACGTTGACATAAGGGTGTATAAGAATGCATGTGTTATACATTGAATATTTTTCATTTTAAATTAAGAATCTATTTGAAACAATTACCTATATAAGGTTAAAACCTATGTTTTGTATCAAATCACTTTTGGTTTCAATGCTTTGTTTATTGGCTAATGTGTTTTTATCAAATCACTTTTGGTTTTGAAGTATATTCTAGAATCTTCTGTAACCACTTATTATGCCTATAAATATGTAATTAGAGCACATTGATATGAGAAGTCGATACAATTACATGATCAAAAATTAGTAGAGATAAGCAGTGTTTCTATAATATGGGATGACTGGTTAGATTACAGGTTTCCATAGATTAGGCTTATTCAATAACTAATACGTAACGATTACTATTATTACTAAAATCATGCTTAAGGATGAGGTCTTTGTTGAGGAGAAAAGCATGCCTTAAGAGATAGTCCAAACTCTGCTCAATAAGATGCAAGAATTCACAACAGATAAAACAAGCTATTCCATTAATCACAAATGAGTATCTATCAATATCTACTATTTTTGTTTCTAAGGCTGGAAATTTTATCAGAACCAGAACAGAGCTGGCTAAACGGGCCAGTCAGCCTAGTTCAGGGGTTTTTGTAGGCATAAATATCCACTCAAAACAATTTCAACCCAGTTTTGGTCTGAACTGGTTTAGAATCCATCCTGATCATGTCTGGAACTTTGCATATTTTTATTTAAAGGTTTGGATTCACAGAGTATATATACATATATAAAAGAAAAGTTCAATTCTGATAACACTCATACTTGCTAGTATAAGATGTATCATTAAGCATATAAAGGCAATGGGAGGCAGAGGAATAAGAGTGAGTTGTACTCTGAATTGAAAAGAATAAAGAAACTCCGTCAAAAATACTTGTCAGAATTGTTACCTTGCGGCGATATGAATTTGATATTTAAAGCAACATTTTTTTCACCATTCACTTGCCAAATAAACCAAAGAACTTCTCTAGAGTGGGTTCTTCTACCCAAAATGAAAAAAAATAGTGCAATGAAAAACTCAATTGAAATTCCAAACAACTGGTGAACTCTCACATTAGAGAATCTCTGTGAATGTTTTTAATGAGACAACTTCAATGCAGGTATCCTCTTTTGCTAAGAAAAATTACTTTTACAGCTCACAAATATGTAAATAAGGTAAAATCAAGTACATCTGAGAAATATGGAATTTCAAAAATTCCATTATGGTAGTGCTCCTATCAAGTACAGTTTATGATATTCCATACAATAAGCAGTAACCAATTAAAACTAACACCAGATTTGAACCTATAACACCCTGGGTTATCATTATTGGGTCCTGTATTTGATGGAAGACCATGGGGAGTATAATCAAATCAATAGGACACATATTAGACATGGAACTACTAAGAGAATAACCCATATTATCCATAGATATAATTCGAGTAGTGGGGCGAACTGTGGACTCGGACCATACAGGTGATAACAAGATACCCTAATCATTACAAGAACAAGAAAAATGAAAATATTCTACCACATTTCCCTAATCAGCTGGTTTCAATAGAGTCACTCTGCTTAAAGATAGAAACTTTTGGTCTCCCGTGTTTTGACAGTTTGGCAAATCAAAAGACAAGGCAACATCAGAACCAATCTTTAGAGTTCCAGGATCTATTCCTCCTGTTCTCAGAGAGGGATCTCTCAAATATTTGTTTGCAAAGGTTTATCTTGTTTGCTTTGATTATGGATTTTAGACTAGTTATTAAGTGCAGATGTTTGTTTGGTTGGGTTGAGTTGATACAACAGAATATGAAAGGTCTAGGAAAGATAGACAGAAAGAGGAAATATATAGTTCATTGGGCAATGGAGTCAAAATAAGGTCATGACAAACTCTTCAAGGGATATGGGATATCAAAGGGAAAATCTAACTTGGCCGCAGGATCCTTTGTTCTGGAATGAGATGGACATTAATGATTTGGAAAGAGAATTTTAATTATCAATAGAGGGAACTTGAAAACATAACTTAACAATAGAGATGTATTTGATAGACAGGGCTCGCCATAAATTCTACAAACATTCTTTAAGTAAATAATGACTTCAAGACAACTTTTAAAATGAAATCTAAGATTCGGGGAACACCTTATTTCCTCGAAGATCTTATTCTAAAGGACTTTGGAAAACATAAAATATTCACTGATAATTGCATCCATAGAAGAGGGAACACCTAAATAACATCTATGCTTACAACTATAAAGACCTCCAAAACAACTGTTCAAGCAGTGGAAAAGGGCAAGATCAAAACCAACCTGTTTGATTAACTTAAGACAATGGTAGTTCAAAAGGAGACTTCAATAACAGCTTTCAAGTGATAGCATACAAGCAGGGAGAACCATAAATCATGCTAAAACCAACTATTTGAGCTATTAAGGAAATAAACGAGCATGAAGACTAAAGAGAAGGTTTAAAGCCTCTAAAATACTTCAGCAGAAGAAAACATAAAACAGTGAAGGGTGAACAGATCTAAGGTGCTTCCCGGAGTCATTTCTTAGCCTAAAAATTTCAGCCTACTGCAGTAAGAAATTATGAAACATAATGAAAACAGGAGAAAACATTAAAAAATTAGAGTACTTCACCAACCACCAAGCTCATGAATCCAATGATAGAGCCTTCTTAGGAACAGGCATGCAACAACATCATCAAGATATCCGAGACTTCAATTTGTTTTCAACTTCAACAGACTTGTATATTTATTTCAGAGAGTTTCAATGTTACAACTTGTGATCAAACAACAACCAACACTCACTCATCTTCTGCTGTGGTATATATAGAAAGATGAGGAGGTGAGATCTAAAGAAGATCTCAATTACAATTAATACAGGATTTAAATGGCCCATTGGCCCTTGGGAGGCTCAATGAAGAAACCGTAGAGGTGTTCGCCGTATTAATTGATTTACACTTATGATTTAAGCTGGGTAGGAGTATTTGTTGACCTTTGAGGCACAGGTAGTCTGAAGTAACTCTGCATATATTCTTTGCATTGAAGTTCCTGGAAGAAGTGACTTCTTTGGCTGTGTCGAGGCAAAAATCTAATCCTGATCAATAAATTCAGCTCCTGATTGAATCCTTTGAGGCACAGATGGCGCTTTAGTTGCTGGGAGGAATAAATTTGCCTCCATTTGGGGCGGTGGAGGGTTTTCCGGAACAAAACACTTTTAGGTTTTCCTTTAAACTTGTGTTTCGAGTCGGGGATTAGGCTTGTGATAACTGTCTTAGCCGTAATCCCTACTCATCTGATCATTAACTGTCTGCCCTAGTCCATCTCTGGATTTCTGCAATCTAATACCCTTTCTCTACGATTTCTTCACACTTTCCAAGTTTTACAGGGGCGCACAGCAACAAGGTTTCATGAAGCTTTGTTGATAACATAGCTTTGCACCCTGTGGTCGATTTCCTTCGACTAACCAAAAGAACAGGGGTTGTCACCCTCATATTTCGGGTTTTATTCAAACATGGTGAAAGAACCTTAAACCTGCAAAATACAAACAAAATTATGAAATCCTTTGTTTATATGGGAAAATCTGCATCGGAGGGCGTGCGGGAGAATGGGGCAATCGGAACCGTTGATCGCACTGTGAACAATGGTCGGGAGCAATTTGGAAAGTCAGCGGCGGGGATATGTTGACTGGGCAATGGAATCAGGCAAATTGAATGTGGACCATCGATCTGCAGAGATCGACAGTGGGGATTAATTTTCTGCTACGCCGGGGCCTGGTTAAATCGTATGCAACTTGGTTAAAGGTCGGATGACTTCAACGAAGGACAACAGTTGGATGCGCGGGCTCCGATCGGACGGCTAAGATGGATTCCGCTGGGCGGCCTTCGTCTGACAGATAACGCGCAGGGGATTGGCTTTATGCGGAAATTTTTGAATGGTACAGAGGACGCGTGGCAGCCAACGTATGGAATCGCTGGCCGTCGGGTTAAAACCACCCTTCGCATGAAGGTGGTGCAGAAAAACCAAGCGGATTTGAGAAGTGGTGTCTGGCTGGGGGGTCCAAATGATAAGTCGCGCACCGCACCATCCGATCTGTGGAGCACATCAACGGTCGAGATCATTCCATATTTAGCACAGGCGGAAAACTTTGAAATTTAGTTAAAACTCAATTTTCCTGATTTACGAAGGTTTTTGGGTTTTGGCGGAGAAAATTATTTTGGAAGGATAAGCGCCCGAGAGGCTTAGCAGTCGGTTCGGGCGCTCGGGCGCATGGAAGACAGGAGTTAAAAACTTAAGCCCGAGGGGGATCAAGCCCAATACATAAAAAATATGTATTTTTCATGATTTTTTAAAGGTTTTTGGAAGGGGAATTGAGGGCTTCGATAAGGCTAAGAAGGGGTCTTAGACCTTATGGAATAGATTTTATGAAATGGAAAGGGAAGAAAACATGAAATTATAGGATTTTTCATGGAAGATGGAGGGTTAGGAAAAAATGTTAGTTTGGGAAGGAAGAAAAAGGGGAAAAATGGGGTTTTGCGACAATGATTTGGCTTTGGAAATCAGCAGGATTTCTAAGTATTGAAGGGAAACAGTAGTGAATATTGTCCAAGGATAGGATACTACCAAGAGTCTTCAAGCATTATCAATTTTAGTAATGAAATTGTTTCTTGAAGGTTATATCAACATCATTTAGCCACCATCTGATATAACAGAGTTTTATGGGTGGCTAACAGGAACCAAGCTAATATTAGTAATAAATGTGTGCTATCCTTGTAATGTAATCATTGTTAATTTACAACTCAATTTTTTTTTCTGTTTATGACAAATACTATATCGTTTTACTATATGGTGCGGTAATGGAGACCACATCAGTACCTATGTAATATTAATAAATACCACTAATAGTGATACTACAATTTTTTTTCTCCTAGTTTTTTTTTGTGATTCATAACATATTTTAGGATCTCTAATATGGAGCAAATACTTACCTAGAGCAACTCCTGAGCAGCGGCACAACTCTTGGGCAGAAATTTGTGGGTGTGGGCGCCAAATCAGCAACAGAGCAGTAGCAACATCACAGAAAGTAAAATAGAAACCTCCGAACAAACTATGGGAACAAATTCACGAGAAAACGAGACTCGTTCGCGGGTGATATATTTATAAAATATGAGTTCGGTCAAACTAAATGTTTGGCCGAACTGTTGTTTTCGGTTTTCCCATCTCCGACCAAAAATATATTTGCCAACGTCATGAGTACGCCGTCAATCTAAATGGTAGAACGAGTTCAGCCGAAATTTTGCAAAATTTCGTCTGAAATATCTTAATAGTTCGGCCGAACTTTCTCAAAAGTTCGGCCCGAACTTTCTCAAAATTTCGGCCGAACTATTGTGGAATTTTTTTTTCCTCCCACAGTTCTCACAAAAGTGTAACCCAACTTCACATTTTCACCCTTAATACATGATTTTTTGGAAGTTTATATGGATGAATTCACGGTCTATGGAAATTATTTTGAAGAAGCTCTTGAAATTTTAGAAAAGATTCTCATAATATGCAAAGAAGAAAATCTCTCATTAAGTCATGAACAATTCTTTATGATGTTTACTGAAGGAATTGTTTTAGGACACCATATTTCAAGAGATCGAATTAAGGTGGACTCATCTATAGTAGAAGTCATTTCCAAATTAGCAATCCCAAATTTTCAAAAATATGTTAGGATTTTTCTTGGTTTTACAGGATACTATAGAAGATTTATAAAAAAAAATCACAAAAATTACATCTCCACTCTTAAAATTGGTCACTAAATATTGTCAATTTAGCTGGAATCCTGAGTGCCAAATGACATTTGAAACTTTGATAGAAAATATATCTGAAGCACCCATTTTAAGAGGACCAAAGTGGAAATTACCTTTTCATATCTCAACTGATGCTTCAGATACAACTCTGGGAGCTGTATTAGGACAAAAAGACTTGAACCCTTATGCCATGTACTATACAAGTAAGAATTTGAATCTTGCTGAGTTAAATTATACTGTTACTGAAAAAGAGTTTCTAGCTGTTGTCCATGCTATTAACAAGTTTAGACATTACATCAGTGGCTATGAAACCTTCATTCACACATATCATTCTACAATTAGATATATAATGAATAATTATATCACTAATGGAAGAATAAAAAGATGGTTTCTACTCTTGCAAGAATTCAATATCACCATTTTAGATCGACCTGGAAAACAAAAAATAGTTGCTAACTTTTGATCTAGAATTCAAAATGATAATAATGATACAATAGTAGAGGATAGTTTTCCTGATGAATAAATTTTTGCAATATTTACTAAATCTCCATGGTTTGCAGACATTTCCAATTACTTTTCCATAGGAAAACTACCATCATATTTGTTTCCTAGATAAAAGAGAAGGACAATTCAAACAAGTGCATCATATTCATGGGTAAATGATGAGTTATACAAGTCAGGTCCAGATCTCATCATCATAATATATATTCGAGAAGATGAAATACCTGAAATACTGAAGGCATGCTATGATGAACCATGTGGAGGAAAACTTTGCTGATAAATGGACTTCTTATAAAATCCTTCTTTTAGGATATTATTGGCCTTCCCTTTTCAAGGATGCCAAGGAGTATATTAAAAGGTATGAAAATTGTCAGAGAATGGGGAAACATGTCCCTATATATGAAATTCCCTTACAACCATAGGTACTCATCGAATCCTTTAAAAAATGGGCTTTGGATTTTGTTGTACCAATCAATCCACCATCAAGAAAAAATGAGGTATATTCTTGTATGCACTGATTATTTCACTAAATGGGTAGAAGCTAAAGAAATTTCTTTTTCTAATGAAAATGTTATAGTTTCATTTATTTTTGAGGATATTTTTACCCATTTTGGTGTCCCGAGGGAAATTGTGAGAGATCATGGAACTCAGTTTACCTAAAGAATGGTGCAAAATATTGTGGAAGAATGTAAAATCAAGCACATAAAGTATACTCTATACCATCTATAGGAAAATGGACAAGTGGAGTCCATTAATAAAGTGATTGAAGCAATCCTCACAAAGATTGTACATCTACATAGAAAGGATTGGGCAGAAAGGCTTTCTGAATCTTTATGGGCCTAGCAAACTACATGGAGGAATAACAACAGGACAGTATTCCCCTATGAAATTGTTTACAAGAAGAAAGTATTGTTTCTAATAGAGTTCCAAATGAGAACCTTCAAAACAAAAATCAAGTTGGGGCTTGACTTATCAGAATCTCAAAAGCATATAATGGAGCAACTCAATGAGCTTGATGAAATAAGGCAAGATGCAGTTCAAAAGAGTAGCATAGTTCAACAACAAAGATCCAGATGGCATGATAAATACATAAAAGAAAGCAAATTTCAAGCAGGATATTGGGCATTTTTATTTGACTCAAAGTTCAAATACTTCCAATGGTAATTTCAAACTCATTGGCTTGCGCCTTATGAGATTGAAGGAGTCTTTGATAATGAAGCAGTTAAGATAAGGACTATCACTGAAGAAAAGGTTCCTCTTCTTGTAAATGGACATCGACTAAAGGTCTATCATAAGCCACTAACAAAAGAGGAGTTTGTCAAAAAATTTCAAGAAAATGATGATATGAAGTTGGTGAAGAATAATCTTTCTTTTTCCCCAACTTAGTCTTATTTTTGTTTTTCATATCTAAAAAGAGAGAGAGAGAGAGAGAGAGAGAGAGAGAGAAAAGAAATAAATAAATAATATATATATTATCCAAAAAATATAAAATAAATAAATTTGTATAAGTATGAAAACCAATCACTGATTAGCATCCTTATACAAGAAATACAAGGTGAAAATCAGAGTTTATTTCTAACATCTTCTATTTTCTTCATTCCCATTCTAAAAATCCCAAATCCTTTGCATTTCCATTTATTTTCCAGAAAAATAAAATATTAGCTACAGAATTGTTGCATTTCTACAACTATCATGACATTCTTCAGCTCTTATAAACTTCTACATCACAGATGAACATGAATTTTTGATAGAAGTAGTTGAAGAAAATATTGAAGATCATATTGAAGAGTGTACTCAAGAACACCTGAAGAATCAAGACAAAAAAGAAACAATAAGGGTTAGCTATGTCAAAGGTATGATACAAATTTGTTAAATAATATGGTTCAAAACATTCATATATATAAATTAGATGATCGTATACTGCCAACTCAAAATTTTATCATTAAAACTGATCAAAATCTAAATCTCATGATTCACCACCAAACCTGCATCATAATCTCCTCAACCATAAAATCTAATCTCATCCATTAATAACTTAACAGTCATGTCTCATGCTGAAACAACACTTATGCCGAAACCTTGTTCACGATCCTAAAACCTCACTCATTTACCTGTATACCTACATGTCTCCATGATTACATGACATAATTCCTCCACATTTTCAAGCTCAGATTAAAACCCTCAATTCATCCAGTTAGGAAGAGACAATCTTGAAGGTAAAACTCTTGACAAAGATATGGGTTTGATTGTAAGAATAGAGCCCGTAGGAAAAATATTCGAGGAGGGATATCCACAGCTAAAGGAGATATTGCAGAAGGCAGAATGAGTTAACTTCATAGAGAAATTTGATAGGTTTCACAAGGAATTCACTAAATATTTTGAAAGAGCCTTCGACAAAGTAGAGGTCGAAATCGGTGACATCAAATTTAAATTCACAGAATCCTTAGTGGCAGAGGTAACTGAACTTCCAAATATCGCTAAAATATGGTTCAAGAAATGAGGAATCATTGGAGAAGAATGGAAATTATTCTTGAAAAACCCAGGTATTGACACAGTATTTTCAAGAAAGGAATTCCTAGCACAACCCTTAAGGGTAAATGGAGAAACATTAATTCATAAATTTATTACATGTGAAAGAAGGTTTGGTTGTATGTTCTTCTATCAAGCTAGGTTACTGATGAATTTTCTAGAAGATAAAGAGATAAACCTTCCATATTTTTTGTTGAATAGTCTAAGGAAGATGGTGGGGATGGTTCAGAAGAGGATTCAAATTATAGATAATACAATGCATCATCAGGAATTTATAAAAATCCTCATTGAATTTCATTTAAAGAGCATAGTAGATGCTTGGGAGGATTTCTTAACAAGAAATCATTTTCAAGAAAAAGAAGAAAAGAAACTTAGTGATAACAAAGGAAAAAGAGAGAAAAAGAGAAAATTTGAGAACCTTGATGTGGATGAACAACCACCTCAAACAAAATCAGAAGATGAAACTCCCATTTCACATTTGTTTGGAAAGGCTAAGAATCAAATCAATAAAAAGAGAGGAGGAAACATGAAATAAAAAAACAAAGACATACACACAGAAAAATTAGAAAATCAGAAAATTTTGCAACCAGTAAGAAGAAGCTCCAGAATTTGCAAAGCAGCCAAAAATCCACTCCCGAAAGTTACAAAACCTATTGATCTAGAATAAAATATTGAGGTACCATTACCTATTATTTCTTATCCCATACAGGATCCAAGTAGAAGAACTTGAGATATTGAACCTATCCAGTAAGAGATCTATGATTACATTGAATATTCAGAAAGAAGAAATGCATAAAAGACATAAAACCTTAATGAACAACCTTCTAGTCCACAAGAACCTCTAGTGAATACTTTAAAACAATAAAATTTTGAGCTAGAGACACTAAATAGGCATATAAAGGAGCAAAATGAAGCTCTAATGTCTCTCTTTGTGTATCTTATTTGTCCATTATTTTTAGTAGTAACATTTTCTTCTCCCTTACTAGAATTTTACTCGAAAAATTTATTCTCGCATGTATGGTTACCACCTCTCTTGTGGGAACTGTTGTTAGAGAGTGTGCAGTAGCTAGCCTCAAATAGGTGGTTATTTTCCTTTGTATATTGATATAACTTAAATCATTTATCTTTTACATACTCTATTTATGCATATATAGGAGTAAAATTAAAATTTTTACTCCGAAAATTGAAATTTCTCTAAGATAAGATCTGGAACAAGGTTTCTATGTAGTCTTTCATAGCTCTGATACCATGTAGAAATGTCAAGAAATTTTCTACTACTAATGAAATCGAACTAAAATCTAGAGACAAAAATTTCTTCTACTATTCTGCAGAAAGGAAAACACATGATAGAAACACAAGAAATAACATGCAAACATCAAAACACAAGGAACATAATGATTTTATAGGGGAGTCCAACTAGGAAAAACCCCGCAAATTGAACAATATTTCATATATGTAGGTCAGATGCATGTTGTGAGATAGAGTAAATTTTTATGAAATAAAATTTAGCTCGTCCTTTCTTGTCTAGTTCATTTTTCTACAATTTGATCATTAGTTTGGCATTGTTTTCAAGTGAAAAAATGGATTATTTGTTGTTATGTAGGAACTGATAGTGTCATGCAGGGTTGGCACAGTCGTCCTACATCTCTCGTTTCATTATCAACCTCTTCTTTGTATTCTTACAATGCTCTCAAAACTCAGGCACTGAAACCATATTTCTAGGCCATTGAAGGAAACTGTGTGCATTTTATTTTGTGAAATATGGGCCTATGTGATGTTCTAGGATTGTAAAAAGCCTCATACATCCTTCATACACCCTCAACTACTCTTTCCCACCATAAGGATGATCATAGATCCAATCTTATTGCAAAATAGGGAAATCTTATAACATCCTGCAGCATTCATGTAACATCCCATAACAATGTCCAAACTTGATCATATTTGATATAAAAGCTATATTTGTGTCTCTTAGGTTTTAATAATTACCCCCGAGCTTTGAACCCATGATTTAGGAGGACCAAAGACCACTTTGGTCCTTCCTTTTCTTCACTACAAGTACAATTCTATAATTAGTGTTAGAGGATATATTTCAAAATTTGAATAGTAATGATGGCTTTCTTATGAGATGAACATGGAATCTATCACTAAAGATAAGTTTCTTTGAAATTAATTATAAAAAGCATGGTTCATCAATGCAAAGTATTTTAGGCTTGATTCTTGAATCCATGCTTTCTTAGGGTTTCAATTACAAGCATTGTTATTAGCACAAGTTAATTTCTTTGTCAATGCAACTTCTCACATTCTTCAATTAGACTATTGATTCATATTTTTTCAAGTAGCATAGGGTTTACATTCTGCAAGTAGATTAATATTTTTCATTTTTTCAAGTAGCACATTCTTTACATTCCTAAAACTATAGTTAGCCTTTACATTTAGATGAATAACATTTTCATTTCTGTAAGTAGAATAATGTTTTCATTCCTACTGTTAGAATAGAACTATCTCCCTCTTTTCATGCAATTTCCTTCCTTGAGCTAGTTGAAAAACTAGTCTCAGTATGCCTTGATCTAGTTCATTACTTGAAGTTGCCATGAGTATAACCTAACCTACTGTGCATATAATATCATCACCTCTTAAGTTTGTACAAAACTAGAGTTGGTAATTAAAGTTGGTAGACTTGGGAGTGTCAAAATTCTTGTTGATACTGAGGCTCATCACAACTGGCCACCACTAGCTAGAAGCCACTACCCCTTTGAACAATATTGATATCCACCACCATCTAGGAATTCTTTACTCACACGACTTTGTAGTGCTCCACCTACTGGTAGCCACCATTCCAAATAAGCCTCTCCTAACCACAATTGTACTATCTGGACACCATTGAATGGAGATAACATTCCTAATAGGCTGTTTTTCTGGCCGCCATTAAGAAGAATCCACCACACCTATCTTTTTCAACCACTACTAAGCAGAGGCCATGACCTCCCTAAACTCTCAAAGACACACTTTCATTCATTTCCAAATTAGAATCAAAGGAGAAACACACATCTCAACAAAAACACATCATTCATATGCAAAATGATAAATGTGATAAACAAAAACACTACGTAAGATCATTTTTTAAACACATAAGCAACAAAAAAATGCCCTTGATAGATATTGAATAATCCCTCTACACCATCTCCCCATTCTCTACTCAAGATTCTAGTTGAAACATGCTTCTGCTACCTTCTAGAATTTTTGTAAACCAATTCATTTTTATACAAAATATTCCTCACAACTTGCACACTATTCTCCTCTCAGACACTTTCTCAATCAAGAATACAATCGACCTTTACACCTGAAATAATTCTCTCACAAATAATTTTTTGGAGTGATTAAAAAATTAAGTGCAATCCGAGTAATGGGGCACTCAACATATCTATTCATACAACAGAATTGATCCGATAATTTGAACATTTCTCATCCATCACTTGATCATCCTAGATCTACAATGAACGGGGGATCATTTCAACTTTTATCAACTTCTAGATGGGAAGTGAACCATATTGGAATCTTTGACCAAATACTATGTTCAAAAGCCAAAGAAATTTCCCATGGAATTTATTGGATGCACACACATTCTCGGAATTCCACTTACAAAAATGTTCACTAGGAAAATATGGGCATCCCAAAGAAGATCTTCACCAGGATAACATAGTCATCTCAGTGAATATAGAAAAATCTTTGCTCTGTGCACAACTACTTCTCAAAGAAGATAGCATAACACTTGTAGTTTGTAACCTTCTTGCATCCAATATGCAGCTCAACTTTAGGAAATCAATAGGAAACCTTTAGACATTATTATAAACTTTTAGGATCATACATTTGACATGTACAAGTCATATAAATAATGATCACAGGCCTGAGCATTGGTTAACATCAATGGAAACACCACAATTCCAATAATGGATACTCATTGGATGTGGAATTTAATTCCACATATAACTTGTGTCTGCAACAAACATTTGAGTAAACCTATAAGGATATAAAAAAACACACAATAAATAAAAGTAGTTTTCTTTCTTTAAATTTAAAACTTGTAATTCATATTTTATTATTTTAACTATTTTTTTATTATTTTCCTTAGGAGGCCCATTTTAGACCATAAAATTCTCATAATTCAATTCTAATGAAATTAATTACAATAAATTTATATTTAGTGCTTGATAAATTTGCTTGGTGCAAATAACTTTGTAACCATAAATAGTGAAAAATTATCTAATTGTCCATATTTACTAAGGAACTAATGTCACATTATGGAAATGGTTTTTGTAATGCTTCTTTATTCAGTAGAACAATATTAGGTGAAAATTTATAAATTTGTATCCACATTTTCAAAAGTAAAAACTTAAGGTGAATGATATTCCATATAATAAATTTATGGATCTATTTATGGGTGCATTAAGAAGTGCAATAAGTAATAAGTACACCCCTTTTAACAAATTGCAATTTGGAAAATGGAGTTTGAAGATTAAAATATGGCTACTATAAGGGTTTCCACTACCACTATGAACTATAACTATCACATTGTTCACACTCCTAAACTTAAGAAAAAAACTGTGTTTACACCTCAAGAAATGGATGAAATATGAATAAAGGGTTTATTTTTAAATTTCGATAGAAACCATAATAAGGGACATGAGTGGTGAAAATTTTATTTGACATATTTTTATGCAAAAAAAGAGTAAGAGCTAGAACATTCTTAGGATCCATGTGAATTGAAACTATACCTACCATATTTTTCATGATTTAGATGCAATTATTACTCCATCAATTGTCAAAGTAGATAGTTATATAAAGAAACAAAGGCTAATGATGTCGATTAATTGTGGTAATACACACAACTTCATTAACCACATTAGAAGTTAATGTTCTCAATTTATTAATGTATCCACCAGCTAAACTTTAAGTAATGTTCATAGATGGAGGTACTATAAAATTTGCTGATAAGTGCCGTAATATTTGTTGAGCCTCAAGACTGTCCCTATTTTTGACATCTATCTCACCACTTTCCCTTCCTTTTTATGATAATCCATAAGCTCAATCAGTCTTAATTGACACATTTTCAGTCTGAGAAGGCATTTGAATGATATATATTTTATATTTTAATTTTTCTTATTATTTGAATGAATTTTGTATTTAGCTACAAAATTCATGCAATTTTGTAGCTAATCTTCATTTCTGCAGCTATTGACATTGGTTGACATGTTCCAAATATGAAGGAGAGGAGTGAAGCATATGGGTAGTTTGGAAATGATCCACACATGGATTGTTTCCTACTCACCTGTCCAAAATCGATAGAAATAACACCTAAAATCATGGTCAAAGGATTAGTCAAACAGAGGGTCGAGACCAGCGGATGAGAAGTTGGAAGCTTCACGATTTTTTCTCCACGTATCAAATCATCAAAGTTGTGAAGACCGAAATCATGTTTATAATTCTTCTCCTAAGTTTCATTAATATTTTTAGGCGATATCATCTCAAACACTTGAACTTAACTTGTTATAAATACCAGCCTCTTTTGAACTGGAGATAACCTCAATTTTTGTAATACTGTCACACAGTAAAACACTTTTTTATTAATTCATGGAGAATGCATGTTCAAGACCATTGATATATAATTAGTCACAAGTGATTCTTCAAGTCGTTCTATTGAAGTGGGCCCCTGCACAGAAGAGGGTTCATAGCTTCAATTTCTGTTGTTTCCTAGTATAATTCTTCCATTGCCACAAAACTTAATTGCTGATTTTTTCATAAGTTAAATGTTGTATTTTTCATAAGTTAAATATTGTGTCTTTCGCATATTTGAATGCTCCAATTGATTTGATTTCCTAAATTATCTTAATTTCATGATTTTGTTAACATATGGAATAAAACATTTTTCACATTCACTCACACAGTAAACACATATTTGAGATGAGATAGACATATTAGCTTTCCACAGTAGGTCTGATACTATGTTTTATTTCCTTATTTCAATCAACCTTTTGATTAGCTTAGCATAGTCATTTAGATTGAATATTGCTAGGTTTAATATTTACATTTCATACAACTTAGAATAAAATTCTTTGTTTCCTTAGTGAACAGAATTAGAGTTAATTAAATACTCTGTTTTCAGAACAATTACTCTAGACAGATGTCATTTGGTAGATAAAGTGAATTTTTTTATACATATTTTGATAAGACTTAGACATAGTTTGGATTGATGATTTTTTTATATTTAGAGATGATTTAAGTGTCGAGTATCTGTTATATTCTTTCCACGACTAGACACGCGCAAAGGGGGGTCACAGGGGGGGCGACAACCCCCCTGTTTGGGGTCCGGGGCAGTGCCCCAAGAAAATTTTTTTGGACCCTATTTTTCGATGGGCGGACCCACCCATGGTTTTGTGCATGGGTTTTCACATGGTTTTGGGGTATGATGGTTTTTTTCCCTTAGTGTTTTTTAGATCCGGTCAAGGGAACTACGATTATGTTCTAATCCAAGGTTAATGGATTGGGGTTTACATATGCTTCGGCATGTATATGTATGTGTTGTAACACTAAATGGAATATAATGAAAAATTAATCTGGTTGTCTCGATTTGGGATCTAGGGGAAAATATCTATGTATATCTATTTTATGATTTATGCTCTCACTATTGTTTATTTTCGGTTTTTAAGATTCGTTTGCAGATAATTTCTATACAGGGTTAAAACCTACATTTGGTATCGGAGTTGTTTTAGCTTCAAGGGGATGCCTTTAATTTTGAGGGGCTTTTGCTAAGGCCTGTGGTAGAACATGTTTAGTGGGAGATCTGTGGGATCGATTCTTGTGGTGAAAGAACATGACGAGCAGTCGAAAGATAGAGATTGAGAAATTTGATGGTCAGAGTTTTGAGTTGTGGAAGGTCAAGATGGAGGATCTGCTCGTGGATAAAGACCAATGGATCGTGGTAGATCCAGGTACTAAACCAATGGCAATGTCAGATGAAGACTAGAAAAATTTGGATCGGAGGGCGAAGAGAAAAATACGGTTGTGTGTCTCAGATTCGGTATTGTTGAATGTATTTGGGGAAGCTACGGTGAAGAATTTGTGGGACAAAATTGGGGCTTTGTAGCAATCTAAGTCTCTAGTGAGTAAATTATTCCTATAGAAAAAGATGTATAACCTGAGGATGAAGGATGGAGACTCGGTGACAGAGCATCTGAATGCCTTCAATATTGTGGTAAGTCAGCTGTCATATGTTGATATTAAAATCTCAGATGAAGATAAGTGCATTAGTTTATTGTATTCTCTACTAGACTCGTGGGATAGTCTAGTTATTGCAATAGGTAGTAATACAACTACCTTGAATTTTGATGACACTGTATTAGCCTTACTGTCAGAGGAAATGAGACGGAGAAATATGGAGGGCCAAAATGGAGATTCCTTATACGTATGAGGAAGGTCCCAGAATATAGACAAGAATAAGGTTTTAAGTGGGAGATCTAAATCTCTTGGAAAGTTTGTAAAGGTGTTCTGGAAATGCGGAAAGCAAGGGCACTACAAAACGGACTGCAGAATTAAATCTTGTGAGAAAGGAAAGGTACCTGATGATGCTCCTTCTACTGAGGCAAAAACCACCTCGATGAAGGTGAGGATGTGTATTTGACTTCCTCTTCAATTACACATGTAGATCATGAGTCATGGTTGATTGACTCGGGTGCATCCTTTCACTTCACTCCCCATAGGAAGTGGTTCTGTGAGTATGAGAAATATGATGGTAGTGATGTCTTCTTAGGTGATGATAGGAAGGAAAAAAAAATTCAGACGTGGAAAAGTCAAGCTGAAGCTGCAAGGTGGAAGGATTAAAACACATCCTGGTGTTCTGCACATTCTTGCATTGGCCAGAAATCTAATTTCTGTAAGCAATATGGATAATGCAGGTGTAAAAACAGTGTTCGAGAAAGATACAAGATCCCTGTAAGATGGTTCGAGGAGCACTGGTATTAATGCGGGGAGTTTGTATTGGAACTCTGTACAAGCTTCAGGGTAGCACTGTTATTGATGGTTGCAATAGTTCTATGGTTCCTAAAAGTGGAGCGGAAAGCTTAGCGGACTATGGAGAAAAGACCATGCTATGGCATCAAAGGCATGGACATATTGGAGAGAAGGGCCTTCGGATACTGCATGGAAATGTTATGGTAGAAGGTATGTCTAATAGCTCTCTGGATTTCAATTTTTGTGAACATTGTGTATATGGGAAGCAGAATCGGGTGAGTTTTCCTTCTGGTGCTAAGAGGGCGAACAAGATATTAGAGCTCGGGCACAGTGATGTGTTTGGACCTATGTCGGTTCCATCACTGGGTAAGTCTGTGCATACTATGTTTCATTCATAAATGACTACTCAAGGAATACATGGATATATTTATTGAGGAAGAAATTTGAAGTCTTTCGTAGATTTAAAGAATTTAAGGCTCTGATGGAAAACTAGACAGAGAAGCAGATAAAGGTGCCAAGGACAGATAATGGTGCGGAGTTCTGCAAGAAGGAATTTGAAGAGTTCTATATGAAGAGTGGTATAGCACAACAAAATACTACTCCATACACACCTCAGCAAAACGAAGTTGCAGAAATAATGGACAGAACGCTAATGGAAAAGGAAAGAAGCATGCTCAGTGGTACCTGGTTAGGACAAGAATTCTGGTCAAAGGAAGTGGAGACCACATGTTACTTGGTTAACAGATCACCTTCATTATCGTTGGAGGATGATACTCCACATGAGGTATTGACTGCTAAGAAACCCTCTCTTTCACATCTGAGGGTATTTGGATGTGATGCATATGTGCATGTTCCAAATGAGAAAAGGACCAAGTTGGATAATAAATATGAAAGGTGCATATCTATTGGGTATAAGGATGTTTTAAAGGGTTACAAGCTTTGTAACCCGAAAACAAGGAAGGTTGTGTACAGCCAAGATGTGGTGTTTAGAGAGATGAAATATGTTGTTAAACATGAATTCCTACCAAATGAACCTAAGAAGATAGAGTTCGAGCTAAAGGAGGATGAATCAGACTCTACAACAGAAGAAGACTGAGAAGAGGAAGAGCCACAAACTCCAGCTGTGAGAAGATCAGCTTGGGAAATAAGATAACTAGAAAGGTATATTCCATCTGCTTTCTATTCAAATTTTGATTTAACTATAACTAATGATGATCCCAGAACCGTCAGGAAGGCAGTAGATTCAGAGGATGGAAAACGCTGGAAGGAGGCCATGGTTGATGAAATGGCATCCTTGCATAAAAATGAGGCATGGGATCTGGTGGAATTGCCAGCTCGAAGGAAGCTCATCGGGAGAAAATGCATGTTTAAGAAGAAGATGAATGTAGAAGGCAAGGTGGAGAAATACAAATCTCGATTGGTAGCAAAAGGTTATTCCCAGGTTCTGAGAATTGATTTTGGTGATATTTTTTCTCGTGTTGCCAAAGTTACATCTATTAGATTACTTTTATCTGTTGCTTCTCTATTTTATTTTGAGGTAGAACAAATGGAAGTGAAGACAAAATTTCTTCACGAGGATCTGGAAGAGGAGATCTACATGAAACAGCCTGAAGGCTTTATGGTGAAGGGGAAGAAAGAACTACTATGCAGGTTAAAGAAGTCTCTGTATGGGTTAAAATAGTCACTAAGGATGTGGTATCAGAAATTTGATACCTATATACGGGGACTTGGCTTCACCAGAAGCAAGGAGGATAACTGTGTTTATATTAAATTAATGGGTTACCATGTTATTTATTTGGTCTTGTATGTGGATAATATGTTGTTGATTGGAAATGGCAAAGAAATTATCCAAGATTTAAAGACCCAACTATTCTCCAAATTCAACATGAAGGATCTTGGTGCTGCAAACTAAATTTTGGGCATGGAAATTAAGAGAGATCGGGTAAAGAGGAAGCTCTAGTTAAACCAGAGGAAGTATGTCGAGACTATATTGCAGAGGTTCAATATGTAGGATAGTAAACCGATGAATTTTTCGATTCCTGTAGGTGTAAAGGTGTCTGTTGAACAGTGTCCCAAGACACAAGAAGAAGAGGAGGATATGTCCCATTTTCCATATGCAAGTGTAGTGGCTAGCCTGATGTATGCAACGGTCTGGACTAGACCAAACATTTCACATGCAGTGGGAATATTGAGAAGGTTTATGTCAAACCCAGGGAAAGAGCATTGGACAACAGTGAAGCAGGTTTTCAAATATTTGCGTGGCACTATTGATTATGGCTTGTGCTACTAGGGAAGACTACGATTGGAAAGAGTGTTGGACATTCGTGGTTTTGTTGATGTAGACTAGGTTGGAGATCTGGACCAAAGAAGATCTACAAGTGGGTATGTGTTTAGCTTATTTGGAGGTGCAGTCAGTTGGATGAGTAAAAGACAGTTTGTAGTGGCTCTTTCAACTACAGAGGCAGAATACATGGCAGCCACTCATGCAATCAAGGAAGCAGTTTCGTTGCAAATATTGTGTTCAAGTATGGGGTTGGTGTAGCAATCTATAAGGATAGACTGTGATAGCCAAAGTGAAATTTTCTTGGCTAAGAACCCTGCTTATCATTCAAAGAAAAAGCACATTGATCTTCAATATCACTTTTTGAGAGATATGGTTGAGGCTAAAAGGGTGTTGCTGGTAAAGGTGGACACTTTGAAGAATGTTGCAGATGCATTGATGAAGTCTGTGAGCACTTAGAAGCTCTCTTGGTGTAGAGAAATAATGGGTGTTGCAGAGCTGGGCTAATGTCTAAGCCCTCCTGTGGCCCCCTACGGAAAGAAAAAAACAAGTGGGAGAATTTTGGGTATGTGTTATATTCTTTCGACAACCATTCACGCGCGTAGGGGGGTCACAGGGGGGGCGGAAACCCCCTCTGTTTAGGGTCCACGGCAGCACCTGGGGAAAAAAAAATTGGACACTATTTTTCTGTGGGCGAACTCGCCCATGGTTTTGTGCATGGGTTTTCACATGGTTTTGGGGCATGATAGTTTTCAGCCCTTGGTATTTTGTAGATCCGGTCAAGGGAACTATGGTTATGGTCTAATCCAAGGTTAATGGATTAGGGTTTATATATGCTTCGGCATGTATATATATGTGTTGTAACACTAAAAGGAATATACTGAAAAATCAAACTGGTCATCCTGATTTGGGATCCAGGGGGAAATATTGTGTATATTTTTTTTATGTTTTATGCTCTAGCTATTGTTTATTTTATGTTTTTAAGATTTGTTTGCAGATAATTTCTGTATAGGGTTAAAACCTACATTTAGTAGATACTTTCATTCTTTAATCAAATAGATTTAGAAGTAGTCTAGATAGATTTTTTAGAGATAATTTTGGGCATAGAATAGTCCAACATACTTAAGATTAATCACTTAACTTGATTTTTTTTTATGAAATATAGATTTTTTTTAGAACAATTTTCTTTCTTAAATTTACATTTCCTTTTCTTCCTTCTTGTAACTTTCATCTTTTAGTTATTAGAATATTTTCTTTAGAGTAATTTATAGATCCATTTCCTTCTTAGATTAATATTAAACATTTCCTTTTCTTCTTTCTTAAGTTTATTCTTCAAGCATTAAACTTCTTGAAGATTCAATTACTTTACTACTTTTAAACTTCATTTATATAAAATCTCTAAAAATACAAAAATATTGAAGTTTCTTTTCTAGCTCTTTTGAAATTAGTTGTTCATCTTTTCCAAAAGTAGAATTCACATTGAATAGGCTTTGATAATTAATTTTAGATTTCATTTCTTAGATCAGTTCTTGGTTTTCCCATTTCATTCAAAAATTTAAGATAAAACACAAAATCTCATAAAAATAAAATATAAAATCTACACAACGAATTCAGAAAGATAAGCTTCTAGCATATATAGTGCACCTGCACTTCACAAGATTACTAACTCCGGTCGATAATTTATGATAGAAATTTAAGACATTAAATTGGCTAAACAATATTCATCTTACTACAGAGAATTATTATTTTTAAACCTTAGTTATTTTTTTCCAAATGGTTGTTGCTAATGTGGTATTAGAACTTTAATGGCTAAAATCATTAGGCATAGTGGCTATAACCTTTCAAGATCTTTTCATCAGATCTTTCTCGAAATGAAAGGAAATCTACGTAAGAGATATTCAACTGAAACCACTGAATACGTAAGAGATATTCAAGTGAAACCACTGAATATGATAAGATCCAAAAATATAACACAACTAATTAAAAAGGGACACTTAGGAGTAATAACACAATTGTTCTTAGTAGACTTTTAATCATTTGAGCCCTACTTATCCTTAGATGTCCAAAGTGATATTGAAAAGAATTTTTAATATTTTCTTAAGATTTCTAGAGACTTTCCATTTATTAGAGATAATGATCGTGCTATTAATATGTTTCTAGGAGACTCCCTCCTAAAATATAGCCTTATAGATGTCCCTATGCTCAAAATAATAACAATTAAAGCATTCTACAAGACCTATTAAAGGATGGAACCTTCATATATATTCAAATTTCTTTCTCTTATGTAGTGGTGATAGCTGAGAAAATGACACTTGATGGTGTATGTGTCTATATTATGAAGAAAATAAAAAGATCACCATTAAAGATAAGTTTATTTTTCTATTTACCAATGAAGTGTTAGCTGAATTGCATGGAATGTTTTTCTTTATTAACTCAGTTCTTCATTAAAGTTATGATCAAATTAGAACGAGATAAAATTATGTCAACGTAGATAAAAGTATGTCAAGTGCAAAAACAACTTTTAGAGCATAATTTAAAGTCATTGAGTTTCTAATGATCCACATTGGTTAGCTTATTAATACATCACTAATTCCTAAATCTCAAAAATTTTTCTAAGACCTCCTATGATTTTTTTTTTGTAAATATGGTAGGCCCTCTCTATTTTCTATTTATCTTTAAAAAGCAGGTTACAAAATTAGAAACTTCAGTTATAGCCTCAACCTGCCCGAAGGAAACCAGGTCTGTTGGCCATCTAAGTGCATGAAAAGCGTACCAAAATTGAAAAAGTTTCATTCTTCTGTAGCCTACGTGGGCTAACTGTTCTATGACATTCCTATCTAGCTGCTGATTATGGAAATTAAGTTCATACAAAATTACAATTTTCATCCAACAAAACAGTAAAATAAACTACTATCCATCTGAGGAAGAGACAGGGGCAGGGTCTTTAACATTGGACCCTGGCATGTCCACTTATTGGAGCTGTTGTAACTGTTTTTCCATGCGACCTACTCTGTCGTCCAATTTGCCCATTCGATCAGCTGCCTGGTACTGGGTAATTTTGATATGAGAGAGCTGGTCCTGCATATCCTCCAGCTTTTCCATGATGCGGGCTTCCATCTTTGTTGTACCAATGTTTTGCTTTCCAGGGGGAAAGCTTTGCATGGCTTTTGCTAGCAGACATTTTACTGTCTAGTAGGTATGTATAGTCTGATGAAACAAGGTGAGGTGACCTCGGGTATTGACAGGATCAGTGATGAAGTCAAGAATTTCTGCTTTCGTTTCATTGTCTTCTGGTTCAGTTTGGATCTCTCTTTCCCATCCCCATATTTCTTGACGAATCTTGGAGGAGTTCCCTTTAACATAATTGTCTGCTAGTGTTTCTACAAGCTCTTGGTTGGATTTCCGGCCTCTTTTCTTTGGCAATGGCTCTGGTTGAATTGGTTGCTTCCCTTTCAAGGTCTGAGAAGTTGAGTGGCGTTTCCACATACTCAGCAAAGTCTGAAACTCTAACAGAGATATACAGTAGGTTTTAGTAAGGGCCCGAGTCACTTCACGTGGCCATGTTACAATACTCTTATGAGTATACCAGGTGTGTCTGCGCATCCCGCAGTTGTAAGTTAACCACATACAATCAGTTTGAATGTAAAGCCTGACGTTACTGGGCCTATGAAGAAGCTCAACTCTATACACCCTATTCATTTCTATGAGGGTTTAAGCCCTATCTATCGACCATAAATCAAAACAGAGGGTCCATAACATATTTAACAGAGCAAACAAGTACATGGCAAGGCTCGCTGAACAAGCAGGGATATGGAAATCAGTCCGCAGACCATAATTAGCATATCTGAAAGGAGAAACCATCCTAGAAAGAAACCTGCGAGTAATGATACCCACATTAAGGTTTGAAGCCCTGTCAATCGACCATAAATCAAAACAGAGGATCCTTGATATATTTAACAGAGCAACCAAATTCATGGCAAGGCTCGCTGGAAAAGCAGAGATTGGGAATTTAGTTCGCAGACCATACTTAGCATGTTGTAAAGGAGAAACCACCCTGGACAAAAACTTGCGAGTAACGATACCCACATTAACTCGACAATTCCCCTTCGCGCAGAAGGTGACAAGCCTGTTCGACAGAAGACAGTTATCCTAGTGAATGAGAAGAACTCCATCCCAGGTAACAGCTATATGGCATGGTTCAGGAAAACAGGGTCTAACCCACTTTTGGATGGGTAGATCATAACAAGAAATTTGACTAACACTACATTCTACCATGTTATACCACTTACAATTCCAATCCAGAGCACCGGCATCCATATTCAGAAGAAGGAAAAGGTTATATACATACCGCCACCTAACTGAATTACTGAAAGGAGCCGCGCTTCCAGTCTTCCTCCTCTGCTTCTCCCGAGCGATTGCATGCAATGAGAAAAGCATTACCGCTTGAAGGGAGGTTAGAGGGAAGCTTACCATGCATGAACCGGCTGGCCCTCCATCCGACAAACACACTGGTCCCCGTACATTAATCATTAAAAATCGCTTGTTCCTCGCCCCCGGCTTTGGGCTATAATCCTTGATGGTGCATTATGGATATTGCTAATATTGCTTATGTGAAAGGAGATCGCCGCCATCACGCGGCAATGATGAGTCGTGGGTTTTTTTTAGGATATATTTCTCAAAATAAAAAGGGAATGTAACATAAATAGGTTTGATGTATTAATTCAATTAGCTTCGTTAGCAAAGTTCAATATGATATATGAAATGAAAAAATAGAACATGGACCTTAACAATATTATAAAATACTTAATTATCAATATATAAATCAAAATATATTTATAATTAATAATAAATTAAAAAATTATATTTATTAAATATATATATATATAAATAAAAAATAATATTTTTTTTTATAATTAACTATTATAAAAAAAAAATCAATCTCTATACCATTAAACATTTATTTTAAAAAATTATAAATAATAACCTAAAACAAAGTCTCTTAAAAACAAATGTCAGAATATAACAAAGTAACCTGAAACAATTCGAGAATATAACAAAGGGATATCTCATGTCACTTGATTAATTATAATGAATATTTGTTCAAAAATTTTACACGCATTTAACATCTTATTAGAAAAGCCTATACGATAACTTATTACTAACACATATGTAACAAGTCACCCCTTCAATAACTATCAAAATTAATTTTATACAAAAACTTCCTGTATTTCTAAAAATGTGAAATACATCTTAACCATTCTCATTTGAAATACAATGCATTATGTAATGTTTTTAACTTGAACCATTCATATAAGTTTTGGCAACATAGAACAATAGCTCTGTCTGTTTCAATAAGCAAAGCTTTCTGGATCACCTATCAAGGATCCAGTTTTAGATATTTAATCTCATGGATACTTAGTATCATGTTTTCTTTTTAAATTTTGAATGACTCTAGATACTTTATATCTTTTTAGTTTAATATGCAATTTTTATGGACATAGTCGTGTAAAGTTAGCAGCTACTAAGCCTAAAAAACAATACCAATTCTGGGTAGCATTTAACTTTTTGAAATGGCGATCAGACCTGATTTCCTGTGGGCAAGTTGAGAGACTCAATTTTTGATGTAATTTTCTTGATGCAACTTGCCCTTATAATAAAAAATGGCTAGGCACTACGGAATTTAAAAAAAAAAGTTTTCGTGTATTATAAAGTGAGTGTGTATTATAATCTTTGAGTGTGTATTATAATCTTTGGAAACGAGGATAAGTTGGGTGACTTCTCACTCATCACCCGGCTAGTGTGTACATAGTCTTATAAGTGAATTAAAGAGAAAAAACAAAAAAACAATATTTCCGGAGTGTTCATATCATCCGTACTTGGCACCACGAAAGATCGTGCTAGTGCTTTGCAAGGCGACCATAACACTGTTTTCTTCTATCTCCACTTTTATTTCCGTTTTCATTTCGTTATATTTGATTTATTTATTCTGTTCATCATTGGTCGCGTTTTTTTCTACACTTTTTCTCAACATTATCTTAAAATATAGGTCAATTAAAGTGGCTTTTTTGCAAGCGGGTTTTGTGATGTGACGGTTCGTGGTCTTTAATCCCACTGCATTTCACACTTGGCCATACCAGTATTTTGAATAAGTCAATTAATATGGGTATCGTCCCCATTGTGAGACACTGTAGTTTTTCACACTTGGGTTAAACATTATCCTAAATGAGTCAGGGTGTCGTCGGTATTGTGAGAAGAATCATGCCCAACTTTTTCGCTGATTTTTCATGCATGAGTCAAGTGCTCAGATTCTTCCATGGATGAGTTCATGATTAAATACCTTTATCGTAAAAAGGAGATTGAGTAATCTGAGAGAAAATAACGGCATAAAAAAATTCGAATCAACTTACAACGCAGGGCCAGTCACATCTCATGACGCGAATAACGTGGAAGACTACTCTCCAGATTTGTAGCTTCAATCATGGCCGCGAATAACATGGAAGACTACTGACGAGATTCTAGGGTTATGAATTAACGCCACCGAACATAGCACTTTCCAAAATTTACTGAATCAGAATTTTGCCTCCCAATTCACATTTATAAGCAAATAACGAGTTCGCTGAAATTCCAGAATGGAATGAACATGTAATTAATAAAGGCTCCTTAGTTTCCTTTAGTGGCCGGGGTCTTCGACAGGGATGCGCCTTATCGCCGTTGATCTTCATCCTGGTTATGGACGGCTTCAACAAGATTATTCACAGGGCCGAACAGCGGGGTACTCTGAAGGGTTATGTATTCTCAAGGTCAGTATCCATTTCTCACTCCCTTTTTGTAGATGATTTACTTATATTTGGACGCCTCAATAAGAATTATTGGTTCCATATTCACATCATCTTCTCTCGCTTTGAATCTGCAACTGGGTTGCGCATGAATAAGGGCAAGTCTTTCCTTATATATGACTATGGTGACCAAATGGAGATTCAGTTCATTGCGGAGTTCCTTGGGGTGGAATTTCGGCAGGCTGACGAGGGTTTCAAATACTTGGGATTCTCTCTCAAGCCATGCGCATACAGAAATAGAGATTGGTTCTGGCTTGTGGATAAAATTAGAGCCCGCATAGAAAGATGGACGCACAGATGGCTTTCGATGGGGGGGAGACTTGTTTTGATCCAAGCAGTTCTGTCTCAGATGGTTGTTTATTGGGGCCACCTTCTATTTTTTCCAGAGGCCATAAACAAGATGATCAATCGAATCATATCAAATTTTCTGTGGGGTGGAGTTAAAATGGAGAAGAAATACCATCTTTGCAGCCTACTGTCTCTCAGTCGACCTAAAGATCAGAATGGGTGGGGCATACTGAATGCTCGGGTGTTTAATAAGGCTCTTCTCATGAAATCGTTCTGGAGGGAGGTCTCGGGGAAAAACATCTGGTCTGTGATCATAAGAGCGAAGTACATAGACGGCGACATCCTATATAAAATCTACTGTGAAGCCTTCCACGTTCCCAGGAAAATATCGGTTATATGGGCCAGCTTCAAGAGAATTGTGCCGGACATTCAACAGCGCCTCGTATGGTGCTTCGGGAATGGAAGTCGTATTCCGATAGGATGGCGGGGTATGACTAACATACAAACCGGACAGGGCCCTTCGAATCACTTGATCCACTCTTTGGCACATAAGGGTATTCACTATCTTTCTCAGTGCATCCGAGAATGGTCTTTTGACGCTCCAATTTTTCAATCCGCAGGTCAATTAGGTTTGCAGGCTGTGACAGCGGAGGAGTGGGATTCTATCCGAGACGTACTCAGAGGCGCTGGACTTTGCTATGCCCCAGGGGGAGACTACATATGCTGGAATGGTCCAATGAAACACAAAGCGATTATAGTTAAAGACGTATACAGAGACATCATTAACAGAAATGCAGGAGCTGTCTCCTCAGATTTCATTTCTTTCTGGAGGTGTAGAATGCCCACCAAAATTACAGTTTTTGGATGGCTCGTTTGGATGGGTAAGGTTCTCACATGGGAGAACCTGTTGAAGAGGGGTCACCAGGGCCCGGGCAGATGCGATTTCTGTTGCAACGACGAGGAAAACATTACACATTTATTTTTCACTTGCCCGATTACTAGACAACTCTGGAGTATTTTCAGTGATTATCACATGGATTCTCAATGGATGCCTCAGGATTTCCTTTCGGCGGCAAATGATTGGGGAAAATTGCATTCGAAGTATTATGTACTCCCTTTCTTCCTCATTTGGGAAGTGTGGAAGGCCCGGAATCGGCTGATTTTCGAAGGAGTCCCATTCAGACTAGATAAGATCTTCACTGTCATTAACAGGTGGATCGATGAGTGCCCTACGCTGTCGGATAAAGAGACAGACTGTTCCCACCGTCTCAGACCACATGACATTTCTCTGCCGGCCATCTTTTTCGATGGGGCATCTGAGGATAATTCCACAGGGTGCGGAGTATGGATTAAGTTGTCTGCTAATGAGCGCATTCACCTCTTCTGGAATGGAGGCCCCGGCTCCAATAACAAAGCAGAGTTAATGGCGCTTTGGGGGGGGCTTTGGGTTGCCTCGGATCTTTCCCTGCAGGATATAAACATATATGGGGACTCGAAGATTGTAATTGGCTGGGTCACCAACAGTTTTCAATTTCTCTCTCCACATCTTTGAGGGTGGCTGGATCGTACTCAGAGTTTATGGAAAAGGATGCAATGCCCTCGGATCACCCACATATACCGGGAAAACAACACACGAGCGGATGGTTTGTCTAAGAGAGGGCTACGGGCAGATTTTGGGGTCTTCCAGGTTTTTTGGTACAGGAATGGAAGGAAGATTCAGGATTTCATTATTCCCTTACCATGAATATGATGCAGGAATCTGAAGTGGCTGTCCTTCCTGTTTCTGTTTTGTTTTTATTCTGTTTTAAAGATCCTTATGGATATTATTAACATAGACATTGAGTTTCCAGGTCTCCATATTTCAGTTTTGGGTAGCAGAAGTGGCTTGGGTTTGTCTTTTTCGAAGATGGGCCACATATGAATTAGAGATCCAGTATACACAGGGGCAAGTGAGCCGGATCACTTTTTCTTACACTCCTACGAGGCTGGGGGTCTACGGGTTCCTTATGATTTTATCTACAGCAGACTCTACATACACAGCAGTGATATGCACTTTTCTCGTGTGAGACAGAGGATCGCTCTCATTGTGCAAGTGTACACGACAAAGAATCCAATCTACAACAGGGGAAACAGTACTCAATATGTTTTGATTTAATCCTTTTGAGGTTTCCTGTTTGTCTCTAAGCACCCGTGGACAGGGTTACTGGTCGGTAGGATCATTTTGGCGAGTCAAGGTAACAAGAGTGGCCGAAGTTTCCTTTCAAGAGAGCCTGTTTAATTTCAAGCGAGCCGGATAATTATAGAGCCTGTTTTGGTTATTGACATTTTCTGATATGTCTGTCTAGCTTATACCAACGCTTTTTCTCATCTTTTAGGTTTCCATGTTAGTGTACTTCTGTCCAATAGTTCGGATATAAACATAGGACGAGGTTAAGGCAAGGTTTGGTCATTAGAGAGGCATTTAGATCAATTGCCTTTGCCATTTTTTGACCGTGTTTTCTCCACAGATTTGTATGTTTTCCTTATGCTAGGGGTTGATTTTATCCCCCTGATATGTTGTGCCGGCCAATGTTCTTGATGCTAATTCTCTTCTTGAAATAGCAGATACTTGGCTGACTGTGCAATGATGTATTCTCATTGAACCTGTTTTCAATTGAGTATGTATGTAGCTCATGAACTGATATATTTTTAATATATGCAGCGTTTTTTTCATGAAAAAAAAAAGGCTCCTTAGTTTAAAATTTTCAGGAATGGAATGAATATGTAATTAATAATTGTTTTTTAGTTTAAATATAGTTAATTAGAGTTTGAATTAATGAAAGAATGTGAGATGTTCAATTAAAGTTTTCAAAAAAAAATAGAAATGAAAATTAAAATATTGGGTTGAAATGTTCTTTTTGTGAGTGTTTTATTTTATTGGTTGTAATGAAATTTATTAACATTATATATTTTTGGTAGTGTTTGGTTTAAATTGATATGGAAAAATTTAGAAACAAAAAATTATAAAAACTATTCTTAAATAAAAACAAATTCGAACTAACTAATAAAAATAAAGTTACTAAACAACTCAGCCAAATCACATAAAAAGTAAATAAATTAAGGTAACAACATATTAATAGGGAGTGAAAAGCAAAAAAATAATAATAATAACAAGATATTGGTTAAGTTAGCTGCTATACCGAAAATACCGTGTGAAAGCCACGTAAGTCGAGATGATGCAGGAGTTCCGACGTAGAAAAGAAGGCAAGGCATTCACTATAAAATGTCCTCGGGCTGGCCTCTTCAAATTCAAGAAAAGAGGTAAATCTTGTGGGTGTTACTTTAATTAAGAGAACACCATGATGAAGATGAAGTTTATTGCGATGGCCTCCTCTCTTATTTTGACTCTTACAATCACATATATGTGTGGAGTAACTGCGATTGCTCCTGCATTGAAGTGTCGAAGTAGCCACAAAGTTCTGAATAGAAAAGTGGGAAAGCGGAGTCATAGCGTTAGCTTCCCCCTTATCCATATCTATTCAGAGTGTTCACCGTTCCGTCCTCCTAACAGGACCTGGGAAAGCTTGATGTTTGAAAAAATTAGAGCCGATGCCAATCGTCTGAAGCGGACTTCTCGTTTGTCCAATGAGGACGCGAGCGTAAATGTGCCTGTTAAGTCGGGATCCGGAGAGTACATAATAAAAGTCGATTTTGGCACGCCCAAGCAAAGCATGTATACTCTCATAGACACGGGTAGTGATGTTGCTTGGATTCCATGCAAACAGTGCCAAGGCTGCCAGTCGAACACTCCAACATTCGACCCCACAGCATCTTCATCATATAAGCCCTTGGCCTGCGATTCAGAGGCTTGTCAGCAAACTTCTGGTACCAACTGCGGGGATAATTCGAATTGTCAATTCGAAGTTATATATGGACATGGCACTCAAGTGGACGGTTCACTAGCTTCTGATGCTATCACCCTCGGCTCTCAAGATCTTCCTAATTTCTCATTCGGTTGTGCGGAGTCCTTAAGCCAAGATACAGATTCGTCACCCGGACTGTTGGGATTGGGGGGCGGGTCGCTTTCATTGTTGAATCAGCCTGCCACCGCCCAATTATTTGGCGGAACGTTTTCTTACTGTCTTCCCAGCGCATCTACATCTTCGGGATCCCTTGTGCTCGGGAAGGAAGCTGCACTTTCCCCTCTCGGTTTGAAATTCACCACAATGATAAAAGATTCCTCAATCCCGACATTTTATTTCGTGAACTTGGTCGGAATCAGCGTTGGGGACACAAAGATCTCAGTGCCGGCAACAAATATTGGTAGTGGGGAAGGAACGATCGTCGACTCGGGAACAACGCTGACCTATCTCCCTGATTCTGTTTATACGGCTCTCAGAGACGCTTTCCGAAACAGCTCCCTAACTTACGAGGCGACGCCCATCAGCTGAATTGGACACATGCTACGACTTCTCTTCCTCTTCTTCGGTGGACATTCCCACCATAACGCTGCACTTGGATAATAATGTGGACCTGCCTTTGCCCAAGAAATGTTCTAGTGAACGTCGAATCGGGGCTCGCTTGCTTGGCCTTTACAGTACCGATTCTCCGTTCGATCATGAGAAATGTTCAACAGCGAAATTGGCGTGTCGTTTTTGATGTTCCCAACTCTCAAGTGGGATTTGCTCAGGAACATGTGCCCACGCCCCTGCTTGATTATACGTCTAATTTTCTTTCTCCGAGTCTTTCTCCAAATACTTCATCCATCCATTTTCTTACATATTTCGTCGGCACCGTCTATTTCAATAACCAAGTTTCTCCCGCTGTGTTGAAGTAATGCTGCGCCATCTTATGAAATGTGGCAAACAGCAGCAGCGTTTGTGTGGTTCCCGCTCCGTTCCGTGCTTATAGTACATTAAAATTTCCATGTTCGTTTCAAAGCGGATGGAAATCCTTTGGGATTATGCAGTTGTTTGTTTGCTATATTTTTCCCATCTGTCATAAATATATCCTCCCCAAGATTAGCAGTAGAGTTTGTCTCTGGTGCCAGGTAAACACGTATCCATACCGACATCATATGTTACAGTATAGGTGATATTGAATCAATTTCCGTTTATTAAACCGATGAGATAAATCGGACCCTCGAAAATGGATGTTTTATGACTACAAAATTACCAATGAGGGGGTTTTTCCAATTCGGTTCCAAGCACTATATTGCTGGTACAGATGGAACAAAACTTACAGATTCGACTATATTATATTCGTTGCAGTTAGCCACGCGATGAAGTCGTATTCGTTTTTCAAAAATGAATCGTATTCCTATTCATCCTTAGATCACTAGCTGCAATGAGTGTTAAAGAGAATAAACTATGATCTCAAAGTTGCTAAGAGTGAAGGTAACCCTTAAAAACTAATTAAATTAGCATGATATTTTCAAATAAGATTTTGTTTCCAAAAATACAACTAATAGATCATATCAAAATTATAAATAAATGAATCCCGTAATATATTGAAAATTTTCAATAGTGTAATTGTCCGAATTGTTCAATTTACTATAATTCTTAATGATCATCTAAATTGTCAAAAACGCTTTACCGGCATTACTTTTTAGTGCCATAAATGTTTGATTGTATCATTTATTTTTATTTTTAGACCGAATGTTTTACAATTTTAAATCTGTTTTCAAAACCATATTATATTAACACAACTAACCAATTATATGTAAAATAGCACTATTAAATGTGATTAATATATACCATAGTCATTAATAAATATGAATTAGTATTTATATTAATAAATATATAAATATAGTAATAATTATATTATAAATTATTATTATCATTATTTTGATGATGAATCTCGGTAGCTGGTTCGAAATGTCGAAGAAACAATATTATTACAAAACAGAGATCACAGAAGTCTAAAATTAGAAATATTACCATTATAAATACAATTTATAATAATAATTATTATATTAGAATAATATTATTGATATTATCAATAATTACATCGAAGGTGATTTTCCGTTGTCATCATTGGATTTGTCCAGGCACGCTGACGCACACTGGATGCCGACCACTCTCAGTCTTCATGAATTTCCCTCTGGGCTTGTGCATGCCATGCAGGACTGGCAAAGGTTTACTGTACACAATAAACATCTCTCAGTCATCAGGGATGCATAATTCAAGCAACAAGCATCCAGTACTTTCCCGCAATAACTCTTTGAGCTTGGGAAAAAAATGGGGGGACATGGTCCTGCATATATTTGGGGATCATCTCCACTCCACAGTGTCCCGTCATCTTGGAATTGCAGTTGAATGCGTTGGTCACCGGAGGTGTGAATCAGTTCAAGAACATGATGGCTGCACTTTTGGTCCATTCATAGGATGCTCAGAGGGGTTATGTCGTTCATATAGTGTGAATAACTATTCATAAATAATTAATTTTTTATTTAGTTAACCCTAGGGGAGGGAGCGATGGAGTGATGAGGTGACGATAGTGTGAGGGGGAAAATGTGTGAGGTAAAGCGTGGCAGTCTTATCATCAAATTGTATTGTGGTGAGGTCGCCATCGGTAGGAACAAATTTGAGTCCCGCAGAATATAAATCAGCCACAGATGGAATAGCTAGTTCATCTCACATGGGAGGTATGAACTTGACCAAGGATTATTTCCCTTCTCCTCTCTGTCTCCTTCTCTTTCGTCCTCTTCAGATTTGATGTCATATTTGTTGAAAAAAAGAGCCAAGGGTTTCTTCAAGGCGCTCAGAATAGGTAGAATTCAGTAATAGAAAAAAACACGTGATGAAAAATCTATGACAAATTGAACAGGACCTACCTTAATAGAGGAGAGAGTCTCCCAAAGCAAATTGAAGTCCTGTGTAACTCTTGACGCGACCTCCGTATCAGGTGCATCATTTCCTTCCTCGGTTAAACTTGGACTCTGATGGCTAGAAACATGGATGATAGTGAAATTATGCGAATATAATGATTCCATTTTTGGCTATTTATATAGCAGCGAAAGTTTTTTTGGAGGGGCTTCATCAAATTTTCCGTTCGACGTAAATTTGATAAAAATTTTGGTAGAACTTCTGTAAAAACTTTTGTCAAACTTTTGTGTCGTTAGAATTAACGGGCCAACGAGGAAAAAAAAATTTGGCCAAACTTTTTTAAAATTTTGGATGAACTAACACGTCTGCAAATACGTAGCAGCCTGGTTGTGAACACATTTCTTCAACTTTTGAATGATTAAACTCCATGAAAATTTATGAATTAACTGACGAAACCAAGACAAGCATTTTCAAAATTTAATCTACTTTCACGAAATATAAATTTTATGGAATTTCATAAGTATTTACTAATTTTAATTAATTTTGTAATAAAATGGGTTCAAAAAATTTATGAAGGTCACTATGATTCAGTGAAATCAAAATTTTGTATCTTCCAAAATACACTTTAAAAAATTGAAAAAATTATGCTGCATTACATTGGTCTGTCGTCTGTAATGGGTAGTTTTTAAATGTTTAGTTTATAAATAATATGTTTATAAATTCTGTGTAAGCCGAAACATATTCAAAATATGCAGTTCCTTCATATTGGATCAGTTAAAAAAATTCTACAATTATGATATGCATTAGTTTGTTTCGTAAGTATAATGAAACTAAATTAGACTCTGTCTAGATTGTTTTAACGCATTTTGTTCTTGTCATGTTCAACTTAAGATATATCCCCTTCCCCCTCGCCCCCCCAACTCCCAAATGTGGGTGTGCACACACACACAAAAACCATGGTATTTAAAATTGGAACCGACGACTAACTTGATCCACTTATCAAACTGGATTTTGAACCAGAACTAGAAAAGACAGATTGGTCAAATCTCAATGAACTGATCTTTATAAAAATACATGAAATAATTATTTTTTAATGAAAAAAAAAATTTAAAATTTAAAGCCATGATTCCAAACCAATAGAGATAAAAATGCAAATTTTTCTCATCTATATACCATGTAAAGCTGAATACATCAAAATAGCACCGAGTGCATGTAATGTTCCCAATGGATTAAATGGATTGAGGGACAAATTAGGCTATCAATCCCATAGGCTATAGTCATTGATAAAGGGGAAAACTCCAAAATATCCAAGTGTTGGGGCAGCTGGGGTGAAAAATCTCAAAGATGGTGTTTGTTATGAGCCCCGACCCCCATTCAATTGATTAAGGAGAAAAAACCCCCTCAAGGAAATATATAAATACAAGAGGGTTAGATTCAATTAGGGGAATAATTGGATTGGGTTATTTTTCTATGTTTTAAATCCATGTTCTCTTTGGGCTAGTTTTGGTGGAGGTGATCCCACCCTACCTAGTAATTTTCTTTTCTTCTGACATAGGGATTTAACTATCAAATGGAGGAATGAAGTATTTTGGAAAGGATCTGAGAAGGAAAGACCCTCTAAGGCAGGCCAAGACTCTCATGGAGTTGAAGATCATCTCTCTAAGGCTAGAATTAAAGAAGAGATTCAAGGGAAACATTTTATTTGGAAATTCTAAGGCAAGTCATCCAAGTTTTGGAGGATCTACGAATTTTTTTGAGATAAACAAGAACAAACGTCTTAATCTTATGAGGCAGGTTAACATCTTTTCGAGATTTGGACGATGGTTTTTTTTTTTTTTTTTTTTTTGCAATTCAAGGTTGGAGCATGCAAGTATGTTATGAGGTACTTAAAAAGTGAATTGTTTGAACAAGTCAAGCTTTTGAAGTTGAAGATTTCAAACGAATTGATCTAAGATAAGTCGAAGTACTCCTTGAAGCTAGATATTCACACTTGGAGTAAAATCAATTTTGTTCTGAGGGCATACGAAACACTGGCCTAGCCTAAAGGAGATTCGAGTCACTTGGAATTACTTTATTCTGAGACAAGTGCAGAGGGTTTTTGGGGTAACATTATGCAGGAGAACTCGTGTATCTTGTACAAAACTCTTCTGGTCATCTAAGACAATATGAGAGTTTGTCCAAGGAATATAATAGACCGAATTTCCCTAAATAATTTGCAGAACCATTAAAGTTGGTCTGGATGAATTATTAAAGGGTTCTGAAGTCAAGAAAAAATACTCATTATGAAATTTTTTAGCCCTTTAGAAAGTATTTATTATTTAGTAAAAGACTCACCAAGATCTTACAAGATTTTATAATTCAGTGAAAGATTTGCCATGATTTTATAAGATAACATAATATGGTCAGAGATTCGCCAAAAAAATAATATATATACATTTTATATTATTGATAAAATTGCCTTCCTCTTTTCCTATGTATCATGGAGATTCAACCCTATATTATACATATAAATTTAAGGTGGTTCTTAAAATTTTCCCTAATCCAAATCTTAGGGAAATTGTAAAGGAAGAACTACAAAAAATACTGAATGTAAACTTTATTTATCAAATATAAAATAGTCAGTGGGTTTCAAATTTAGTAATTGTCCCTAAAAATAATGGCAAATCAAGGGTGTGTATTGATTATATGGAGTTGAATAAAGCTACTTTAAAATATCGTTTTCCATTGCCTTTCATAGATCAAGTTTTGGATACATTAGCAGGGAAGAAGTATTTTTCATTCTTGGATGATTTTAGTGGTTACAATCAAATTCAAGTAGCATCTGAAGACCAAGACAAAACCTCATTTACCTGTCCATGGGGAACCTATGCTTACCGAGTACTTCCTTTTGGATTGTGCAATGTACCTGCAACATTCCAAAGAGTAGTATTAGGAATTTTCTCTGGAGTTGGGTGAAAATGTGAAGTTGGGTTACACTTTTTGCCCTTTTTTGAGAAAAAAAACTTTCATTTTTTTCGGTTCTTCAACTTCCTGCAAACTATAACAATTTTTATGTTTAGAATTTCATTTTGTGATAAAAATAAAAGTTGTCATAAATTTTGTTAGCTTTCTATTATTTATTTGTTGGAATTTTTTTATGCACATTTGATATGTCAACTTAGCATTTCTTTGAGTGTGTATTTTTTAACAATCAAAAGATTCATAAGAAATCATGTTAATACACAATGTTTTATTCTTTGAAAATTTGTGTTTTTGAGAAAAAAAATGTGTTACAAAAATCTAGATAGGATCTACTTCGGTTTCATCATATTTACAAATCCAATGGATACATATCATAATTACTAGAATTTTTTTAACTGGTGCAATATGAAAAACTTCATATTTTGAATATGTTTCGCAACGCAAGAAATTTCTTAAAATATAAGTTATAGACTAAAAATCTAAAAGCTACCCATTAGAGAGGACAGACCAATGTAACGTACCATAATTTTTTCAATTTTTTTTACAATGTATTTTGGAAGATATAGAATTTTGATTTCACTGAATCATAATGACCTTCAGAAATTGTTTGCATCCGTTTTATTACAAAATTAATTAAAATTAGTAAATATTTATGAAATTCCATGAAATTTATATTTCCTAAATTAGATTCAATTCTAAAAATGTTTTTCTTGGTTCTGATAATTAATTCAAAATGTTTCATAGAGTTTAATCAGACCAAAGTTGCAGAAACGTATTTAGTGCGTGGCTCTATGTAGCTGGTGATGGGTTAGTTGGACCGAACTCTTAAACAAAGTTCAGCCGAACTATTTGTTAAAATTTCGGCTGAACTTTTACTTAACTTTCCGTCGGCCGGAAAGTACCATCGAGCCCCTCCAAAAAAACATTTCGCGGCGATATAAATTGCCATGAAACCATTCATTATTTTTGCATCTTTTCGCACATTTGCTCTGATTTTACAAAAGCCTTGATCTGATTTTGCAAAGAATTATTTTTGGTTTAAGGAATTTTCTTGGAGGTACATTCAAAGGACTTTTCTTTCAGAAACATTATTTTCGTACATTTGATCTGATTTTGCAAGGAATCGTTTTAGGTTTAAAGAATTTTCTTGGAGGTACATTCAAAATTTTTTGGAGGTACATTCAAAAAACATTTTTAAAGGCTTTTCTTCAAGGTACATTCAAAAGACATTTCTTGGAGGTATGTGATACAGTTTTTTGGGGTTCATTTTTTTTTAAAGTATGGATTTGGGCTTAATTTCGAAAGAACATTTTTTGGTTTTGGGTTGAAGTAAATCTTTTATAATGATTTTTTAAAATGAGTTTTTGGGTAACTTTTTAAATGAATTTTTTTCGTAGGACATGGAAGGAGATATTTTGAACTTTGTTTCATTTTTATAAGACATTTTTTTCTTGAATTTTTTAAAGTAAGTGTTTTGGATTGGAGTACGTATTTTTTGCAAAATTTTTAAAATGAGGTTTTTTTTTAAATTAAATCTTTTGTGATGTTTTTTTTAATTGATTTTTTGTCTAAATTTTTTAAGGAAATTTTTTGAACTTCATATTCTATTATCATGGGAAATCGAAGGAATTGTACAAGAAAATATGATCGAAAAAGAGACCCTGAGGAACGTAGAGAAGAGATGAGACAATCTCGCAAAATAAAGATAGAAGCAGTCTCAAATATTGAAGGGGAAAATCAACCTCAACTAGAAGTTGAAACATGTATGTAAATGTAAATATTATGATTTTAATATATTTAAAATTTTCCTAGTGTAAAATGTGAAGCTTAATTTTTATTTGATGAACTAATTTGAAAAATATTTTGCAATGTAAACAAAGAGAGATATTCCTCAAAACATTGATGATGAGATACAAAATTTTGAAAAAGAAAGTGAAAGAGATATTGAACCAATGATTGAAGATGGTGAAAATGATGAAAGAAATTCAAGTGAAGAAATTGAATCACAAGGTATATATATATATGTTGAACACATGCACGTATTATTGAAATTATACATATATTTATTAATTTAGTTATTTATTGAATGTATAAACTTATTATGTACTATTCATTCGAATATGTACAGATGAAATCAATGTCGATGACGAAATGTTAGAAAATGTTGACACTCACACATATGGAGATAAAAAAGCTGAACATTATATACGATATCGTGTTAACCGCATCTTTGAGAAGTATTTCATAAAGGAAAATGTGACAGTTCAAGCCCAAATGTTGAAAGGTCTCCTATCATTAAGGAAATTAAAAGAAGCTACAACTTTATTGGGTATTCGAAAATCAACCAAAGATAAAAAAAAAAAATGAAGGAAAATGTGATACAAAATATAAATAGTGCTATAAATTCAATTAGAAGATCTAGACAGAAAAATGTTTCAGTTGTACGTAGAGAAATACATATGGCAGTGGTTTCATCAAGTACTAAAGAGAATCGCTTGGTAAAATCTATGGCACGAGCATTAGGAACCTCGCGAAAAACTTTGCACAAACATCGGAAATTTCGGTTGCAAATATATGTAAATGATGAACTTGCTTGTTGGAGAGCTATTTGTAGGCAACCATAGAAAGATGGACTTGGAGAAAATGTTAAAAAAATAATATATGAATATTGGAAGAACAATTAGTGTGTTTCGCCAACTGCAAGGCATGTGATGCAAAGAATAATAGCACGAAATTAGTACGAAGAACATGAAAAACATTTCTTGGAAACCACTCAGATAGATTTGTTCAACAAGTTCAAAGAAGAGAATCATGAAATTCATGTTTCAATCAGTGCTTTTGTTCAACAAAAACCATGGTATGTAAAACCTATCACCATACACGACACTTGTTGTTGCCGTTATCATGTGGAATTTGAGTTATATTATGACACATTCCTTGATTTCGGTAGAACATTATGGAAGGATTCACCTCCTCCTTCCACTATCTGTGATTTCACATCTCAAATTCTATGTGAAAGAGAAAGCGATGAACTATTTTACAAAAAGAAATGTGTTGGTGGTAAAAAATGCGATGATTGTGGAAATTTGACTAAATTTCAAAACAAATATCGTATTGATATAAATGATCAATCATTGTCCAAAATGAAAGTGAAATGGAAGAGATATGAATATATCGATACATCGATTCAAGGTGCAAATAGTGTTAAAAGAATCGAATTACGAGAAGACGAAATTTTTCTGATAGACTTTTTGAGAAAGTTTGAGGTAGAAATTTACAAATACACCAAGCATTCCCATAGAGCTTGATGGCAAGACTTGCAATTCAAAAAATCCCGTGAAGTTTTTCCACCAGGGACCATTTTGTCAGTAATTGATTTTGCAGAAAACTACACATTTGTTCCACAAAAAGAAATTCAGAGTGAATACTATCATTCTGACCAAGTCTCCATGCTCATCCATATTCTATATAGACATGCTGAACAAAACGTCGATCATATAGAAAGCACCAGTGAAAATCGACATATTATTAAAGAATATCACTTTTATATCAGTGACAATCGTACACATGATACATATTTTGTACAACATTGTTTTGGAAAAATTTATGATTCCTTGAAAAATCATGGAATAACATTCAATGAACATTGGATATGGTCAAATGGATGCGCAGGTCAATTCAAATCTGCACGATCATTCTTTTGGTTGTGTTGTCTTCATAAGAAAACCTGCATTAAACATTGTTGGAATTTCTTTGAGACTGGCCATGGAAAAGGAGAACATGACAGTGCAGGGGCATGCATAAAACGAGCACTTCGAAGATATCAAATGAACCCCTCTGCAAGCCGACTTGTGGACGCGAAAGAAGTTGTTCAATGGTGTATCGCTACTCTAAGCCATGAGACTAACTGATCAAGGGAAGTGCGAAGGTACATTCAATTTAATTTTTATTGGATATCTAATTAAATAAACAATGTACATTTATCACAATGATTATCTTTGATTGTATTTTGATATGATATTTACATTCTTCTTTAAATTTTCCATATAAAGGTTTTTTTGGCATATTGGGATCGAAGACGTAGATAGATCAATTGGAAATGACGTTGAAACAATAAAAGGGACTCGAAAATTTCATTCATTAAAAACAAAGTTGTCCAGAAATGTGTTTGCATTGGATAAAAGAAAATATTCTTTTTTTTTGTCCTGTTTGCATAGAGAACACAAAATACAATGATGTTTGTGAAAAAAAAAATTATGTAAAAGATTGGAAACATACAAAGCTAAATACAAAGGGAAAAATGTCTGTTGTAATGTTTGAAGAAATGCAAGCAGAGGAGACTACAATATCATCCGATGGTGATCGAGTTTCTGATCTTGTTAGAGAAGGTAACATTTGAATTGCTTTCTAATGATAAAGATCTAGAAATAAATTTGAATATGTATAATTTTGTCAAGTTTGTTTTATTGTGCAGGAGATGTTTTTGTTGTAATTGCACCTACTGACAATGATGAAAATGTGAAGTATTATTTGATGCGTTGCACTGAACGAAAAATGAAATTATTAGAAGACTATAATGATCACGGATTTCTATATGAAAGAGGATCTATTATACTGAAAGGTTATTTTTTCAGACAAACTAATCAAAGTGGGAATTTTGTTTACTTTGAAGACTATGAACCTGATTTCATAAGTTGTCAATATAGTCACTTGGTGTGTGCAGCACACATAAAGTTGATCGAGGTTCAATCAAAGAAAAAAACGAATATTAAGAAATGGAAAATGTCAAAATCTGATCATGAACGGATTATTGAAGATGGCATTCCATTGGAATTTTTTTTATTGAACTGCCCAACAATTTATTCTCTTTGGATTATATGTTCTAGAACTTCCAGTACTCAATTAAAAATTGAGTTGCCTTGTTATGTTATCTTTGCAAGTGTTTGCACATGTACAAAATTTTTTGGTACATGCGCACTCTAGTATCAACTGAAAGTAGATTTTTTATACATGCATTGATGAAAAATTTTGCATACATATTGGATATATATGTATATGTTCTAGAATGAAATTAACTTTTCAAGTAGTTTTACTATGTGCATTGATGAAAAATGTTTCACGTACTTAATATATATGTTCTAGAATGCAATTAACTGAAAGTAGTTTTTCTATGTGCATTGATGAAAAATGTTGCATGTACTGGATATATACACGAACTCAATGCACACCCAGTTTTTCTTGTGGGATTTTTTGGTAAAAAGTATCCACAATGTAAATAAATCATCCGCAGTATAATTTTGTACAAAGATTCCTTTCAAACAAGAGACTCAGAGCACTTCTTCGACTTTTGGTGGGATTTGACCCACATCTCTATTTCTGATTGAAAATTTAGTACAAAATTTGTCTGTCCAATGGTCGAATATGTTCTATGTGCATTGATGAAAAATGTTGTGCACGTATTGGATATATGTGTGTGTGTGTGTGTTCTAGAATGCAATTAATTTTTCAAGTAGTTTTCCCATGTGCATTGATGAAAAATGTTTCACGTACTGAATATATATGTTCTAGAATGCAACTAAAACTGAATGGACCATCAATTTACCAATTTATAAATAAAAAAGGCTACCTAGTTGAGTGCATTAATGACATTGACCCCAATTCAACAAACATATATCTACTTCTTATATTTCCAATCAAAATTAAAGGGATTTATATGGGAAAGAGGCAGAACATATAGCCTATGAACTACTTTAGTTCATAGGTCAATGAAGGTATCATCATGTGGGAAAATGTTTCAAGAACACTTGATCGTACTTAAAAGTAATCTTAAGATTGTTTTTGATATTTACATACTACATACTATTGTTTGAGTGAAAAAAAATTTAAAAACTTACCAAATGTACTTCAACCATCCAAAACTTGAATTTTAAAAACTTTTTGATTATATCAAAACAAATTACTTCACATGTCATGCCAATTGTAGTTCAACTATCCAATAAAAACATTAAACATTTAACATTATATCACATGCCAAATGTAGATTGAAATGGTATCCAAAACTTAGTTTTAAAAACTTTTTGATTATATCACAACATTACTTCACATGCCTAATGTACTTCAACCATCCAAAACTTGAGTTTTAAAAACTTTTTGATTATATCACAACATTACTTCACATGCCATGCCAATTGTAGTTCAACTATCCAATAAAAACATTTAACATTATATCACTTGCCAAATGTAGATTGAAACCATCCAAAACTTAAGTTTTAAAAACTTTTGATTATATATCGTGCAACATTACTTCACATGCCATGTCAATTATAGTTCAACTATCCAATAAAAACATTTAACATTATATCACATGCCAAATGTAGATTGAAACCATCCAAAACTTAACCTTTAATTTAACAAAAAATTATAGATCACAACATTACTTCACATGCCACATGTACCTCAACCATCCAAAACTTGAGTTTAAAAACTTTTTGATTATATCACAACATTACTTCACATGCCATGCCAATTATAGTTCAACTATCCAATAAAAACATTTAACATTTAACATTATATCACATGCAAAATGTAGATTGAAACCATCCAAAACTTGAGTTTTAAAAACTTTTTTATTATATCACAACATTACTTCACATTCCATGCCAATTATAGTTCAACTATCCAATAAAAACATTTAACATTATATCACATGCCAAATGTAGATTGAAACCATCCAAAACTTAACTTTTAATTTAACAAAAAATTATATATCACAACATTACTTCACATGCCAAATGTACTTCAAGCATCCAAAACTTAAGTTTTAAAAACAAAACAAATTATAACACATCATTACATAACATGCCAAATGTAGTTCAGAAGCAAAACATTAATTTATAGATGACAACATTACTAGTAGTTCAACTATCCAAAACTTAAAAGTTTTAAAAACCAAACAAATTATATAACAACATTACTTCACATTCACATGCCAAAAGTACTAAAACCATCCAAAAATTAACTTTTTGGAACAAAACAAATTATATTAACATTGTAATAAAATATGTCCAAAAATTGTAGATCTCACAAGTATCAAGTATCAAGTTATATATATATATATATATGACTGTGCATCTAGATAATATATAAAAAAATAATTTTAATACTAGAAATCTTGAAATCAAATCTACAAATCATGTCCACAAAATACAGATGGATGTAGTGTCTTTCCTAGCAGAGTATCAATCCGCGCGCTATCTTGCGAAGCATGGGAAACCTGTACACAATGCACATACAAACATTAAAATTTGATGTTTTAAAAATGAGTGAGAATATATAGAACTTCATGTAAAAAACAAAATATAAAAAAAAAATCATGCAATACCTCATGAGGTTCCCTCTCCATTTGTTCGCCTGCTACAAGTTCCCCCATGGGAACATCTCCAACAGTAAATTGTACAATATACATGTACAGTTAGTTATATATATATATATATATATATATATATATATATATATATATTAAAAAATTTCAGATGAAAATGCACATGTGTACATATATAAACTTATTTTCAATAATATTAAAAAAAAAAGTTAGACAACTTGTTCAAATGGTTGAAATGGTGTGGATGTTCCTATCTCCGTTGCTAGAGTCTGTGGATTAAATAAATCTTCTATAGAAACCTAAAATTAAAAATTTTAAAAGTATAAAATAACTCAAGATCAAGATCTCAATTTATAATAAAACTTAAATAAACTTCAATTTATAAATTATAACTTTTAAAAAAACATATATATATTTAAAAGTGAAAAATTGAATACTTCTGCAGGTGAATTTGGGACATCTCCTAAGAGAGGCTCTAAAAGAAAATCTCCAAAAACCTAAAATTCAAAAAATTTAAAATAACTCAAGATATAGATATATATATCTCAATTTTTAACGAAACTTTTTGAAGTGGAATATATATATAACTTAAACATAAATTTTAAAAGTGAAACATTTTCCATACTTGTTGTGGATGTGGCACATCTCCTAAGGAAGTAGAAGGTACATCTCCCAAGGAAGAGGAAGGTATCGCCATCCCAAAAGATGTAGAAGGTACATCTCCCAAGGAAGAAGAAGGTACCACCATCCCAAAAACATTGGACGGAATCGGAATCTGTTAAAACATTTTATTATTATATATGTACATGTACATGTGTGCACAATTATTTATTTTAAAAATATCACTTAAAAAACACTAACATTTGTCAACATATCTTGATGGTGAGACCCATCTTCATTGTTTGAACCAGAGGTCCCGAACGTGATATTAACATTTTCGTCATTCATCATGCATGACAACTGCAAATGGTGTTTTAACATATAATGATACATTTTTTTTAGATTAATGTACATACAAATAAATGTATACATGTACATACACATGTATTTATTACAAATTGTACACATGTATGTGTTAAAATAATTGAACCCTAAGGTCATTAACACATATCGTTCCTCTTCCCTCTTCGTTATGAAGAATTAGGTCTTGCCAACCATTGCGACAATTCTTTGCATATATTTAGAGAGCTTCAACATTCATGTTGTCAATCTCTTCATCTGTACAATACACAAAATTGGCACCTGCATTCTCACGTGCTCTTTGTCGATTTAGACAAACATCGACTCCACCCGATCCACTGTGAAAATTGTCGATGATGACATCCCTTGCTTCTCGACTTATTTGAGAAGTCACATCCATCTCTGACCACAGATTTTCGACCCGAAAAGGTCGACTCACCAATGGCGGCTCAAGGCGAGGCAACTCCACATCTCGCCTAGTGCCCCTGCGGGCACACAATCGACCTTTCCCCATACCAAAAAATTCTGATAGAAGGTCATTGTAATTGGGTTTCATTTCCAAAAAAAAATCTACATAAAACAATTTTGCAAAAAAAACAGGAACCTGGTCGTTCCATGGGAGCCTTCCACAGGCCGCAAGGTGCCTATCATACAAATAGTGAGCTATATCGAGGCGTTTGAAATATTGCACCTTCAAAATTTTTCTTTTTGGCCCTTCCTTGAAATTAAACATTGACTTTGCCATTTATTTTGTAACTCTTTGTTTTACATCCTCACATTTATCGGTACCCATTACTGTTTCCTTTCTCTTTCTCATGACTTCTACAAATGTATCAATTGTTGGCCCAACATTTTTGTACACATTTACTAGTTTTCCCAATGAATGTCTAACTATTTCGAGGCTTTGTCGACTCTCAGCAGGTAGAGTCAAAGCCACGAGATCTCTCCACAATTTTGCATGAATTTTTTGACACCTTTCGAAGGTGCATTGCGCCATGTTTATTTCCCATGTTATATGAGAAATGTCGGCCATATAAGTTGTGGTGGGTAGACAACATTATTATTGAATGTAGCATTATGCCCTGCATCTATTTTGACCAACATTTGGAACATTTTTAGCCTCTACATCAATATATATATAATTTTTTATATTAGAAAAAATACGTGTAAACAAATTTGTAGAAATTCAATGAAAAAAATATTGAAATTAATGGCAACCTCGACGTGGTTTGCTAGCATCTTCTCCACCCTGAAACTATTGAAAACCAAAACGACCCTGCTGAGAACCAGCATCACCAGCAGTTGATTGGCCCCTGGGGGAATAAATATCACCACCTTCACGCAACCTTCTACCACTTATTGATGGCCCTATAAGGAGATTTTAACCACCACCAACCTCTCGAAAGGAGAGAGAAGCTTCATAAACAAATACGAATTTATAATCAATTGAAAAATACATGCATACATATAAATACATGTGTATATATTCATTGATTAAATTGTGTTAAAACCATACCACGACTGGGTGAAACATGGGCATCCATGGATGGAGTAGAGACCCTTATCTTCTTATTAGCTCCCAAAAAATAAAAAATGAAACTTATTAACATCTAATTTAACTTACAAAGTTGATAAAAAATCAATTCCATATGTACACACATGTATGGAGATTTAAGATTATATTTAAATTTACCATGAACAACTTTCGATCCAGATCCCCCACTCTCGTAGAGATATGGGATCATTTTTATCTTCTTCGTTCATCCTCCATGATATATATATATATGGTGGACATTTACAATTATTTTTTTAAATAACTAATCTAAATTAAATTCAAAATAAATTTCAAAAAATTAATGTAGTTTAGTGTAAAAAAATTATGTAAAACACAATTTTCAAAGCACTAATTGGTGTTTGAAACTCAATTTAAGCAAAAAAAAAGCTATAAAAATGATAAGTTCACTAAATTGTGTTTTACATGGTGCGAGCACACTTGGTATAAAATAGAAAAAAACACATTTTCATTAAAAAAGAAGTGAAACTCCATTTAAACAAACTCCAATTAAACAAAAAATTGTTGAAGTCCCCGCATTTTAATTTCATAAAAATGTGAAGTTCATCACTTGTTGCAAATGTGAAGTTCACCAATTTGCGCTTTACATGGTGTGGTGGGAGCACACTTGGTATATAATTGAAAAAAGCACATGGTCATTAAAAAAGATGCATTTATAAGTACACAACACACACATATCCAAGATATGTTACAATGTCGATCAATAAAGTTTCAAGGAGAGTGTCTCAACATTAATTCATCTTTGAGAGATGAATCTTGAATTTTTGTAGAAAAGCGTCTCAAATCTAATTCATCTTTGAGAGATTAATTTTTAATTTTTGAAGAAGAGTGTCTCAAAACTAATTCATCTTTAAGAGATGAATCTTGCATTGGAATTGCCCCATATAATTCTAATTCATCTATTAATTCATCTTTGATAGATGAATCCTGAATTCTCATTGCCCCACGCAATAAATGAGTAGACATCTTATTCACATTTGTACAATGCCTTGTACTAAGAAATTGAAATTGGCTAGCAATATTATTTTCTATTCCATGCAGTTATTTTAGCCTCTCCTTCTTAACTTGGTACACGCCATTCATCTGGTTGCACACAAGTTCAAAATTGGTGAGAACTACAATTCCATTTTATCCATACTCCATTGATGTTCCCAAGCCTTATATCAATCCAATATAATATGCCTCGTTGTTTGTTGTTCTTCCCGATATATTAATTTTCCTTTGGAAGACTTTGGTAGTTGCAATATTGGAAATCACATTTGCAATCACTTCTTTCCCTGGATTGGGATAGCAAGAAAATTCTACGCATAATTTCCATTTTTCAACCGTATTTAATGGTTTTATTATCCCTAAAAAAAAAACAAATTCAATAAAAATATATATATTAAATTGACATTTATTTCAAACGCATGGGAGAAATGAAAAACTTATATTTATATATATTTTAGAGATTGACTGTAGGGGAATTTACTAGATATGTCATCTTTCATAAAAATTGAGATCCAAAGGCTACCTGGCCCTTTACAAACTCTACCTATAGAACTACCATGGATATGAAAATGAAAAACTTCTAATTAGATCTATTCTAGAGATTGAATGTAGGGGCATTTAATCTTAGGTTAAAACCTATGTTTTGTATCAAATCACTTTTGGTTTCAATGGGAAACTTTAATGACTAATTTTTTTTTACATGTTGAATATAAAAGGTTTTTTCTCTCTCATTGTTTGAGATCATGGATATGAAAATGAAAAACTATATACTTGGTTAAAATCTATGTTTTGTATCAAATTACTTTTTGCTTCTAAATACTATATGCATGTTGACTGTAGGGGCATTTACTGTAGGCGCATTTACTATATGAGCATTTAGATCTATTCTAGAGAATGACTGTAGGGGCATTTACTAGATATGTCACCTTTCATAAAAGATGAGATCTAGAGGCTACCTGGCCCTTTATAGACTCTGCATATAGAACTACCATGGATATGAAAATAAAAACCTTCTAATTAGATCTATTCTAGAGATTGAATGTAGGGGAATTTACTAGATTAGGTTAAAACCTATGCTTTGTATCAAATCACTTTTGGTTTCAATCGAAAACTTTTATGGCTAATTTGTGTTTTACATGTTGAATATAAAAGGTTTTTTCTCTCCAATTGTTTGAGATCATGGATATGAAAATGAAAAAATATATACTTGGTTAAAACCTATGTTTTGTACCAAATTACTTTTGTTTCTAAATACTATATACATGTTGATTGTAGGGGCATTTAGATATATTCCAGAGATTGATTGTAGGGGCATTTTCTAGATATGTCACCTTTCATAAAAGATGAGATCCAGAGGCTACCTAGACCTTTACAGACTCTTCCTATAGAACTACCATGGATATGAAAATGAAAAACTTCTACTTAGATCTATTCTAGAAATTGAATGTAGGGGCATTTACTACATTAGTTTAAAGCCTATGTTTTATATCAAATCACTTTTGGTTTCAATGGGAAACTTTTATGGCTAATATTTGTTTTACATGTTGAATATAGAAGGTTTTATCTCTTTCATTGCTCGAGACCATGGATATGAAAATGAGAAACTATATACTTGTTTAAAACCTATGTTTTGTATCAAATTACTTTTTGTTTCTAAATACTATATACATCTTGATTGTAGGGGCATTTTGATCTATTCCAGAGATTGACTGTAGGGGCATTTACTAGATATGTCACCTTTCATAAAAGATGAGATCGAGAAGCTACCTGGCCCTTTACAAACTCTGCCTATAGAAATACCATGGATATGAAAATGAAAATTTTCTAATTAGATCTATTCTAGAGATTGAATGTAGGGGTATTTACTAGATTAGGTTAAAACCTATGTTTTGTATCAAATCACTTTTGGTTTCAATGGAAAACTTTTATGGCTAATTTGTGTTTTACATGTTGAATATAAAAGGTTTTTTCTCTCTCATTGTTTGAGACCATGGATATGAAAATGAAAAGCTACATACTTGGTTAAAACCTATGTTTTTTATCAAATTACTTTTTGTCTCTAAATACTATATACATGTTCACTGTAGGGGCATTTACTTTAAGGGCATTTAGATCTATTCCAAATATTGACTGTAGGGGCATTTACTAGATATATCACCTTTCATAAAAGATGAGATCCAGAGGCTACCTAGCCCTTTACAAACTCTTCCTATAGAACTACCATGGATATGAAAATGAAAAACTTCTAATTAGATCTATTATAGAAATTGAATGTAGGGGCATTTACTAGATTAGGTTAAAACCTATGTTTTGTATCAAATCACTTTTGGTTTCAATGGGAAACTTTTATGGCTAATTTGTGTTTTACATGTCGAATATAAAAAGTTTTTTCTCTCTCATTATTTGAGACCATGGATATGAAAATGAAAAACTATATAATTGATTAAAACCTATGTTTTGTATAAAATTACTTTTTGTTTCTAACTACTATATACATGTTGAATATAAAAGGTTCTTTTCTCTCTCATTGTTTGAGACCATGGATATGAAAATGAAAAACTTCTATTTAGATCTATTCTAGAGATATGGCTAATTCGTGTTTTACATACATTAAATATAAAAGGTTTTTTCTCTCATTGTTTGAGACCATGGATATGAAAATGAAAAACTTCTATACTTAAAACATTGACTTGTAGGGGCATTTACTCTTAGGTTAAAACCTATGTCTTGTATCAAATCAATTATCGTTTCAATGGGAAACTTTTATGGCTAATGAGTGTTCTACATGTTGAATATAAAAGGTTTTTTTCTCTCTCATTGTTTGAGACCGTGGATATGAAAATGAAAAACTTCTATTAATATATATTCTAGAGAAAACTATTCCGAGAGATTGATTGACTATAGGGGCATTTACTCTTAGGTTAAAACCTATGTTTGTATCAAATCACTTTTGGTTTCAATGGGAAACTTTAATGGCTAATTTGTGTTTTACATGTTGAATATAAAAGGTTTTTTTATTCTAGAGATGTGGCTAATTTTTGTTTTAGATACATCGAATATAAAAGATTTTTTCTCTCTCTCATTTTTTGAGACCATGGATATGAAAATGAAAAACTTCTATTTAAAACTATTCCAGAGGTTGATTGATTGTAGGGGCATTTACTCTTAGGTTAAAACCTATGTTTTGTATCAAATCACTTTTGGTTTCAATAGGAAACTTTAATGGCTAATTTTTGTTTTACATGTTGAATATAAAAGGTTTTTTTTCTCTCTCATTGTTTGAGACCATGGATATGAAAAATGAAAATCTTCTATTTAGATATATTCTAGAGATGTGGTTAATTTGTGTTTTACATACATCGAATATAAAAAAAAAATTCTCTCATTGTTTGAGACCATGGATATGAAAATGAAAAACATCTATTTAAAACTATTCCAGAGATTGATTGTAGGGGCATTTACTAAGGTTAAAACCTATGTTTTGTATCAAATCACTTTCGATTTCAATGGGAAAACTATATGGCTAATTTGTGTTTTACATGTTGAATATAAAAGTTTTTTTCTCTCTCTCATTGGATATGAAAATGAAAAACTTCTATATATTTAAAACTATTCTGGAGATTGGTTGACTATAGGGGAATTTACTCTTAGGTTAAGACCTATGTTTTGTATCAAATCACTTTTGGTTTCAATGGGAAACTTTAATGGCTAATTTGTGTTTTACATGTTGAATATAAAAGGTTTTTTTCTCCCCCATTGTTTGAGACCATGGATATGAAAATGAAAACTTCTATTTAGATCTATTCTAGTGATGTGGCTAGTTTTTGTTTTACATACAACAAATATAAAAGGTTTTTTCTCTCATTGTTTGAAACGATGGATATGAAAATGAAAAAATTCTACTTAAAAATATTCCAAAGATTGACTGTAGGGGCATTTACTAAGGTTAAAACCTATGTTTTTTATCAGATCACTTTTGGTTTCAATGGGAAACCTGTATGGCTAATTTGTGTTTTACATGTTGAATATAAAAGGTTTCAAAATGTGTTGAAACATGTTGAAATCTATTGAAACCTTTTGAAACATGTTGAAACCTGTATGGCTAATGTGTTTTTCTCGAAATGTGATACACCCCGTTAAAATGGCAGATATATCGAAATGAATCCTATGGTGTAATAAAATAGATTCAAGTAGTTTAAAAATATAGATGCATAAATTCAATGAACATAGTTTTTAGATATAAAAGTCCAAAATGGAGTAGTTTTCTGTGAACAAATATTAGTGGATCACTATGGATATATTTGCTTCATTAAAAAATATTTTTCTAAAAGGATGTCCACTAAGTTTGGAAGAAGGTAAAGTATCACAATTATATATGTTAATGCATGTGTTTTACATTGAATATTTTTCATTTTAAATTAAGAATCTATCTGAAACAATTACCTATATAAGGTTAAAACCTATTTTTTGTATCAAATTGAACTTTTGGTTTCAATGGGAAAGTTTTATGGCTAATGTGTTTTTTCTCAAAATGTGATACACCCCATTAAAATGGTAGACATATAGAAATGATTCCTATAGTGAAATCAAATAGTTTCAAGTAGTTTAAAGATAAGGTTAAAACCTATGTTTTGTATCAAATTGAACCTTTGGTTTCAATGGGAAACTTTTATGGCTAATGTGTTTTTTCTCGAAATTTGATACACCCCATTAAAATGGTAGACATATCGAAATGAATCCTATGGTGAAATAAAATAGTTTGAAGTAGTTTAAAGATATAGATCCATAAATTCAATGAGCATAGTTTTGAGGTATATAAGTCCAAAATGGAATAGTTTTTGGTGAACAAATATCAATGGATCACTATGGATATATTTGCGTCATTAAAAGGGATATTTCTAGAAGGATGGAATAAGTTGGAAAGAAGGGAAAATATCACAATTATATGTTAATGTGCATGTTTTTTACATTGAATATTTTTCATTTTGTTAAGAATCTATTTTCAAGGGGTATTTCTAGAAGGATGGACTAAGTTGGAAAGAAGGGAAAATATCACAATTATATGTTAATGTGCATGTGTTTTACATTGAATATTTTTCATTTTGTTAATAATATATTTTCAAAACAATTAACTATATACTTGGTTAAAACCTATGTTTTGTATCAAATTACTTTTTGTTTCTAAATATTATGTTTTTTACATTGAATATTTTTCATTTTATTAAAAATATATTCGAAACAATTAAACTATATAAGTTTAAAACCTATGTTTTGTTTCAAATCACTTTTGGTTTTATTGAAAACTTTTATGGCTAATTTTTGTTTTACAATGAATATAAAGGTTTTTTCTCCCATATGTCTTGGGACACGGATATGAAAATAAAAAACTTATATTTAGATATAAGGGCATTTACTAGATATGTCACCTTTCATAAAAGATGAGATCCGGAGGCTACCTGTCCCTTTACAGACTCTGCCTATAGTAATTGTAGAAGTTAGTTCACTACATGTCCCAATTATACCCATGAAGGGTGTAACGGACCCGTGGAATCACTCAAACTACTTTACGTAGACATAAGGGTGTATAAGAATGCATGTATTTTACATTGAATATTTTTCATTTTAAATTAAAAGAATCTATTTGAAACAAAATTTACCTATATAAGGTTAAAACCTATATTTTGTATCAAACACTTTTGGTTTCAATGGGAAACATTTATGGCTAATTTGTGTTTTTTTCTCGAAATGTGATACACTCAATTAAAATGGGAGATATATAGCAATAATTCTTATGATGTAATAAAATATTTAATGGTTTAAATATATAGATGCATAGATTCAATGATCATAGTTTTGAGATATAAAAGTCCAAAATGGAATAGTTGTCTTTGAACAAATATCAGTGGATCACTATGGATATATTTGCTTCATTAAAAAATATTTTTCTAAAAATATTTCATACCAATTACATAACTAGGCTAGATATTCAAGATACACATTGCCATTGAATCAAATCACCTATGTTTTGTATCAAATCACTTTTGGTTTCAATGGGAAACTTTTATGGCTAATTTGTGTTTTACATTGAATATAAAAGTTTTTTTTTCTCTCTCTCATTGTTTGGGACCATGGATATGAAAATGAAAAACTTCTATTTAGATCTATTCCAGAGATTGGCTGTAGGGGCATTTACTGGATATGTCATCTTTCATAAAAGATGAGATCTAAAGGTTACCTGGCCCTTTACAGACTCTGCCTATAGAAATTGTAGAAGTTAACACTACCTGTCCCAATTATACCCTATGAAGGGTGTAGAGGACTCGTGGAATCACTCAAACTACTTTACGTTGACATAAGGGTGTATAAGAATGCATGTATTTTACATTGAATATTTTTCATTTTAAATTAGGAATATATTTGAAACAATTACCTATAAAAGGTTAAAACCTATGTTTTGTATCAAATCACTTTTGGTTTCAATGGTTTGTTTATTGACTAATGTATTTTTATCAAATCACTTTTGGTTTTGAAGTATATTCTAGAATCTTCTGTAACCACTTATTAGGCCTATCAATATGTAATTAGAGCTTAGTGAATATGATAAGTCGATACAATTACATGATAAACAATTAGTAGATATAAACAGTGTTTCTATAATATGGGATGACTGGTTAGATTACAGGTTTCCACAGATTAAGATTATTCAGTAACTAATATGTAACCATTACTATTATTACTAAAAGCATGATTAAGGATGAGGTCTTTTATGAGGAGAAAAGCATGCCTTAAGAGACAATCCAAACTCTGCTCAATAAGATGCAAGAATTCACAACAGATAAAATAAGCTATTTCGTTAATCATAAATCAGTATCTATGAATATCTGTTATTTATGTTTCTAAGGCTGAAAATTTTATTAGAACCAGAACAGAGCTGGCTAAACGGGTCAGTCAACCTAGTTCAGGGGTTTTTGTAGGCATAAATGTCCACTCAAACCAATTGCAACCCAATTTTGGTCTGAACTGGTTCAGAATCCATCCTAATCATGTCTGGAACTTTGCATATTTTTATTTAAAGGTTTGGATTCACAAAGTATATATACATATATAAAAGAACAGTCCAATTCTGATAACACTCACACTCGCTAGTATAAGATGTGTCATTAAGCATATAAAGGCAATGGGGGCAGATGAACGAGAGTGAGTTGTACCATGAATTGAAAAGAATAAAAAAATCTCGTCAAAAATACTTGTCAGAATTGTTACCTTGCGGCGATATGAATTTGACATTTAAAGCAGTGTTTTTTTCACCATTCAATTGCCAAATAAACCAAAGAACTGCTCTAGAGTGGGTTCTTCAACCCAAAATGAAAAAAAAATAGTGCAATGAAAAAGTCATATTGAAATTACAAACAACTCGCGAACTCTCACATTAGAGAATCTCTATGAATGTTTTTAATGAGACATATTCAATGCAGTTCTCATATTTTGCTAAGAAAATTTACTTTTACAGCTCACAAATATGTAAATAAGGTAAAATCAAGTACAGCTGAGAAATATGGAATTTCAAAAATTCCACTTTGGCAGTGCTCCTATCTAGTACAGTTTATGATATTCCATACAATAAGCAGTAACCAATTAAAACTAACACTAGATTTGAACTTGTAACACACTAGGTTATCATTATTGGGTCCTGTATTTGATGGATGACCAAGGGGAGTATAATCAAATCAATAGGACACATATTAGAGATGGAACTAATAAGAGAATAGCCCATATTATCCATAGATATAATTCGAGTAGTGGGGAGAACTGTGGACTCGGACCATACAGGTGATAACAAGAGACTCTAATCATTACAAGAACAAGAGCAGTGAAAAGATGCTACCATATTTCCCTAATTAGTTAGTTTCAATAGAGTCACTCTACTTACAAATAGGAACCAAGCTAATATTAGTAATAAATGTGTGCTATCCTTGTAATGTAATCATTGTTAATTTACAACTCAATTTTTTTTTCTGTTTATGACAAATACTATATCGTTTTACTATATGGTGCGGTAATGGAGACCACATCAGTACCTATGTAATATTAATAAATACCACTAATAGTGATACTACAATTTTTTTTCTCCTAGTTTTTTTTTGTGATTCATAACATATTTTAGGATCTCTAATATGGAGCAAATACTTACCTAGAGCAACTCCTGAGCAGCGGCACAACTCTTGGGCAGAAATTTGTGGGTGTGGGCGCCAAATCAGCAACAGAGCAGTAGCAACATCACAGAAAGTAAAATAGAAACCTCCGAACAAACTATGGGAACAAATTCACGAGAAAACGAGACTCGTTCGCGGGTGATATATTTATAAAATATGAGTTCGGTCAAACTAAATGTTTGGCCGAACTGTTGTTTTCGGTTTTCCCATCTCCGACCAAAAATATATTTGCCAACGTCATGAGTACGCCGTCAATCTAAATGGTAGAACGAGTTCAGCCGAAATTTTGCAAAATTTCGTCTGAAATATCTTAATAGTTCGGCCGAACTTTCTCAAAAGTTCGGCCCGAACTTTCTCAAAATTTCGGCCGAACTATTGTGGAATTTTTTTTTCCTCCCACAGTTCTCACAAAAGTGTAACCCAACTTCACATTTTCACCCTTAATACATGATTTTTTGGAAGTTTATATGGATGAATTCACGGTCTATGGAAATTATTTTGAAGAAGCTCTTGAAATTTTAGAAAAGATTCTCATAATATGCAAAGAAGAAAATCTCTCATTAAGTCATGAACAATTCTTTATGATGTTTACTGAAGGAATTGTTTTAGGACACCATATTTCAAGAGATCGAATTAAGGTGGACTCATCTATAGTAGAAGTCATTTCCAAATTAGCAATCCCAAATTTTCAAAAATATGTTAGGATTTTTCTTGGTTTTACAGGATACTATAGAAGATTTATAAAAAAAAATCACAAAAATTACATCTCCACTCTTAAAATTGGTCACTAAATATTGTCAATTTAGCTGGAATCCTGAGTGCCAAATGACATTTGAAACTTTGATAGAAAATATATCTGAAGCACCCATTTTAAGAGGACCAAAGTGGAAATTACCTTTTCATATCTCAACTGATGCTTCAGATACAACTCTGGGAGCTGTATTAGGACAAAAAGACTTGAACCCTTATGCCATGTACTATACAAGTAAGAATTTGAATCTTGCTGAGTTAAATTATACTGTTACTGAAAAAGAGTTTCTAGCTGTTGTCCATGCTATTAACAAGTTTAGACATTACATCAGTGGCTATGAAACCTTCATTCACACATATCATTCTACAATTAGATATATAATGAATAATTATATCACTAATGGAAGAATAAAAAGATGGTTTCTACTCTTGCAAGAATTCAATATCACCATTTTAGATCGACCTGGAAAACAAAAAATAGTTGCTAACTTTTGATCTAGAATTCAAAATGATAATAATGATACAATAGTAGAGGATAGTTTTCCTGATGAATAAATTTTTGCAATATTTACTAAATCTCCATGGTTTGCAGACATTTCCAATTACTTTTCCATAGGAAAACTACCATCATATTTGTTTCCTAGATAAAAGAGAAGGACAATTCAAACAAGTGCATCATATTCATGGGTAAATGATGAGTTATACAAGTCAGGTCCAGATCTCATCATCATAATATATATTCGAGAAGATGAAATACCTGAAATACTGAAGGCATGCTATGATGAACCATGTGGAGGAAAACTTTGCTGATAAATGGACTTCTTATAAAATCCTTCTTTTAGGATATTATTGGCCTTCCCTTTTCAAGGATGCCAAGGAGTATATTAAAAGGTATGAAAATTGTCAGAGAATGGGGAAACATGTCCCTATATATGAAATTCCCTTACAACCATAGGTACTCATCGAATCCTTTAAAAAATGGGCTTTGGATTTTGTTGTACCAATCAATCCACCATCAAGAAAAAATGAGGTATATTCTTGTATGCACTGATTATTTCACTAAATGGGTAGAAGCTAAAGAAATTTCTTTTTCTAATGAAAATGTTATAGTTTCATTTATTTTTGAGGATATTTTTACCCATTTTGGTGTCCCGAGGGAAATTGTGAGAGATCATGGAACTCAGTTTACCTAAAGAATGGTGCAAAATATTGTGGAAGAATGTAAAATCAAGCACATAAAGTATACTCTATACCATCTATAGGAAAATGGACAAGTGGAGTCCATTAATAAAGTGATTGAAGCAATCCTCACAAAGATTGTACATCTACATAGAAAGGATTGGGCAGAAAGGCTTTCTGAATCTTTATGGGCCTAGCAAACTACATGGAGGAATACAACAGGACATACTCCCTATGAAATTGTTTACAAGAAGAAAGTATTGTTTCTAATAGAGTTCCAAATGAGAACCTTCAAAACAAAAATCAAGTTGGGGCTTGACTTATCAGAATCTCAAAAGCATATAATGGAGCAACTCAATGAGCTTGATGAAATAAGGCAAGATGCAGTTCAAAAGAGTAGCATAGTTCAACAACAAAGATCCAGATGGCATGATAAATACATAAAAGAAAGCAAATTTCAAGCAGGATATTGGGCATTTTTATTTGACTCAAAGTTCAAATACTTCCAATGGTAATTTCAAACTCATTGGCTTGCGCCTTATGAGATTGAAGGAGTCTTTGATAATGAAGCAGTTAAGATAAGGACTATCACTGAAGAAAAGGTTCCTCTTCTTGTAAATGGACATCGACTAAAGGTCTATCATAAGCCACTAACAAAAGAGGAGTTTGTCAAAAAATTTCAAGAAAATGATGATATGAAGTTGGTGAAGAATAATCTTTCTTTTTCCCCAACTTAGTCTTATTTTTGTTTTTCATATCTAAAAAGAGAGAGAGAGAGAGAGAGAGAGAGAGAGAGAAAAGAAATAAATAAATAATATATATATTATCCAAAAAATATAAAATAAATAAATTTGTATAAGTATGAAAACCAATCACTGATTAGCATCCTTATACAAGAAATACAAGGTGAAAATCAGAGTTTATTTCTAACATCTTCTATTTTCTTCATTCCCATTCTAAAAATCCCAAATCCTTTGCATTTCCATTTATTTTCCAGAAAAATAAAATATTAGCTACAGAATTGTTGCATTTCTACAACTATCATGACATTCTTCAGCTCTTATAAACTTCTACATCACAGATGAACATGAATTTTTGATAGAAGTAGTTGAAGAAAATATTGAAGATCATATTGAAGAGTGTACTCAAGAACACCTGAAGAATCAAGACAAAAAAGAAACAATAAGGGTTAGCTATGTCAAAGGTATGATACAAATTTGTTAAATAATATGGTTCAAAACATTCATATATATAAATTAGATGATCGTATACTGCCAACTCAAAATTTTATCATTAAAACTGATCAAAATCTAAATCTCATGATTCACCACCAAACCTGCATCATAATCTCCTCAACCATAAAATCTAATCTCATCCATTAATAACTTAACAGTCATGTCTCATGCTGAAACAACACTTATGCCGAAACCTTGTTCACGATCCTAAAACCTCACTCATTTACCTGTATACCTACATGTCTCCATGATTACATGACATAATTCCTCCACATTTTCAAGCTCAGATTAAAACCCTCAATTCATCCAGTTAGGAAGAGACAATCTTGAAGGTAAAACTCTTGACAAAGATATGGGTTTGATTGTAAGAATAGAGCCCGTAGGAAAAATATTCGAGGAGGGATATCCACAGCTAAAGGAGATATTGCAGAAGGCAGAATGAGTTAACTTCATAGAGAAATTTGATAGGTTTCACAAGGAATTCACTAAATATTTTGAAAGAGCCTTCGACAAAGTAGAGGTCGAAATCGGTGACATCAAATTTAAATTCACAGAATCCTTAGTGGCAGAGGTAACTGAACTTCCAAATATCGCTAAAATATGGTTCAAGAAATGAGGAATCATTGGAGAAGAATGGAAATTATTCTTGAAAAACCCAGGTATTGACACAGTATTTTCAAGAAAGGAATTCCTAGCACAACCCTTAAGGGTAAATGGAGAAACATTAATTCATAAATTTATTACATGTGAAAGAAGGTTTGGTTGTATGTTCTTCTATCAAGCTAGGTTACTGATGAATTTTCTAGAAGATAAAGAGATAAACCTTCCATATTTTTTGTTGAATAGTCTAAGGAAGATGGTGGGGATGGTTCAGAAGAGGATTCAAATTATAGATAATACAATGCATCATCAGGAATTTATAAAAATCCTCATTGAATTTCATTTAAAGAGCATAGTAGATGCTTGGGAGGATTTCTTAACAAGAAATCATTTTCAAGAAAAAGAAGAAAAGAAACTTAGTGATAACAAAGGAAAAAGAGAGAAAAAGAGAAAATTTGAGAACCTTGATGTGGATGAACAACCACCTCAAACAAAATCAGAAGATGAAACTCCCATTTCACATTTGTTTGGAAAGGCTAAGAATCAAATCAATAAAAAGAGAGGAGGAAACATGAAATAAAAAAACAAAGACATACACACAGAAAAATTAGAAAATCAGAAAATTTTGCAACCAGTAAGAAGAAGCTCCAGAATTTGCAAAGCAGCCAAAAATCCACTCCCGAAAGTTACAAAACCTATTGATCTAGAATAAAATATTGAGGTACCATTACCTATTATTTCTTATCCCATACAGGATCCAAGTAGAAGAACTTGAGATATTGAACCTATCCAGTAAGAGATCTATGATTACATTGAATATTCAGAAAGAAGAAATGCATAAAAGACATAAAACCTTAATGAACAACCTTCTAGTCCACAAGAACCTCTAGTGAATACTTTAAAACAATAAAATTTTGAGCTAGAGACACTAAATAGGCATATAAAGGAGCAAAATGAAGCTCTAATGTCTCTCTTTGTGTATCTTATTTGTCCATTATTTTTAGTAGTAACATTTTCTTCTCCCTTACTAGAATTTTACTCGAAAAATTTATTCTCGCATGTATGGTTACCACCTCTCTTGTGGGAACTGTTGTTAGAGAGTGTGCAGTAGCTAGCCTCAAATAGGTGGTTATTTTCCTTTGTATATTGATATAACTTAAATCATTTATCTTTTACATACTCTATTTATGCATATATAGGAGTAAAATTAAAATTTTTATTCAATATTTCATATATGTAGGTCAGATGCATGTTGTGAGATAGAGTAAATTTTTATGAAATAAAATTTAGCTCGTCCTTTCTTGTCTAGTTCATTTTTCTACAATTTGATCATTAGTTTGGCATTGTTTTCAAGTGAAAAAATGGATTATTTGTTGTTATGTAGGAACTGATAGTGTCATGCAGGGTTGGCACAGTCGTCCTACATCTCTCGTTTCATTATCAACCTCTTCTTTGTATTCTTACAATGCTCTCAAAACTCAGGCACTGAAACCATATTTCTAGGCCATTGAAGGAAACTGTGTGCATTTTATTTTGTGAAATATGGGCCTATGTGATGTTCTAGGATTGTAAAAAGCCTCATACATCCTTCATACACCCTCAACTACTCTTTCCCACCATAAGGATGATCATAGATCCAATCTTATTGCAAAATAGGGAAATCTTATAACATCCTGCAGCATTCATGTAACATCCCATAACAATGTCCAAACTTGATCATATTTGATATAAAAGCTATATTTGTGTCTCTTAGGTTTTAATAATTACCCCCGAGCTTTGAACCCATGATTTAGGAGGACCAAAGACCACTTTGGTCCTTCCTTTTCTTCACTACAAGTACAATTCTATAATTAGTGTTAGAGGATATATTTCAAAATTTGAATAGTAATGATGGCTTTCTTATGAGATGAACATGGAATCTATCACTAAAGATAAGTTTCTTTGAAATTAATTATAAAAAGCATGGTTCATCAATGCAAAGTATTTTAGGCTTGATTCTTGAATCCATGCTTTCTTAGGGTTTCAATTACAAGCATTGTTATTAGCACAAGTTAATTTCTTTGTCAATGCAACTTCTCACATTCTTCAATTAGACTATTGATTCATATTTTTTCAAGTAGCATAGGGTTTACATTCTGCAAGTAGATTAATATTTTTCATTTTTTCAAGTAGCACATTCTTTACATTCCTAAAACTATAGTTAGCCTTTACATTTAGATGAATAACATTTTCATTTCTGTAAGTAGAATAATGTTTTCATTCCTACTGTTAGAATAGAACTATCTCCCTCTTTTCATGCAATTTCCTTCCTTGAGCTAGTTGAAAAACTAGTCTCAGTATGCCTTGATCTAGTTCATTACTTGAAGTTGCCATGAGTATAACCTAACCTACTGTGCATATAATATCATCACCTCTTAAGTTTGTACAAAACTAGAGTTGGTAATTAAAGTTGGTAGACTTGGGAGTGTCAAAATTCTTGTTGATACTGAGGCTCATCACAACTGGCCACCACTAGCTAGAAGCCACTACCCCTTTGAACAATATTGATATCCACCACCATCTAGGAATTCTTTACTCACACGACTTTGTAGTGCTCCACCTACTGGTAGCCACCATTCCAAATAAGCCTCTCCTAACCACAATTGTACTATCTGGACACCATTGAATGGAGATAACATTCCTAATAGGCTGTTTTTCTGGCCGCCATTAAGAAGAATCCACCACACCTATCTTTTTCAACCACTACTAAGCAGAGGCCATGACCTCCCTAAACTCTCAAAGACACACTTTCATTCATTTCCAAATTAGAATCAAAGGAGAAACACACATCTCAACAAAAACACATCATTCATATGCAAAATGATAAATGTGATAAACAAAAACACTACGTAAGATCATTTTTTAAACACATAAGCAACAAAAAAATGCCCTTGATAGATATTGAATAATCCCTCTACACCATCTCCCCATTCTCTACTCAAGATTCTAGTTGAAACATGCTTCTGCTACCTTCTAGAATTTTTGTAAACCAATTCATTTTTATACAAAATATTCCTCACAACTTGCACACTATTCTCCTCTCAGACACTTTCTCAATCAAGAATACAATCGACCTTTACACCTGAAATAATTCTCTCACAAATAATTTTTTGGAGTGATTAAAAAATTAAGTGCAATCCGAGTAATGGGGCACTCAACATATCTATTCATACAACAGAATTGATCCGATAATTTGAACATTTCTCATCCATCACTTGATCATCCTAGATCTACAATGAACGGGGGATCATTTCAACTTTTATCAACTTCTAGATGGGAAGTGAACCATATTGGAATCTTTGACCAAATACTATGTTCAAAAGCCAAAGAAATTTCCCATGGAATTTATTGGATGCACACACATTCTCGGAATTCCACTTACAAAAATGTTCACTAGGAAAATATGGGCATCCCAAAGAAGATCTTCACCAGGATAACATAGTCATCTCAGTGAATATAGAAAAATCTTTGCTCTGTGCACAACTACTTCTCAAAGAAGATAGCATAACACTTGTAGTTTGTAACCTTCTTGCATCCAATATGCAGCTCAACTTTAGGAAATCAATAGGAAACCTTTAGACATTATTATAAACTTTTAGGATCATACATTTGACATGTACAAGTCATATAAATAATGATCACAGGCCTGAGCATTGGTTAACATCAATGGAAACACCACAATTCCAATAATGGATACTCATTGGATGTGGAATTTAATTCCACATATAACTTGTGTCTGCAACAAACATTTGAGTAAACCTATAAGGATATAAAAAAACACACAATAAATAAAAGTAGTTTTCTTTCTTTAAATTTAAAACTTGTAATTCATATTTTATTATTTTAACTATTTTTTTATTATTTTCCTTAGGAGGCCCATTTTAGACCATAAAATTCTCATAATTCAATTCTAATGAAATTAATTACAATAAATTTATATTTAGTGCTTGATAAATTTGCTTGGTGCAAATAACTTTGTAACCATAAATAGTGAAAAATTATCTAATTGTCCATATTTACTAAGGAACTAATGTCACATTATGGAAATGGTTTTTGTAATGCTTCTTTATTCAGTAGAACAATATTAGGTGAAAATTTATAAATTTGTATCCACATTTTCAAAAGTAAAAACTTAAGGTGAATGATATTCCATATAATAAATTTATGGATCTATTTATGGGTGCATTAAGAAGTGCAATAAGTAATAAGTACACCCCTTTTAACAAATTGCAATTTGGAAAATGGAGTTTGAAGATTAAAATATGGCTACTATAAGGGTTTCCACTACCACTATGAACTATAACTATCACATTGTTCACACTCCTAAACTTAAGAAAAAAACTGTGTTTACACCTCAAGAAATGGATGAAATATGAATAAAGGGTTTATTTTTAAATTTCGATAGAAACCATAATAAGGGACATGAGTGGTGAAAATTTTATTTGACATATTTTTATGCAAAAAAAGAGTAAGAGCTAGAACATTCTTAGGATCCATGTGAATTGAAACTATACCTACCATATTTTTCATGATTTAGATGCAATTATTACTCCATCAATTGTCAAAGTAGATAGTTATATAAAGAAACAAAGGCTAATGATGTCGATTAATTGTGGTAATACACACAACTTCATTAACCACATTAGAAGTTAATGTTCTCAATTTATTAATGTATCCACCAGCTAAACTTTAAGTAATGTTCATAGATGGAGGTACTATAAAATTTGCTGATAAGTGCCGTAATATTTGTTGAGCCTCAAGACTGTCCCTATTTTTGACATCTATCTCACCACTTTCCCTTCCTTTTTATGATAATCCATAAGCTCAATCAGTCTTAATTGACACATTTTCAGTCTGAGAAGGCATTTGAATGATATATATTTTATATTTTAATTTTTCTTATTATTTGAATGAATTTTGTATTTAGCTACAAAATTCATGCAATTTTGTAGCTAATCTTCATTTCTGCAGCTATTGACATTGGTTGACATGTTCCAAATATGAAGGAGAGGAGTGAAGCATATGGGTAGTTTGGAAATGATCCACACATGGATTGTTTCCTACTCACCTGTCCAAAATCGATAGAAATAACACCTAAAATCATGGTCAAAGGATTAGTCAAACAGAGGGTCGAGACCAGCGGATGAGAAGTTGGAAGCTTCACGATTTTTTCTCCACGTATCAAATCATCAAAGTTGTGAAGACCGAAATCATGTTTATAATTCTTCTCCTAAGTTTCATTAATATTTTTAGGCGATATCATCTCAAACACTTGAACTTAACTTGTTATAAATACCAGCCTCTTTTGAACTGGAGATAACCTCAATTTTTGTAATACTGTCACACAGTAAAACACTTTTTTATTAATTCATGGAGAATGCATGTTCAAGACCATTGATATATAATTAGTCACAAGTGATTCTTCAAGTCGTTCTATTGAAGTGGGCCCCTGCACAGAAGAGGGTTCATAGCTTCAATTTCTGTTGTTTCCTAGTATAATTCTTCCATTGCCACAAAACTTAATTGCTGATTTTTTCATAAGTTAAATGTTGTATTTTTCATAAGTTAAATATTGTGTCTTTCGCATATTTGAATGCTCCAATTGATTTGATTTCCTAAATTATCTTAATTTCATGATTTTGTTAACATATGGAATAAAACATTTTTCACATTCACTCACACAGTAAACACATATTTGAGATGAGATAGACATATTAGCTTTCCACAGTAGGTCTGATACTATGTTTTATTTCCTTATTTCAATCAACCTTTTGATTAGCTTAGCATAGTCATTTAGATTGAATATTGCTAGGTTTAATATTTACATTTCATACAACTTAGAATAAAATTCTTTGTTTCCTTAGTGAACAGAATTAGAGTTAATTAAATACTCTGTTTTCAGAACAATTACTCTAGACAGATGTTTCCATTTGGTAGATAAAGTGAATTTTTTTATACATATTTTGATAAGACTTAGACATAGTTTGGATTGATGATTTTTTTATATTTAGAGATGATTTAAGTGTCGAGTATCTGTTATATTCTTTCCACGACTAGACACGCGCAAAGGGGGGTCACAGGGGGGGCGACAACCCCCCTGTTTGGGGTCCGGGGCAGTGCCCCAAGAAAATTTTTTTGGACCCTATTTTTCGATGGGCGGACCCACCCATGGTTTTGTGCATGGGTTTTCACATGGTTTTGGGGTATGATGGTTTTTTTCCCTTAGTGTTTTTTAGATCCGGTCAAGGGAACTACGATTATGTTCTAATCCAAGGTTAATGGATTGGGGTTTACATATGCTTCGGCATGTATATGTATGTGTTGTAACACTAAATGGAATATAATGAAAAATTAATCTGGTTGTCTCGATTTGGGATCTAGGGGAAAATATCTATGTATATCTATTTTATGATTTATGCTCTCACTATTGTTTATTTTCGGTTTTTAAGATTCGTTTGCAGATAATTTCTATACAGGGTTAAAACCTACATTTGGTATCGGAGTTGTTTTAGCTTCAAGGGGATGCCTTTAATTTTGAGGGGCTTTTGCTAAGGCCTGTGGTAGAACATGTTTAGTGGGAGATCTGTGGGATCGATTCTTGTGGTGAAAGAACATGACGAGCAGTCGAAAGATAGAGATTGAGAAATTTGATGGTCAGAGTTTTGAGTTGTGGAAGGTCAAGATGGAGGATCTGCTCGTGGATAAAGACCAATGGATCGTGGTAGATCCAGGTACTAAACCAATGGCAATGTCAGATGAAGACTAGAAAAATTTGGATCGGAGGGCGAAGAGAAAAATACGGTTGTGTGTCTCAGATTCGGTATTGTTGAATGTATTTGGGGAAGCTACGGTGAAGAATTTGTGGGACAAAATTGGGGCTTTGTAGCAATCTAAGTCTCTAGTGAGTAAATTATTCCTATAGAAAAAGATGTATAACCTGAGGATGAAGGATGGAGACTCGGTGACAGAGCATCTGAATGCCTTCAATATTGTGGTAAGTCAGCTGTCATATGTTGATATTAAAATCTCAGATGAAGATAAGTGCATTAGTTTATTGTATTCTCTACTAGACTCGTGGGATAGTCTAGTTATTGCAATAGGTAGTAATACAACTACCTTGAATTTTGATGACACTGTATTAGCCTTACTGTCAGAGGAAATGAGACGGAGAAATATGGAGGGCCAAAATGGAGATTCCTTATACGTATGAGGAAGGTCCCAGAATATAGACAAGAATAAGGTTTTAAGTGGGAGATCTAAATCTCTTGGAAAGTTTGTAAAGGTGTTCTGGAAATGCGGAAAGCAAGGGCACTACAAAACGGACTGCAGAATTAAATCTTGTGAGAAAGGAAAGGTACCTGATGATGCTCCTTCTACTGAGGCAAAAACCACCTCGATGAAGGTGAGGATGTGTATTTGACTTCCTCTTCAATTACACATGTAGATCATGAGTCATGGTTGATTGACTCGGGTGCATCCTTTCACTTCACTCCCCATAGGAAGTGGTTCTGTGAGTATGAGAAATATGATGGTAGTGATGTCTTCTTAGGTGATGATAGGAAGGAAAAAAAAATTCAGACGTGGAAAAGTCAAGCTGAAGCTGCAAGGTGGAAGGATTAAAACACATCCTGGTGTTCTGCACATTCTTGCATTGGCCAGAAATCTAATTTCTGTAAGCAATATGGATAATGCAGGTGTAAAAACAGTGTTCGAGAAAGATACAAGATCCCTGTAAGATGGTTCGAGGAGCACTGGTATTAATGCGGGGAGTTTGTATTGGAACTCTGTACAAGCTTCAGGGTAGCACTGTTATTGATGGTTGCAATAGTTCTATGGTTCCTAAAAGTGGAGCGGAAAGCTTAGCGGACTATGGAGAAAAGACCATGCTATGGCATCAAAGGCATGGACATATTGGAGAGAAGGGCCTTCGGATACTGCATGGAAATGTTATGGTAGAAGGTATGTCTAATAGCTCTCTGGATTTCAATTTTTGTGAACATTGTGTATATGGGAAGCAGAATCGGGTGAGTTTTCCTTCTGGTGCTAAGAGGGCGAACAAGATATTAGAGCTCGGGCACAGTGATGTGTTTGGACCTATGTCGGTTCCATCACTGGGTAAGTCTGTGCATACTATGTTTCATTCATAAATGACTACTCAAGGAATACATGGATATATTTATTGAGGAAGAAATTTGAAGTCTTTCGTAGATTTAAAGAATTTAAGGCTCTGATGGAAAACTAGACAGAGAAGCAGATAAAGGTGCCAAGGACAGATAATGGTGCGGAGTTCTGCAAGAAGGAATTTGAAGAGTTCTATATGAAGAGTGGTATAGCACAACAAAATACTACTCCATACACACCTCAGCAAAACGAAGTTGCAGAAATAATGGACAGAACGCTAATGGAAAAGGAAAGAAGCATGCTCAGTGGTACCTGGTTAGGACAAGAATTCTGGTCAAAGGAAGTGGAGACCACATGTTACTTGGTTAACAGATCACCTTCATTATCGTTGGAGGATGATACTCCACATGAGGTATTGACTGCTAAGAAACCCTCTCTTTCACATCTGAGGGTATTTGGATGTGATGCATATGTGCATGTTCCAAATGAGAAAAGGACCAAGTTGGATAATAAATATGAAAGGTGCATATCTATTGGGTATAAGGATGTTTTAAAGGGTTACAAGCTTTGTAACCCGAAAACAAGGAAGGTTGTGTACAGCCAAGATGTGGTGTTTAGAGAGATGAAATATGTTGTTAAACATGAATTCCTACCAAATGAACCTAAGAAGATAGAGTTCGAGCTAAAGGAGGATGAATCAGACTCTACAACAGAAGAAGACTGAGAAGAGGAAGAGCCACAAACTCCAGCTGTGAGAAGATCAGCTTGGGCAATAAGATAACTAGAAAGGTATAGTCATCTGCTTTCTGTTCAAATTTATATTTAACCTGGCGATGATGATCCGAACCATTAGGAGGCAGTAGATTCAGAGGATAGAAAACTCTGGAAGGAGGCCATGGTTGATGAAATGGCATCCTTGCACAAAAATGATGCATGGGATCTGGTGGAGTTGCCAGCTGGAAGGAAGCCCATTGGGAGCAAATGTGTGTTTAAGAAGAAGATGAATGTAGAAGGCAAGATGGAGAAATACAAAGCTCAGTTGGTGGCGAAAGGTTATTCCCAGGTGCCGGGAATTGATTTTGGTGATATTTTTTCTCCTGTTGCCAAGGTTACTTCTATTAGATTACTTTTATCTGTTGCTGCTGCATTTGATTTTGAGATAGAACAGATGGATGTGAAGACAAAATTTCTTCACGAGGATCTAGAAGAGGAGATCTACATGAAGCAACCTGAAGGCTTTATGGTGAAGGGTAAGAAAGAACTGGTATGCAGGTTGAAGAAGTCTCTGTATGGGTTAAAATAATCACCAAGGATGTGGTATCAGAAATTTGATACCTATATACGGGGACTTGGCTTCACCAGAAGCAAGGAGGATCACTGTGTTTATTTTAAATTAATTGGTGACCGTGTTATTTATTTTGTCTTGTATGTGGATGATATGTTGTTGATTGGAAATGGCAAAGAAATTATCCAAGATTTGAAGACCCAACTATTCTCCAAATTCGACATGAAGGATCTGGGTGCTGCAAACTATATTTTGGGCATGGAAATTAAGAGAGATCGGGCAAAGAGGAAGCTCTGGTTAAACCAGAGGAAGTATGCCGAGACTATATTGCAGAGGTTCAATATGCAGGATAGTAAACCGGTGAATGTTCCTATTCCTGTAGGTGTAAAGTTGTCTGTTGAACAGTGTCCCAAGACACAAGAAGAAGAGGAGGATATGTCCGTGTTCCATATCACGAAGTGCGATATTTCTTTGATGTATACGATGTTACATGCCATGGCAAACATTTCACATGCGAATGGGAATATTGAGAATGTTTATGTCCAACCAGGGAAGGAGCATTGGACAACGGTGAAGCGGGTTTTAGAGATATTTGCGTGGCACTATGATTATAGCTTGGTGTTACACAGCAATTTGTCACCGTCCCTGCCATTCCCCATCCCGCGCATTGGAGGGCTCATTCCGTGACCTGTGAGCAGAGACAAGACTTGAAAATACTTTCATTGCATCCCTCTGAAGATGAGCTTTCATTGCCCTAAAGACATCTCCCTGCAAAAAACCCTAAAAATAGCTCTTTTTCCATTGGCGCGGTTCCACAATTCAGCCCTCGCGCCAAGGGGGCAAATCCTCCAAAGAGGGCGTGCCAATTGGCACTCTGTCATAGAGCCGCACCCGCGCCAACCATATTAAGAGGTGTTTTTTAAAAATAAAAGGCAGAAGTTTCGTCCTAACAAATTCCTGGACTGATATCTATCTTGAGTTGGGAGGTTTGGCTACGGATTTCCATAGAGAGGAAGTGGTTTGCCACCTCTCATGGAAGCTTCCTTTATGATAGGGCCAATCCCATAATTATAGGGATCCCAACTCCCCTTCCTCCATCTATAAAAGCTTGCTCATCTCCTTTGCAAGCTAGTTCCCAAGAGCTTTCACATCCTTATGCTGCAAGAGCCTTCTTGATTCCCTTAAGGCCAAATCCAAGCAAGGAGACTATTGTCAAGTATCCGGAGAGAGAGGCTTGTCCCATCCTTGACAAGCTTTATCGAGACATGTTTTGCTGATAACCCGCCAAAGGAGAGTGCTGCGTCGAAGCTATGGTTGTATTCTTATTTTTGACTCATTAATGATAAGCGACTATTGGTTATGGTTCCACTCTTGTTCTTGATTATTTTCATGAGTTATGTCCTCTTCGACTGACATATAGTTGTATATACTGGATTTTATGCTTGCGTTTGTGTTGTTTCTTGCATGTGCAGGTGTCCGATCACGGAGATCGTGAGGATTGTGATCTGCCAGGGCAAAGGAACGGGAGCACCACCTCTTCTACAAACGACCGCGTTGGATTCCGAGTAAGCCTTCATACTTGAAATCGAGTTTATTTGGTCAGGAACCTACACTATAATGTGAATGATTGTTGCTAGACCCGATGCGGGCTAGTAGGGATCGCCTCTTGTCGTGAAGGGGATTTACCTCCTCAACACTTGTGCTACTAGGGAAGACTACGATTGGAAAGAGTGTTGGACATTCGTGGTTTTGTTGATGTAGACTAGGTTGGAGATCTGGACCAAAGAAGATCTACAAGTGGGTATGTGTTTAGCTTATTTGGAGGTGCAGTCAGTTGGATGAGTAAAAGACAGTTTGTAGTGGCTCTTTCAACTACAGAGGCAGAATACATGGCAGCCACTCATGCAATCAAGGAAGCAGTTTCGTTGCAAATATTGTGTTCAAGTATGGGGTTGGTGTAGCAATCTATAAGGATAGACTGTGATAGCCAAAGTGAAATTTTCTTGGCTAAGAACCCTGCTTATCATTCAAAGAAAAAGCACATTGATCTTCAATATCACTTTTTGAGAGATATGGTTGAGGCTAAAAGGGTGTTGCTGGTAAAGGTGGACACTTTGAAGAATGTTGCAGATGCATTGATGAAGTCTGTGAGCACTTAGAAGCTCTCTTGGTGTAGAGAAATAATGGGTGTTGCAGAGCTGGGCTAATGTCTAAGCCCTCCTGTGGCCCCCTACGGAAAGAAAAAAACAAGTGGGAGAATTTTGGGTATGTGTTATATTCTTTCGACAACCATTCACGCGCGTAGGGGGGTCACAGGGGGGGCGGAAACCCCCTCTGTTTAGGGTCCACGGCAGCACCTGGGGAAAAAAAAATTGGACACTATTTTTCTGTGGGCGAACTCGCCCATGGTTTTGTGCATGGGTTTTCACATGGTTTTGGGGCATGATAGTTTTCAGCCCTTGGTATTTTGTAGATCCGGTCAAGGGAACTATGGTTATGGTCTAATCCAAGGTTAATGGATTAGGGTTTATATATGCTTCGGCATGTATATATATGTGTTGTAACACTAAAAGGAATATACTGAAAAATCAAACTGGTCATCCTGATTTGGGATCCAGGGGGAAATATTGTGTATATTTTTTTTATGTTTTATGCTCTAGCTATTGTTTATTTTATGTTTTTAAGATTTGTTTGCAGATAATTTCTGTATAGGGTTAAAACCTACATTTAGTAGATACTTTCATTCTTTAATCAAATAGATTTAGAAGTAGTCTAGATAGATTTTTTAGAGATAATTTTGGGCATAGAATAGTCCAACATACTTAAGATTAATCACTTAACTTGATTTTTTTTTATGAAATATAGATTTTTTTTAGAACAATTTTCTTTCTTAAATTTACATTTCCTTTTCTTCCTTCTTGTAACTTTCATCTTTTAGTTATTAGAATATTTTCTTTAGAGTAATTTATAGATCCATTTCCTTCTTAGATTAATATTAAACATTTCCTTTTCTTCTTTCTTAAGTTTATTCTTCAAGCATTAAACTTCTTGAAGATTCAATTACTTTACTACTTTTAAACTTCATTTATATAAAATCTCTAAAAATACAAAAATATTGAAGTTTCTTTTCTAGCTCTTTTGAAATTAGTTGTTCATCTTTTCCAAAAGTAGAATTCACATTGAATAGGCTTTGATAATTAATTTTAGATTTCATTTCTTAGATCAGTTCTTGGTTTTCCCATTTCATTCAAAAATTTAAGATAAAACACAAAATCTCATAAAAATAAAATATAAAATCTACACAACGAATTCAGAAAGATAAGCTTCTAGCATATATAGTGCACCTGCACTTCACAAGATTACTAACTCCGGTCGATAATTTATGATAGAAATTTAAGACATTAAATTGGCTAAACAATATTCATCTTACTACAGAGAATTATTATTTTTAAACCTTAGTTATTTTTTTCCAAATGGTTGTTGCTAATGTGGTATTAGAACTTTAATGGCTAAAATCATTAGGCATAGTGGCTATAACCTTTCAAGATCTTTTCATCAGATCTTTCTCGAAATGAAAGGAAATCTACGTAAGAGATATTCAACTGAAACCACTGAATACGTAAGAGATATTCAAGTGAAACCACTGAATATGATAAGATCCAAAAATATAACACAACTAATTAAAAAGGGACACTTAGGAGTAATAACACAATTGTTCTTAGTAGACTTTTAATCATTTGAGCCCTACTTATCCTTAGATGTCCAAAGTGATATTGAAAAGAATTTTTAATATTTTCTTAAGATTTCTAGAGACTTTCCATTTATTAGAGATAATGATCGTGCTATTAATATGTTTCTAGGAGACTCCCTCCTAAAATATAGCCTTATAGATGTCCCTATGCTCAAAATAATAACAATTAAAGCATTCTACAAGACCTATTAAAGGATGGAACCTTCATATATATTCAAATTTCTTTCTCTTATGTAGTGGTGATAGCTGAGAAAATGACACTTGATGGTGTATGTGTCTATATTATGAAGAAAATAAAAAGATCACCATTAAAGATAAGTTTATTTTTCTATTTACCAATGAAGTGTTAGCTGAATTGCATGGAATGTTTTTCTTTATTAACTCAGTTCTTCATTAAAGTTATGATCAAATTAGAACGAGATAAAATTATGTCAAGTAAAAAAAACTTTTAGAGCACAATTTAAAGTCATTTTGAGTTTCTATTGATCCATATTTAGCTTATTAATACACTGACCAATTTCTAAATCTCAAAAATTTCTTTTTCAAAACCTCCCTATGAAAGTTTTATCAGTAATTTTTTAGGATATATTTATTTACAACAAATCTAGTAAGCCCATGTACAATATACTAACATGGTCTTGCAACTATTAGAGGAACAACAAGTATATGCTAAGGATTATATGTGTGTGTGTTTAAGGTTCAATAAGTAGAATATATAGGGCATTTTGTAGGTCATGAGGGCATCAAGGTGGATGCTAAGAAAATTAAAGTTATGGTAGACTTACCTATTCCCAAAAATTTGAAGAATATTAAGGGATTATTGGGATTGAAGGGATAATATAGCAAGTATATCAAGGAACATGGTTGAATCCTTATTATTGAAAGAGGATTTTTTTTTGGTTAGAATTACGAAGCAACCAAAACATTTGAGAGGCTTATGGAGGCCATATATAACAGTCTTTTCTCGTAAAGTTTGATTTCACAAAAAATGTTATTTATGGGTGTGATGCTTTGCGGCATGGAAATTGGTGTAACTTTAATGTAATAATGAATATCTCTTTCTTTTGAAATCGACCAATTTTAAGAAATAGACTTGCTCAAACCCATGAGAAGAAAATGTGCCCTATAGTGCATGTAGTTAATCAATGACACCCTTGCTTAATAGGAAGGCAGTTCAAGGAAAAAACACATGCACTATTTAATCCATAACATATTTGGTTATCTCTTCCATAACATACTTGTCATCTAATTTTTTTAGGATTTCACTATTCTCTCCACTTCAAACCATTGGTTCTTGGGGTTAGCATAAATTTCAAAAATCAATTATTATAAAAATGCACTCTTAAAGGAAGAACTATACTTATGCGAAGACAGTCTCAAATTTTTTTATTATTTATATAAAACTAGATTTTTTTTCTCTTTACACCGGTGTTGAATATCCATATTTGATGCCTTCCATGATTGAGTTTTCTCTTACTCACAAAAAAATAAAAATCCTTCATATAATGGAACCAAAAATTTGATTCTTCATGTATGAGGCAAAAACACTTGAATATTCATCTTTGATGTCTTTCAAGGTAGATTTTTCTCTAATTAAAAAAAATATCCCTTTGCAGTAATGGAACGAAAAAATATAGCCTTCATGAATGAGCCAAAAACAAAGAGCTTAAATATATTGACACTTTAAACATGTAAGGTCTTAGTCTGTATATATTTGAGAATAAAAAATAAATATATACATAACATAAAGCTAGAATGCATTGTGAGCATAAAAAAACATACATATATACCTAAAACAAAAAAACACATACATATATACATAAAAAGAAAAAAAAATTATAAACATTCACATGAAAAAGTATATGTTTTAAAACCGAAATCATTCCATATCTAGGATAATGCATGCAAGTTCTTCTTATCTAAGATAATGCATGCAATTTCTTCTTATAATCCGTACAAAATTATCAAATACTAAATTCCTTACACACACACACACACATATATATTTATAAAAATTCATTATACCTTTTAAAACAAAAATGATTCTATACACACATTCATATCATAAGATCTAGGATAATGCACACAAGTTTTCTTGTGATCTTTACAAAATTATCAAAGTCCAAATTCCTGTGACACAAATTTCTTAACCTATGGTATGATAATTTTAATCTTATATTTTTGAAAACACATATCTTTATATATAATAACCCAAGTTAAGAAAATGATTCCATACACACATTCATATCATAAAATCTAGAATAATGCACGCAAGTTCTTCTTGTGATATTTACAAAATTATCAAAGTCCAAATTCCTCTAACAAATAATTTTAATCTTGTATTTTTGAAAACATATATGTTTATATATAATACACTAAGTTATTTTTGTTTTCACAAGTTACAAATAATTCTCAAATAAAAAGTGGAATTCAAAATAAATAGTTTTGATTTATTTTAAAAAGTTATAAATAAATAGTTTTGATTTATTCTAAAAAGTTATAAATAATAACCTAAAACAAAGTCTCTTAAAACAACTGTGGGAATATAACAAAGTAACATGAAACAATTCGGGAATATAACAAAGGGATATCTCACGTCACTTGATTAATTATCATGAATATTTGTTCAAATTTTTTTATACGCATTTAACATTTTATTAGAAAAGCCTATACAATAACTTATTACTAACACATATGTAACAAGTCACCCCTTCTATAACCATCAAAACTAATTTTATACAAAAACTTCCCGTATTTCAAAAAATGTGTAATACATCTTAACCATTCTCACTTGAAATACAATGCAGTATGTAATTTTTTTAACTTGAACCATTCATATAAGTTTTCTCAGTGAGTGTGTATTATAATCTTTGGAAACGAGGATGAGTTGGGTGACTTCGCACTCATCACCCGGCTAGTGTGTACATAATCTTATAAGTGAATTAAAGAGAAAAAACAAAAAAACAATATTTCCGGAGTGTTCATATCATCCGTACAATGATTGGTACCACGAAAGTGCTTTGCAAGACTACCATAACACTCTTTTCTTTTATCTCCACTTTTATTTCCGTTTTCATTTCGTTAATATTTGATTTATTTATTTTGTTCATCATTGGTCGCTTTTTTTTCTACACTTTTTCTCAACATTATCTTAAAATATATGTCAATTAAAGTGGCTTTTTTGCAAGTGGGTTTTGTGATGTGATGGTTCGTGGTCTTTAATCCTACTGCATTTCACACTGGGCCATAACAGTATTTTGAATAAGTCAATTAATATGGGTATCGTCCCCATTGTGAGACACTGTAGTTTTTCACACTTGGGTTCAACATTATCCTAAATAAGTCAGGGTCTCGTCCCTATTGTGAGAAAAATCATGCCCAACTTTTTCGCTGACTTTTCGTGCTCAGATTCTTCCATGGATGAGTTCATGATTAAATATCATTATCTTATAAAGAAATTCGGGTAAAAAATTCGGATCAACGTACAACGCAGGGCCAGTCACATCTCATGACACGCGAAGACTACTCTCCAGGTTTGTAGCTTCAATCATGGCCGCGAACAACATGGAAGACTACTGACGAGATTCTAGGATAATGAATTAACCCCACTGAACATAGAACTTTCCAAAATTTACTGAATCAGAATTCCTCCCAATTAATATTTATAAGCAAAATAACGAGTTCGGTAAAATTCCAGAATGGAATGAACATGTAATTAATAAAGGCTCCTTAGTTTAAAATTTTCAGGAATGGAATGAATATGTAATTAATAATTGTTTTTTAGTTTAAATATAGTTAATTAGAGTTTGAATTAATGAAAGAATGTGAGATGTTCAATTAAAGTTTTCAAAAAAAAATAGAAATGAAAATTAGAGCCGATGCCAATCGTCTGAAGCGGACTTCTCGTTTGTCCAATGAGGACGCGAGCGTAAATGTGCCTGTTAAGTCGGGATCCGGAGAGTACATAATAAAAGTCGATTTTGGCACGCCCAAGCAAAGCATGTATACTCTCATAGACACGGGTAGTGATGTTGCTTGGATTCCATGCAAACAGTGCCAAGGCTGCCAGTCGAACACTCCAACATTCGACCCCACAGCATCTTCATCATATAAGCCCTTGGCCTGCGATTCAGAGGCTTGTCAGCAAACTTCTGGTACCAACTGCGGGGATAATTCGAATTGTCAATTCGAAGTTATATATGGACATGGCACTCAAGTGGACGGTTCACTAGCTTCTGATGCTATCACCCTCGGCTCTCAAGATCTTCCTAATTTCTCATTCGGTTGTGCGGAGTCCTTAAGCCAAGATACAGATTCGTCACCCGGACTGTTGGGATTGGGGGGCGGGTCGCTTTCATTGTTGAATCAGCCTGCCACCGCCCAATTATTTGGCGGAACGTTTTCTTACTGTCTTCCCAGCGCATCTACATCTTCGGGATCCCTTGTGCTCGGGAAGGAAGCTGCACTTTCCCCTCTCGGTTTGAAATTCACCACAATGATAAAAGATTCCTCAATCCCGACATTTTATTTCGTGAACTTGGTCGGAATCAGCGTTGGGGACACAAAGATCTCAGTGCCGGCAACAAATATTGGTAGTGGGGAAGGAACGATCGTCGACTCGGGAACAACGCTGACCCATCTCCCTGATTCTGTTTATACGGCTCTCAGAGACGCTTTCCAGGAGCAGCTCCCTAACTTGCAGGCGACGCCCATCAATGAATTGGACACATGCTACGACTTCTCTTCCTCTTCTTCAGTGGACGTTCCCACCATAACGCTGCACTTGGATAATAATGTGGACCTGCCTTTGCCCAAGGAAAATGTTCTATTGAACGTCGAATCGGGGCTGGCTTGCTTGGCCTTTACCAGTACCGATTCTCGTTCGATCATAGGAAATGTTCAACAGCGAAATTGGCGTGTCGTTTTTGATGTTCCCAACTCTCAAGTGGGATTTGCTCAGGAACAATGTGCTGCCCCTGCTTGATTATACGTCTAATTTTCTTTCTCTTAGTCTTTCTCCAAAATCCGTCATCCATGCATTTTCTTACATGTTTCGTCTGCACCGTCTATTTCAATATGCATTCTCCCCGCTGTATTTGAAAGTAATGCTGCGCCATCGTATGAAATGTGGCAAACAGCAGCAGCGTTTGTGTGGTTCCCGCTCCGTTCGGTGCTTATAGCACATTTATATTTCCATGCTCGTTTCAAATCGGATCGAAATCCGTGGGTTATGCAGTTGTACTTTGTTTTCTATTTTCCTATCTGTCATAAATATATCCTCCCCAAGATTAGCAGTAGAGTTTGTCTCTGGTGCCAGGTAAACACGTATCCATACCAACATCATATGTTACAGTATAGGTGATATTGAATCAATTTCCGTTTATTAAACCGATGAGATAAATCGGACCCTCCAAAATGGATGTTTTATGACTACAAAATTGCCAATGAGGGGGTTTTGCCAGTTCCCGTTCCAACCACTATATTGCTGGCACAGATGGAACAAAACTTGCAGATTCGACTATATTATATTCGTTGCAGTTAGCCACGCGATGAAGTCGCATTCGTTTTTTAAAAATGAATCGTGTTCCTATTCATCCTTGGATCACTTGCTGCAGTGAGTGTTAAAGAGAATAAACTATGATCTCAAAGTTGCTAAGACTGAAGGTAACCCTTAAAAATCAAATAAGATTTTGTTTCCAAAAATACAGCTAATAGATCATATCAAAATTATAAATAAATGAATCCCATAATATATTGACAATTTTCAATAGTGTAATTGTCCGAATTGTTCAATTTACTATAATTCTTAATGGTAATCTAAATTGTCAAAAACGCTTTACCGGCATTACTTTTTAGTGCCATAAATGTTTGATTGTATCATTTATTTTTATTTTTAGACCGAATGTTCTACAATTTTAAATCTGTTTTCAAAACCACATTATATTAACACAACTAATCAATTATATGTAAAATAGCACTATTAAATGTGATTAATATATACCATAGTCATTAATAAATATGAATTAGTATTTATATTAATAAATATATAATTATATTATAAATTATTATTTTTATTATATTATAAATATAATTATAAAATTAATATTTATATTAATAAATATGTAAATATAATAATAATTATATTGTAAATTATCATTATCATTATATTATAAATATAATTACAAAATTAATATTTATATTAATAAATATTTAAATATAATAATAACTATATTATAAATTATTATTATCATTATATTATAAATGCACTTTATAATAATAATTATTATATTTTCCCAGAACCGTTGACGCACACTACGCGCAGATCATGCTCAGTGTTCATGAGTTTCTCTCTGAGTTGTTTTTCTCTTGGAGTCGTCTTTACTTTGATTTTTTGGAGTTTTCGGTGCTAGAATCCGGTGAAAAAATTTGAGGTGAAATCTTGATTTTTGTTATTTAAACTGGTTTTTTTTTACTGTTTTTATGGATTTGGCACTCTAAAAATCCTCAAAGGCACTTTGATTGTGCAAGATTACCCATCAAACTTCTTTTTTCAATTAATTCATTCAAGATATTAGAGAAATTCGACTTGAAAAGTCCGTTAGAAAAACCTTCAAAAGGTCGCACTAAAGACAACTCCATTTTTAATTTGTATATTATAAATATATTTTATTTATATATTGATATTCACCTTAAGGCGTCCTTATTTGAGAATAACTTCCTAACTGCTACTTTGTATGGTTCTGCAACGTTGGATATAGCGTTAGACGATTGGAAAAAGGTTAACCGTTAGATCCAACACCGAATCCTATTTGAATTGTGAACTGACTGATTCCGTTATCAACTGACACATTTATCGTATTGGCTTTTCAACTTCTTGAACGGACTGCTTTGGTTATCAACCAACTCACGACTCCTCTCGCTTTTAAACTTCTTCAACTGTTCAGATTTCCATTGTTTATTCCAAAGGAGTTTGTTTTCAATTGCTGTTGGAGTTTCTTCACTCGGTTCATCTGTTGCTATTAGAATTATTTCCTTTTCTTCACGAGGTGGCTTCTCCTCTTCAGTCATCTCGAGACGGAACAACTATTTCGGGTTTTTGAAATCGTTTTCTCTGTTCGCAATTTGAAATCGTTTCTCTACTGACATTGATGAAATCGTTTTCTCTACTGGCAATTAAAGACAACAACTATTTCAGGTTTTTGAAATCATTTTATCTACAAGCAATTAAATTTCTTGATAATCTTGAAAATAATAATCTTGAAAATAACAGTATTTTTTTTATGGAAATCAATAACAGTATTCTTTTTATGAAAACTGATTTCCATTGGAAGAATTTCTCTTGGAGTTTCTTTGCTCGGTTCATCTGTTGCTATTAGAATTATTTCCTCTTCTTGAGGAGGTGGCTTCTCCTCTTTAGTGATCTTGAGACGGAAAAACTATTTGCTCTTCTTGAGAGATGGCTTGATGAATTTCTCCTCTTTAGTGATCTTGAGACGGAAAAACTATTTCAAGTTTTTGAAATCGTTTTCTCTGCTGGAAATTAAATTTCTTGATAATCTTGAAAATAACAGTATTCTTTTTATGGAAACAAGGACTACCATGGGTACTACAGAGCCAAGTAAGGAATTTTTTAAGTTAGTTCGAGTTTTTAGATTTCTTCTTATGATAAGTTAGATCAGATTGCTCACTGATCTTCGATCTCCTTGGGTCGTTTGCAGGTCAGGTTCTTTTTGTTCAAACTTGGGTCGTTTGCAGGTCAGGTTCTTTTAGTTCAAACACCATTTCCTAGCTAGGGTTTGCTAACAATGGGTTAACTAAGCGTCTATTTTATCCAGGTTCTTAGGTTCTTATTTTAATTCAGGTTTTGTGCTTGTGCTTTTAAGCTGCTTAATTTTATTTTGCCCTGATTTTCTTAAAAACAAGAATAAAGAAACAAGAAGGATTAAGCAAAACGCCTTGTTCTATCATCAGTTTATAGAAATCTGAATTGTCTTGGACTTCATGGCAGGTGGAATCCTGGGCATAGTAACAGTCAAAACCCCATCCACAATATGCCCTCAACATTGGCATCGCCAGGCAGCGTGAATTTCCTCAAGAACTTAGGGCTTCTATTTCTTTCCATTCGTAGATATTTACAACCCTCCTCATCCTCGACCGCGTCGCATTTCGGCTTGCCTCCCTGGCATTTTATCACCAACACCTTCTCCTCTTCCACATATACCTGAAAAAAAAAAAACCCTCCCTGTTACTAAAATGAAACCCTAATTAAGAAACCCTGCTCACTAGAATTAATTTTCGCCACTAACCCTCCCTGTCAGTAAAATGAAACCCTAATTAAGGATTCCTGTTTACTGGATTTAATTTTCGCCACTTACCTGAATGCCGGACTTAGTCAAGCCCGGAACATCGACGTAGAACACATACTCCTTCGACGTTTCTTTGATGTCCACCGCCGCAGATTCCAAGCCCTTGTTCTCCTCATAGCGTTGGTCATATGATCGCCTGACGGAATTATGATCCTCTCCAGCTCTTCCGAGAAGTGCAACAGAGGGCTCATGGCCAGAGCACGATCCATGTAACTCTTCATCGCTCAAATCTCAATCTGAAATACTAAATTCCATAGAAAACACATTAAACTAAACAAATTTCCCAAAAAACATGCCAGAAAGTAATTCAAACCCTCCTAGCTAACATTAAAAGTTCCTACAGAAGCTTAAACCCTGCAACTAAATAATGTCAAACCCTACGAACAAGAATGCAAAGCAGTGCTTGTAGAATTACCCACTAAAAATAATAGAATGGATTACAGGCAGTTACAGTAGTGTGCAGACATTGACCATGAAAATTCAACTGACAATTTCCGATTCCACAGACCCTCGTGATGTATAGGTCGATGGAAACTTCGAGAGGGAAAATTGGAAGACAGTAGAACGTTCTCGAGGTTTACCCAGAATGCGGTCACGTGGAAGGGGGCTAACTGAGGTGTTGCGTTGTCCAATTAGGTGCAACCACAATTGCCTCCATGGTCACATGGCTCCCAATGCTTTACATGGCGCAGAACAAAATTGAATTTAAAATACAAACATTTAACTTTTAAGCCATCAATTTAGTTTTGGTTTACCAATATTTTGAAATTTTAAAAAGCAAAGTTTTATAATTAATTTTTTCGGGAATTATAATTTCAAAAAATTGTTTTTTTTTTTTTTTAAATAAAGTTTTGTAAAAATAACTTAAGTTTGTGTAGTGTTTAATTAATTTACTCTATAAATAATTAATTTCAAAATTGACCAAAACACATTGGGGTAAAGTAGTTGGTAGAAAGGTCTTCAAATAGGGTTGAACGTATTTGTATATATATATTTTTAAGCTTGATATTAATTAAATAAAATAAAATAAAATTATTAATTATAACTAGCAATTACGATGTACCGTAAGTTGCTTAATTTTAATTTAATCATTTATTAATGGAAAAATGAATTATTTATTTTTAGCACATTCATCCACAACTACATTTTTTTCATAACAAAGTCATAACAAAGCCTATGTAATTATTTATTAAATTTCAACATTATTATTCTAATAACCTGCTTAATGGAGAGACGAATTATTTATCTTTAGCACATTCATCCACAATCATGTTTTTTTCATAACAAAGCCATAACAAAGCCTAAGTAATTATCTATTAAATTTCAACATTAAACCAATACTCAATTACATATGAAAGAAGACATTATTGTTCAAGATTTTGAACAATTTCTCGATACACTGCTTAATGGGGAAATGAATTATTTATCTTTAGCACATTCATCCACAGTCATGTTTTTTTCATAACAAAACCTAAGTAATTATTTATTAAATTTCAACATTATTATTTTAATAACCCGCTTAATGGAAAAATGAATTATTTATATTTAGCACACTCATCCATAAGCATGTTTTTTTCATAACAAAACCTAAGTAATTATTTATTAAATTTCAACATTATTATGCTAATAACCTTCTCAATGGAGAAATGAAATATTTATGTTTAGCACTTTCATCCACAATCATGTTTTTTTCATAACAAAGCCATAACAAAGCCTGAGTAATTATTTATTAAATTTATAACAACTACTACCCTGAGACATTGTTTATGATGATATTAAAACAATATAATGTTATTATTTTAGTTGATGTTATAGGTTTCATTAAAATGAAAAATTAGTTAATAAAATGGATTTAAATCAACAATTCTAAGAAATTTATATTTTGTATTACATTTTCAAAATTCAAGAATTCGTGCCTACAAAAAAAAAAAAGGAAATAAAAAAGAAAGTGAATTCATGAAGATTTTTATTTGGACATAAATTTGAATTTATAAAGAGTATGGTAATTTGAGATTTTCAACATCCTTGAATTCAACAAATTCAAATTTTGGCTTCAACTTTATCTTCTTATAATTGATCCAAAATCACTTGATGTGGGTCACTATGCCAAAATTTTATCTTCTTATAATTGATCCAAAATAATTTGATGCAGGTCACTATGCCAAAATTATTTGATGTAGGTCACTAGATCTAGTCCACATACAGATCAAAAATACAATGATGCAAATTTTTGCTATAGTTTGAATTGGGGGACCAATGTAAACTAAGTAAGCCAAGAAAAGATCTATATCAGCCAGACCAAATCTACTAATATATTACTATACAAGCTCGCATGGAGACGTTTCACTTGTATGTCACAATTGAGAGCATATATACTGTTTTTGTTATATTTTTAGTCCTTTATTCTTAGGATTCTACAACTTACATAGATTCCGGGTCATATATTATGGATTATGGTGACAACTTGTTTCATAGGTTCTCGTGCATATATAAGTTGAACTTGTCATGTTCCTACAAATATAATAACAACTCTATTCATTGTAAAATGGGCTTTACCTTACCTTATAGCTTCCGCTTTAGCTCTTAGAAGGCCTATTTATCTATTTCTTGTGGCAAGAATGGAGACTTATCTATTTGGTGGATAAGCTAGAACTGGTGAGTATGCGGGCTAAGAAGCTAGGACTTTTTATTTGCTTCTACCTCCATTACTGCTAGAACATTTAGATCAGATCAGTCTATGGGATGGAGTCAGGGTCCATCACTTACAACCTATCCACCTGAAGACCTATACCTTCTATACCTATACCACTTGCTTCATTAATTTCTTAGTAACTACTGCTATGAACCCTTCTCAGGTATCAGGACTGGATGACTTCGTCCCTCACTCTTACCTTATTGTTTTGTGGGTAGCGCTAATTGCCAAGTCGGTGCTCATTCCTTTCATAATCGTTCCTTTCGTGATGCGAGTAGCAGTAGTATCGGGCCGGTAGGAAGTAGCAGAACTGGTAACAAATGTTGAATCACAAATAAAGTTGGTGTAAACAAATAGGGTGTGGATAAATTCCAATCATTTAAATAGGGAAATACTTTAAACACAAGTGTTGTTAGTTAAAATATATATGGCTCTTTAACCAAAAGACCAAATCGAGATCTTTTGGTCAATAATTGCTAAGGATAGATATCCTTTTTATCTCTAGATTAAGTGAATCTTTTGGAAATACACTAAATAACTATAAAGAGTGAACCTAAGACTGGATACTCATGTCATGTGAATGATGCAATTCCTGAGACCCCCTTCTTTAACTAAGATCCAAAATTCTACTTACACCCTTTTGTAACATATGGCCACACTTTCTCACTTAATGTTGCTCTTTCCTACACTCCACGCTTCTTTGCCTTAAGGCGTTTGCAAATATCCGGTGCAAATATTTTATAATATTTTTAAGGTCCATGTCTCATTTTTCATTTCATATATCATGTTGAACCTTGCCAACAAATCTAATTGAATTAACATAAAAATTAATTATTTTGAATTCACTTTTTATTATTTGAGAATTATTTGTTGTAATCAGAAAACAAAAATAACTTATCTATTATATATAAAATATATGTTTAAAAATATAAGATTAAAATTACTATACTATAGGTTAAGCAATTTGTGTTAGAGGAATTTGGACTTTGATAATCCTGTAAAGGTCACAAGAAGAACTTGCATGCATTAACCTAGATCTTATTATATGAATGTGTGTATGGAATCATTTTTTTGGCTTAGTTTATTATATATAAATATATATGTTTTCAAAAATATAAGATTAAAATTGTCATACCATAGGTTAAGAAATTTGTGTCAAAGGAATTTGGACTTTGATAATTTTGTAAAGATCACAAGAAGAACTTGTGTGCATTATTCTAGATCTTAGGATATGAATATGTGTATGGAATCATTTTTTTAGCATAGTTTATTATATATAAATATATATGTTTAAAAAAATATAAGATTAAAATTATCATACTATAGGTTAAGCAATTTGTGTCAGAGGAATTTGGACTTTGATAATTTTGTAAAGATCACAAGAAGAACTTGTGTGCATTATCCTAGATTTTATGATATGAATGTGTGTATGGAATCATTTTTTTAACTTATTTTATTATATATAAATATATATGTCTTCAAAAATATAAGATTAAAGTTATCATACTATAGGTTAAGAAATTTGTGTCAGATGAATTTTGACTTTGATAATTTTGTAAATATCACAAGAAGAACTTGTGTGCATTATCCTAAATCTTATGATATGAATGTGTGTATAGAATCATTTTTTTTTTAAAGGTATACTGAATGTTTATAAACTTTATATATATATATGTGTGTGTGTGTGTGTGTGTGTGTGAGGAATTTAGTATTGGATAATCTAGTAGGGATTATAAGAAGAACTTACATGAATGATCTTAGATAAGAAGAACTTGCATGCATTATCTTAGATATTATGAATGTGTATGGAATGATTTTGGTTTTAAAACATATACTTTGTCATGTGAATGATTATAATTTTTTTTTCTTTTTATGTATATATGTATGTTTTTTTATGTTCACAATTCATTCTCACTTTATGTTATGTATATATTTATTTTTTATTCTCAAATATATACAGACTGAGACCTTACATGTTTAAATTGTCAATATATTTGAGCTCTTTGTTTTTGGCTCATACATGAAGACTATATTTTTTGGTTCCATTACTACGAAGGGATCTTTTTTTTAATTAGACAAAATCTATTATGAAAGACATCAAAGATGAATATTCAAGTGTTTTTGCCTCATACATGAAGAATCAAATTTTTGGTTCCATTATATGAAGGATTTTTATTTTTTGTGAGTAAGAGAAAAATCTATCATGGAAGGCATCAAAGATGGATATTCAACGCAGGTGTAAAGAGAAAAAAATATAATTTTGTATAAATAATAAAAAAAATTGAGATTATCTTTGCATAAGTATAGTTCTTCCTTTAGGAGTGCATTTTTATACTAATTGAGATTTGAAAATTATGCTAACCCCAAGAACCAATGGTTTGAAGTGGAGAAAATAGTGAAATCCTAAAAAATTTAGATGACAAGTATGTTATGGAATAGATAACCAAATATGTTATGGATTCAATAATGCATGTGTTTTTTCCTTGAACTTCCTTCCTATTAAGCAAGTGTGTCATTGATTAACTACATACACTATAGGACAGATTCTTCTCATGCGTTTGAGCAAGTCTATTTCTTAAAATTGGTGAATTTCAAAAGCAAGAGATATTCATTATTACATTAAAGTTACACCAATTTCCATGCCCCAAAGCATCACACTCATAAATAACATTTTTTTTGAAATCAAACTTTACGAAAAAAGACTGTTATACATGGCCTCCATAAGCCTCTCAAATGTTTTGGTTGCTTCTTAATTCTAACAAAAAAAAAATCCTCTTTCAATAATAAGGTTGTCATTCAACCATGTTTCTTGATATACTTGCTATATTATCCCTTCAATCCCAAGAATCCCTTAATATTCTTCAAATTTTTGGGAACAGGTAATTCTACCATAACTTTAATTTTCTTAGCATCCACCTTGATGCCCTCATGACCTACAAAATTCCCTATATACTCTACTTATTGAACCTTAAACACGCACACATATAATCCTTAGCATATACTTGTTGTTTCTCTAATAGTTGCAAGACCATGTTAGTATATTGTATATGGCCTTACTAGATTTGTTGTAAATAAATATATCCTAAAAAATTACTGATAAAAATTTCCTAGGAAGGGATTCAAAAAGAATTTTTTGAGATTTAAAAATTGGTCAGTGTATTAATAAGGTAAAGATGGATAATAGAAATTCAAAATGACTTTAAATTGTGCTCTAAAAGTTGTTTTTACTTGACATAATTTTATCCCGTTCTAATTTGATCATAACTTAAATGAAGAACTGAGTTAATAAAGAAGAACTTTCCATGCAATTCATCTAACACTTCATTGGTAAATAGAAAAATAAACTTATCTTTAATGGTGATCTTTTTATCTTCTTAATAATATAGACACATACACCATCAAGTGTCATTTTCTCAAGTATCACCTCTACATAAGAGAAAGAACTTTGAATATATATGAAGGTTCCATCCTTTAATAGGTCTTGTAAAATGCTTTAATTGTTATTATTTTGTGCATAGGGACATATATAAGGCTATACTTTAGGAGGGAGTCTCCTAGAAACATATTAATAGCATGATCATTATCTCTAATAAATGGAAAGTCTCTCAAAATCTTAAGAAATTCCTCAAAATGATTTTCAATATCACTTTGGACATCCAAGGATAAATAGGGCTCAAATGATTAAAAGTCTACTAAGAACAATTGTGTAACTACTCCTAAGTGTCCCTTTTTAATTAGTTGTGTTATATTGTTGGATCTTATCATATTCAATGGTTTCACTTGAATATCTCTTACGTAGATTTCCTTTCATTTCAAGAAAAATCTGTTGAAAAGCTCTTGAAAGGTTATATCCACTATGCCTAATGATTTTATCCATTAAAGTTCTAATACCACATTAGCAACACCCATTTGGAAAAAAATAACTAAGGTTTACAATTAATAATCCTCCATACTATAAGATGAATATTGTTTAGCCAATTTAATGTCTTAAATTTCTATCATAATTATCAAATCGTGAGTTATTAATCTTCTCCTAAGTGCAAAAATTATATATGCTAGAAGTTTATCTTTGTGAATTCATTGTGTAGATGTTATATGCTGTTTTAAGAGATTTTGTGTTTTATCTTAAATGTTTCAATGAAATGGGAAAACTAAGAACTCATCTAAGAAATGAATTCTAAACTTAATTATCAAAGCCTATGATGAGAATTTACTTTTGGAAAATATGAACAACTAATTTTAAAAGAACTAGAAATGAAACTTTAATTTTTTTGTATTTTTTTAGAGATTTTATATAAACAAAATTTAAAAGTAAGAAAGTAATTGCATCTAGAATAATTTCAATGCTTGAAGAATAAACTTAAGATGGAAGAAAAGGAAATGTTTAATATTAATCTAAGAAGGAAATTGATCTATAAATTACTCTAAAGAAAATATTATAATTACTGAAAAATGAAAGTTACAAGAAGGAAGAAAAGGAAATGTAAATTCAAGAAATAAAACTGATCTATGACAAGTCTATATTACATAAAAAGAAATCAACTTAAGTGATCAATCTTAACTATGTTAGACTATTCCTATGTCGGCAATTATCTTTAAAACATCTATCTAGACTACTTCTAGATCTATTTGATTGTTAACAAAATTATTTAGTTTAATGTAGGTTTTAACCCTCATACTTAAATTATCTCAGTTACCTAATCTTATAACAGAAAATAAACAATAGCCAGAGCATAAAACATAAAACAGATAAACACAGAGATTTTCCCCTGGATCCCAAATCGGGACGACCAGCTTGATTTTTCATTATATTCCTTTTAGTGTTACAACACATATATATACATTTCGAAGCATACATAAACCCCAATCCATAAACCTCGAGATTAACATAACTGGAAATGACCGGATCTACAAAATCACCAAAGGGCCGAAACCATCATACCCCAAAACCATGTGCAAACCCAGCACAAAACCACAGGTGCGCCCACGTAAAAACAGTTGTCCAATTTTTTTTTTCCGGAGGCAGTAACGCTCTAGACCCCGAAGAGAGGGGGCCGCCACCCCTCGTGGATCCCGTGCGTGTGACTAGTCAGGAAAGAATATAACACACTCCCAACATTATCCCACTTGTTGTTTTCTTTCCATAGGGGGCCACAGGAGAGATTAGTCATTTGGCCAATTCTTCAACACCCATTGTTTCTCTACACCAAGAGAACTTCTGAGTGCTCACAGACTTCGTCAATGCATCTGCAACATTCTTCAAAGTGTCTACCTTTACCAGCAACACCCTTTTAGCCTCAACCATATCTCTAACAAAGTGATATTGAACATCAATGTGCTTTGTCTTTGAATGATAAGTAGGGTTCTTAGCCAAGAAATTTGCACTTTGGCTATCATAGTGTATCCTTATAGCTTGTTGTACCAACCCCATACTTGAACACAATCTCTGCAACCAAACTGCTTCCTTGCTTGCATGAGTGGCTGCTATGTATTCTGCCTCCACTATAGACTGTCTTTTACTCATCCAACTGACTGCACCTCCAAATAGGCTAAACACATACCCACTTGTAGATCTTCTTTGGTCCAGATCTCCAGCCCAGTCTGCATCAAAAAAACCACAAATGTCCAACATTATTTCTAATCCTGGTCTTCCTTGGTAGCACAAGCCATAATCACTAGTGCCACGTAAATATCTGAAAACCCGCTTCACTGCTGTCCAATGCTCCTTCCCTGGGTTTGACATAAACCTGCTCAATACTCCCACTGCATGTGCAATGTCTGGTCTAGTACAGACCATTGCATACATCAAGCTACCCAATGCACTTGCATATGGAACACGGGACATATACTCCTCTTCTTCTTGTGTCTTGGGACAATGTTCAGCAGACATTTGCACCTAGAGAATCGAGAACATTCATTAGTTTGCTATCTGCATATTGAACACGTACGATATAATCCCCAGAACATACTTCCTCTAGTTTAACCCAAGCCTTCCTCTTTTCCCGATCTCTCTTAATTTCCATGCCCAAAATATAGTTTGCAGCACCAAGATCCTTCATGTCGAGTTTGGAGAACAATTGGGTCTTCAAATCTTGGATAATTTCTTTGTCATTTCCAATCAACAACATATCATCCACATACAAGACCAAATAAATAACACGATCACCAATTAATTTAATATAAACACAGTGATCCTCCTTGCTTCTGGTGAAGCCAAGTCTACGTATAATAATTTATTATATTTTCCAAGCACGTTGATGCACTATTTGGCAGCAGTTCAAGACCAAGATTAGTGTTCATGTCTTCATGAATTTCTCTCGAAGTTGTCTTTCTCTTGAGTTGTCTTTACTCAATTTTTCAGGTTTCGGGTACTGGGAATACGAGGAAAAAATTTGAGGTGAAATCTTGATTTCTGTTACTTAAACTGTTTTTTTTATTGTATATATGGATTCAGCACCCTAAAAAATCTATAGGGCACTTCGATTGTGCAAGATTACCCATCAAACTACATTTTTCAATTAATTCATTCAAGATATTAGAGAAATTAGACTTGAAAAATGTGGATAAAAACTTCAAGGTAGCACTAAAGACAAGTCCACATTTTTAATTTGTATATTATAAATATATTTTATTTATATATTGATAATATATATTTTTATAATATTGTTAAGGTCCATGTCCTATTTTTCATTTCATATATCATATTGAACTTTGGCAACAAAGCTAATTGAATTAATACATAAAAACTATTTATTTTGAATTCCACTTTTTATTTGAGAATTATTTGTAGCTTTTGAAAACAAAAATAACTTAATTTATTATATATAGATATATATGTTTTCAGAAATATAAGATTAAAATTATCATACTATAGGTTAAGCAATTTGTGTCAAAGGACTTTGGACTTTGATAATTTTGTAAAGATCACAAGAAGAACTTGCATGCATTAACCTATATCTTATTATATGAATGTGTGTACGGAATCATTTTTTTAACTTAGTTTATTATATATAAATATATATGTTTTCAAAAATATAAGATTAAAATTTTCATACCATAGGTTATGCAATTTGTGTCAAATGAATTTGGGCTTTGATAATTTTTTAAAGATCACAAGAAGAACTTGCTTGAATTATCCTAGATCTTATGATATGAATGTGTGTATGGAATTAATTTTTTTTAACTTAGTTTATTATATATCAATATATATGTTTTCAAAAATATAAGATTAAAATTATCATACTATAGGCTAAGCAATTTGTGTCAGAGGAATTTGGGCTTTGATGAATGTGTGTATGGAATCATTTTTTTAACTTAGTTTATTATATATAAATATATATGTTTTCAAAAATATAAGGTTAAAATTATCATACTATAGGCTAAGCAATTTGTGTTAGAGGAATTTGGACTTTGATAATTTTGTAAATATCACAAGAAGAACTTGCGTGCATTATTCTAGATTTTATGATATGAATGTGTGTATGGAATCATTTTCTTAACTTGGGTTATTATATATAAAGATATGTGTTTTCAAAAATATAAGATTAAAATTATCATACCATAGGTTAAGAAATTTGTGTCACAGGAATTTGGACTTTGATAATTTTGTAAAGATCACAAGAAAACTTGTGTGCATTATCCTAGATCTTATGATATGAATGTGTGTATAGAATCATTTTTGTTTTAAAAGGTATAATGAATTTTTATAAATATATATGTGTGTGTGTGTGTGTAAGGAATTTAGTATTTGATAATTTTGTACGGATTATAAGAAGAAATTGCATGCATTATCTTAGATAAGAAGAACTTGCATGCATTATCCTAGATATGGAATGATTTCGGTTTTAAAACATATACTTTTTCATGTGAATGTTTATAATTTTTTTTTCTTTTTATGTATATATGTATGTGTTTTTTTGTTTTAGGTATATATGTATGTTTTTTTATGCTCACAATGCATTCTAGCTTTATGTTATGTATATATTTATTTTTTATTCTCAAATATATACAGACTAAGACCTTACATGTTTAAAGTGTCAATATATTTAAGCTCTTTGTTTTTGGCTCATTCATGAAGGCTATATTTTTTCGTTCCATTACTGCAAAGGGATATTTTTTTTAATTAGAGAAAAATCTACCTTGAAAGACATCAAAGATGAATATTCAAGTGTTTTTGCCTCATACATGAAGAATCAAATTTTTGGTTCCATTATATGAAGGATTTTTATTTTTTTGTGAGTAAGAGAAAACTCAATCATGGAAGGCATCAAATATGGATATTCAACACCGGTGTAAAGAGAAAAAAAATCTAGTTTTATATAAATAATAAAAAAATTTGAGACTGTCTTCGCATAAGTATAGTTCTTCCTTTAAGAGTGCATTTTTATAATAATTGATTTTTGAAATTTATGCTAACCCCAAGAACCAATGGTTTGAAGTGGAGAGAATAGTGAAATCCTAAAAAAATTAGATGACAAGTATGTTATGGAAGAGATAACCAAATATGTTATGGATTAAATAGTGCATGTGTTTTTTCCTTGAACTGCCTTCCTATTAAGCAAGGGTGTCATTGATTAACTACATGCACTATAGGGCACATTTTCTTCTCATGGGTTTGAGCAAGTCTATTTCTTAAAATTGGTCGATTTCAAAAGAAAGAGATATTCATTATTACATTAAAGTTACACCAATTTCCATGCCGCAAAGCATCACACCCATAAATAACATTTTTTGTGAAATCAAACTTTACGAGAAAAGACTGTTATATATGGCCTCCATAAGCCTCTCAAATGTTTTGGTTGCTTCGTAATTCTAACCAAAAAAAAATCCTCTTTCAATAATAAGGATTCAACCATGTTCCTTGATATACTTGCTATATTATCCCTTCAATCCCAATAATCCCTTAATATTCTTCAAATTTTTGGGAATAGGTAAGTCTACCATAACTTTAATTTTCTTAGCATCCACCTTGATGCCCTCATGACCTACAAAATGCCCTATATATTCTACTTATTGAACCTTAAACACACACACATATAATCCTTAGCATATACTTGTTGTTCCTCTAATAGTTGCAAGACCATGTTAGTATATTGTACATGGGCTTACTAGATTTGTTGTAAATAAATATATCCTAAAAAATTACTGATAAAACTTTCATAGGGAGGTTTTGAAAAAGAAATTTTTGAGATTTAGAAATTGGTCAGTGTATTAATAAGCTAAATATGGATCAATAGAAACTCAAAATGACTTTAAATTGTGCTCTAAAAGTTTTTTTTACTTGACATAATTTTATCTCGTTCTAATTTGATCATAACTTTAATGAAGAACTGAGTTAATAAAGAAAAACATTCCATGCAATTCAGCTAACACTTCATTGGTAAATAGAAAAATAAACTTATCTTTAATGGTGATCTTTTTATTTTCTTCATAATATAGACACATACACCATCAAGTGTCATTTTCTCAGCTATCACCACTACATAAGAGAAAGAAATTTGAATATATATGAAGGTTCCATCCTTTAATAGGTCTTGTAAAATTATTAATTGTTATTATTCTGAGCATAGAGACATCTATATGGCTATACTTTAGGATGGAGTCTCCAAGAAACATATTAATAGCATGATCATTATCTCTAATAAATGGAAAGTCTCTCAAAATCTTAAGAAATTCCTCAAAATGATTTTCAATATCACTTTGGACATCCAAGGATAAATAGGGCTCAAATGATTAAAAGTCTACTAATAACAATTGTGTGATTACTCCTAAGTGTCCCTTTTTATTTAGTTGTGTTATATTGTTGGATCTTATCATATTCAATGGTTTCACTTGAATATCTCTTACGTAGATTTCCTTTCATTTCAAGAAAAATATAATGAAAAGATCTTGAAAGGTTATAGCCAATATGCCTAATAATTTTAGCCATTAAAGTTATAATACCACATTAGCAACACCCATTTGGAAAAAAATAACTAAGGTTTACAATTAATAATCCTCCATAGTAAGATGAATATTGTTTAGTCAATTTAATGTCTTAATTTTCTATCATAAATTATCGACCGGAGTTAGTAATATTGTGAAGTGCAGGTGCACTATATATGCTAGAAGCTTATCTTTCTGAATTCGTTGTGTAGATTTTATATATATATATATATATTTTTAGGAGATTTTTTGTTTTATCTTAAATGTTTCAATGAAATGGGAAAACTAAGAACTGATCTAAGAAATGAAATCTAAACTTAATTATCAAAGCCTATGATGGGAATTCTACTTTTGGAAAACATGAACAACTAATTTCAAAAGAGCTAGAAAAGATACTTCAGTCACTTTGTATTTTTAGAGATTTTGTATAAATGAAATTTAAAAGCAGGAAAGTAACTGAATCTAGAAAAATTTTAAAGCTTGAAGAATAAACTTAAGAAAGAAGAAAAGGAAATGTTTAATATTAATCTGAGGAAATTGATCTATAAATTACTCTAAAGAAAATATTCTAATAACTAAAAGATGAAAGTTACAAGAAGGAAGAAAAGGAGATGTAAATTTAAGAAGAAATTCTTTCTAAAAAAAACCTATATTTCATAAAAGGATCTCAAGTTAAGTGATTAATCTTAACTATGTTAGACTATTGTATGCCCGAAAGTATCTCTAAAAAATCTATGTAGACTAATTCTAAATCTATTTGATTAAAGAATGAAAGTATCTACTTAATGTAGGTTTTAATCCTGTACAGAAATTATCTGCAAATGAATCTTAAAAACAGAAAATAAACAATAGCGAGAGCATAAAAACATAAAACAGATATACACAGAGATTTTCCCCTGGATCCCAAATCAGGACGACCAGCTTGATTTTTCATTATATTCCTTTTAGTGTTACAACACATATATATACATGTCGAAGCATACATAAACCCCAATCCATTAACCCTGGATTAGAACATAACCGTAGTTCCCTTGACCGGATCTACAAAATACCAGGGGCTGAAAACCATCATACCCAAAAACCATGTGCAAAATCACGCACAAAACATGGGTGGGTCCGCCCATAGAAAAATAGTGTCCAATTTTATTTTCCCGAGGCGCCGTCTCGTACTCGGAAGAGAGTGGGGCTGCCGCCCCCCGTGATCCCCCGTGCGCGTGACTAGTCATGGAAAGAATATTACACATACCCAACATTCTCCCCCTTGTTGTTTTCTTTCCACAGGGGGCCACAGGAGAGCTTAGTCATTGGGCCACTTCTTCAACACCCATTGTTTCTCTACAACAAGAGAACTTCTGAGTGCTCACAGACTTCGTCAATGCATCTGCAACATTCTTCAAAGTGTCCACCTTTACCAGCAACACCCTTTTAGCCTCAACCATATCTCTAACAAAGTGATATTGAACATCAATGTGCTTTGTTTTTGAATGGTAAGCAGGGTTCTTAGCCAAGAAAATTGCACTTTGGCTATCACAGTCTATCCTTATATCTTGCTGTACCAACCCCATACTTGAACACAATCTCTGCAACCAAACTGCTTCCTTGCTTGCATGAGTGGCTGTTATGTATTCTGCCTCTATAGTTGAAAGCGCCACTACAGACTGTCTTTTACTCATCCAACTGACTGCACCTCCAAATAGGCTAAACACATACCCACTTGTAGATCTTCTATGGTCCAGATCTCCAGCTTAGTCTGCATCAACAAAACCACGAATGTCCAACATTCTTTCTAATCTTGGTCTTCCTTGGTAGCACAAGCCATAATCACTAGTGCCATGCAAATATCTAACTGTTGTCCAATGCTCCTTCCCTGGGTTTGACACAAACCTTCTCAATATTCCCATTGCATGTGAAATGTTTGGTCTAGTACAGACCATTGCATACATCAGGGTACCCACTACACTTGCATATGGAACACGGGACATATCCTCCTCTTCTTCTTGTGTCTTGGGACAATGTTTAGCAGACACCTTTACACCTAGAGGAATCAGAACATTCATTGGTTTACTATCCTACATATTGAACCTCTACAATATAGTCCCGACATACTTCCTCTGGTTTAACCAGAGCTTCCTCTTTGCCTGATCTCTCTTAATTTCCATGCCCAAAATATAGTTTGCAGCAACAAGATCCTTCATGTCGAATTTGGAGAACAGTTGGGTCTTTAAATCTTGGATAATTTCTTTGTCATTTCCAATCAACAACATATCATCCACATGCAAGACCAAATAAATAACATGGTAACCCATTAATTTAATATAAACACAGTGATCCACCTTGCTTTTGGTGAAGCCAAGTCCCTGTATATAGGTATCAAATTTCTGATACCACGTCCTTGGTGACTATTTTAACCCATACAGAGACTTCTTTAACCTGCATACTAGTTCTTTCTTCCCCTTCACCATAAAGCCTTCAGGCTGTTTCATGTAGATCTCCTCTTCCAAACCCCTGTGAAGAAATTTTGTCTTCACATCCATGTGTTCTACCTTAAAATCAAATACAACGAAAACAGATAAAAGTAATCTAATAGACATAACTTTGGCAACACAAGAAAAAATATCACCAAAATCAATTCTCGGCACCTGGGAATAACCTTTTGCTACCAGCCGAGCTTTGTATTTCTCCACCTTGCCTTCTACATTCATCTTCTTCTTAAACACCCATTTTCTCCCGATGGGCTTCCTTCCTGTTGGAAACTCCACCAGATCCCATGCCTCATTTTTATGCAAGGATGCCATTTCATCAACCATGGCCTCCTTCCAGAGTTTTCCATCCTCTGAATCTACTGCCTTCCTGACGGTTCTGGGATCATCATCAGTTATAGTTAAAGAAAAATTTGAAGAGAAAGCAGATGGACTATACCTTTCTGGTTGTCTTCTTTCCCGAGCTGATCTTCTCACAGCTAGAGTTTGTGGCTCTTCCTCTTCCAAGTCTTCTTCTGTTGTAGAGTCTGATTCATTCTCCTTTAGCTCAAACTCTATCTTCTTAGGTTCCTTTGGTAGGACTTCATGTTTAACAACATATTTCATCTCTCTAAACACCACATCTCGGCTGTACACAACCTTTCTTGTTTCCGGGTTACAAAGCTTGTAACCCTTTAAACCATCCTTATACCCAATAAAGATGCACCTTTCAGATTTATGACGATGGTTTTTTTTTTTTTTTTTTGCAATTCAAGGTTGGAGCATGCAAGTATGTTATGAGGTACTTAAAAAGTGAATTGTTTGAACAAGTCAAGCTTTTTAAGTTGAAGATTTCAAACGAATTTATCTAAGATAAGTAGAAGTACTCCTTGAATCTAGATATTCACACTTGGAGAAAAATCGATTTTTTTCTGAGGGCATGCGAAACACTAGCCTAGCCTAAAGGAGATTCGAGTCACTTGGAATTACTTTATTCCTAGACAAGTGCAGAGGGTTTTGGGGTAACATTATGCAGGAGAACTCGTGTATCTTGTACAAAACTCTTTTGGTCATCTGAGACAATGTGAGAGTTTCTCCAAGGAATATAATAGACTGAAATTCCTTAAATAATTTGCAGAACCATTAAAGTTGGTCTAGATGAATTATTGAAGGGTTCTGAAGTCAAGAACAAATACTCATTATGAAATTTTTTAGCCCTTTAGAAAGTATTTATTATTTAGTAAAAGACTCACCAAGATCTTACAAGATTTTATAATTCAGTGAAAGATTTGCCATGATTTTATAAGATAACATAATATGGTCAGAGATTCGCCAAAAAAATAATATATATACATTTTATATTATTGATAAAATTGCCTTCCTCTTTTCCTATGTATCATGGAGATTCAACCCTATATTATACATATAAATTTAAGGTGGTTCTTAAAATTTTCCCTAATCCAAATCTTAGGGAAATTGTAAAGGAAGAACTACAAAAAATACTGAATGTAAACTTTATTTATCAAATATAAAATAGTCAGTGGGTTTCAAATTTAGTAATTGTCCCTAAAAATAATGGCAAATCAAGGGTGTGTATTGATTATATGGAGTTGAATAAAGCTACTTTAAAATATCATTTTCCATTAACTTTCATAGATCAAGTTTTGGATACATTAACAGGGAGGAAATATTTTTCATTTTTGGATGGTTTTAGTGGGGATAATCAGTTTCAAGTAGCACTCGAAGACCAAGACAAAACCACATTTACTTGTCCATGGGGAACTTATGCTTCCCAAGTACTTCCTTTTATATTATGCAATGCACCTGCAACATTCCAAAGAGCAGTATTAGGAATTTTCTCTGATTGGGTGAAAATGTGAAGTTGGGTTACACTTTTTGCCCTTTTTTGAGAAAAAACTTTCATTTTTTCAGTTCTTCAACTTTCTGCAAGCTAAAACAAATTTTCCGTTTAGAATTTCATTTTGCGATAAAAATAAAAGTTGTCAAATTTTTTTTTAGCTTTCTATTACTTATTTTTTGGAATTTTTTTATACACATTTGATATGTCAACTTAGCGTTTCTTTGAGTGTGTGTTTTTTAACAATCGATGGATTCATAAGAAGTCAAATTAATACGCAATATTGTATTCTTTGAAAATTTGTGTTTTTGAGAAAAAGAATGTGTTACAACAATCTAGACAGAGTCTACTTCGGTTTCATCATATTTACAAAGCCAATGGATACATATCATAATTACTGGAATTTTTTGAATTGGTCCAATATGAAAAACTGCATATTTTGAATATGTTTCGCGATGCAAGAAATATCTTAAAATATAAGTTATAAACTAAGAATCTAAAAACTATTCATTAGAGATGACAGACCAATGTAACGTACCATAATTTTTTCATTTTTTTTTACAATGTATTTTGGAAGATACAGAATTTTGATTTCACTGAATCACAATGACCTTCAGAAATTTTTTGCATCTGTTTTATTACAAAATTAATTAAAATTAGTAAATATTTATGAAATTCCATGAAATTTGTATTTCCTGAAAGTAGATTCAATTTTGAAAATGTTTGTCTTGGTTCTAACAGTTAATTCAGAATGTTTCATGGTGTTTAATCAGTCCAAAGTTGCAGAAACGTATTCAGTTCTTGGCTCTGCATAACTGGTGACGGGTTAGTTCGACCGAACTCTTAAACAATGTTTGGCCAAACTATTTCTTAAAATTTCGGCTGAACTTTTACATAACTTTTCGTCGGCCGTAAAGTACCGCCGAGCCCCTCCAAAAAAACATTTCACAGCAATATAAATTGTCGTGAAACCATTCATTATTTTTGCATATTTTCGCACGTCTGGTCTGATTTTACAAAAGCCTTGATCTAATTTTGCAAAGAATTGTTTTTGGTTTAAGGACTTTTCTTGGAGGTACATTCAAAGGAATTTTCTTTGAGACACATTATTTTCGTACATTTGATGTGATTTTGCAAGGAATTGTTTTGGGTTTAAAGAATTTTCGTGGAGGTACATTCAAAATTTCTTGAAGGTACATTCAAAAAACATTTTTAAAGACTTTTCTTGGAGGTACATTCAAAAGACATTTCCTGGAGGTATGTGATACATTTTTTTGGGCTTCATTTTTTTTAAAGTATGGATTTGGGCTTAATTTCGAAAGGACATGTTTTGGTTTTGGGTTGAAGTAAATCTTTTATAATGATTTTTTAAATTGAGTTTTTGTGTAACTTTTTAAATGAATTTTTTTTGTAGGACATGGAAGGAAATATTTTGAACTTTGTTTCATTTTTATAAGACAATTTTTTCTTGAATTTTGTAAAGTAAGTGTTTTGGATTGGAGTATATATTTTTTGCAAAAATTTTAAAATGAGTTTTTTTTTTTTAAATTAAATATTTTGTGATGTTTTTTTTTAATTGAGTTTTTGTCTAAATTTTTGAAGGAAATTTTTTTAACTTCATATTCTATTATCATGGGAAACTGAAGGAATTTTACAAGAAAATATGATCAAAAAATAGACCCTGAGGAACGTAGAGAAGAGACGAGACAATCTCGCAAAATAAATATAGAAGCAGTCTCAAATATTGAAGGGGGAAATCAACCTCAAATAGAAGTTGAAACATGTATGTAAATGTAAATATTATGATTTTGATATATTTAAAATTTTCCTAGTGTAAAATGTGAAGCTTAATTTTTATTTGATGAACTAATTTGAAAAATATTTTGCAATGTAAACAAAGAGAGATATTCCTCAAAACATCAAGGAGTTTAGATACAAAATTCTGAAAGAGAAAGAAATATATTAAACCAATGATTAATATAAGGAAAATGATGAAAGAAATTCAAGGAAGAATGAATCAAAAGGTATATATATATATATATATATATATATATATATATATATGTTGAACACATGCACGTATTATTGAAATTATATATATATATATATTTATTAATTTAGTTATTTATTGAATATGGAAATTTATTATGTACTATTCATTCGAATATGTACAGATGAAATCAATTTCGATGACTAGATGTTAGAAAATGTTGACACTCACACATATGGAGATAAAAAAGGTGACCATTATATACGATATTGTGTTAACTGCATTTTTGATACGTATTTCATAAAAGAAAATATGAAAATTCAAGCACAGATGTTGAAAGATCTTCTAGCATTAAAGAAATTAAAAGAAGCTACGACTTTATTGGGTATTCGAAAATCAACCAAAGATTAAAAAACGAAGGAAAATGTGATACAAAATATAAATAGTGCTATAAATTCAATTAGAAGATCTAGACCAAAAAATGTTTCAGTTTTATGTAGAGCAATACATATGGCAATGGTTTCATCAATTACTAAAGAGAATCGCTTGGTAAAATCTATGGCACGAGCATTAGGAAACTCACGAAAAACTTTTCACAAACATCGGAAATTTCAGTTGAAAAGAGATGTAAATGATGAACTCAGTTGTTGGAGAGCTATTTGTAGGCAACCATACAAATATATACTTGGAGAACATGCTAAAAAATAATATATGAATATTGGAAGAAAAATTCACATGTTTCGCCAAATGCAAGGGATGTGATGCGAAGAATAATAGCACGAAATCAGTACGAAGAACATGAAAAAAATTTCTTGGAAACCACTCAGATAGAGTTGTTCAACAAGTTCAAAGAAGATAATCGTGAAATTCATGTGTCAATAAGTGCTTTTGTTCAACAAAAACCATGGTATGTGTTAGCACCCGAATTGGACCCCAGGCTGAAAGGGCAAAACAGGGTAACAACTAAACCACGCTCAGCCTTGTAGCTAGCCCTACAAGGACAGGAGAGGGCTCTCTCTGTGAAATAATATTCAATGGAACACAATAAATGGACTGATATTAGGCTAGATAAAATGATGGAAAAGGGTTTAATAAAGTGAATGAATTTTCAAGGATGTGTGGGACAAAAATGGGACAATTGAAATCGGGAATTAAATCAGGATACAGGGTATTTCATGGGGAAAGATAGGCAGGAAAATTAGCAATTAAAATTAAATAGGGATGGAACTAAAGACTGGGGCTGGGCAAGTGAGTCAGTAATGTCAGTAAGTACATCAAATGGATCTCAAAATCGTAAGAAAACACATGATAATGATTTCCTCATACAGATGCGACATAAAGATGGATTCTATCTTTCTATCTTGAAATCATTTAAAAACAAATGTTTATGTATGAATGGAACACATAAAAATTCACATGAAGGAACAAAAGAAGAAAACAAATGGATAACTCCATAATACATGGATCCCACAAATCAGAGCTGCATCTCTTATTAATTCCTGTCAAACTGTACAATGTAGCAAGAGATGTTCTTCCACACTATTCCCCTACTTTCTCCAACTCAGACTGCTTACAAATGATTTACAATTACAATAAATAGGCTGAAATGTGGGAACACGGATCCATAGAAAAGGGAGCTGTTCTAACAGCTGAAGAACTGAAATACAATCATAGAAAGTAATACAACAATCTGCCCCTGAAAATAAGGGACAACATTACATTGAATGCTTTTGGAGATTTTGCTGTTAGGCTCTATGAACGAAAATAGGTAATCTGATGAACATATTTCCTATTTTGCTGCTTGTTGTAACAATCTTTGTTTTAAATAAGCTCTCGACCCTTTGACTGTTATTTTGCTTTCCATTATTTCTTTGTTCTCTAACGTTTTAATAAACTGCCATAGAAATAGAACCGAATGAAATTATATGCTTTGTGAAGGGAAAAAACAGTGAATAGGAAGGAAGGGAGTGGAGGCAGGACCCGCGTTATAATCGCAATCGGAGTGAGCTGGGCGGAGGGATATCATACAAGTGCAATCGCAATCACAATCAGGGAACGAGGCAGGCGGAGTAACACATTTACAAATATGCGATGCGATTGGGGAGAACCCTTTGTAATAAACAAAACAAATAATTTTTAACTTTTACAAAGGGGAATGGCATTTGCAATACAAATGGGCGGATATATTATGGTGGGTCTCAGGGTCAATTGCACGTAGACGGAGCGGTAATCGCGATCGCAATCGAGAGAAGAGAAAGAACTTGCGATGTGATCGAAGGATATGATGCGACGGTCAATTTGACCAACAGGCGACGAGGAGCTGATGCGATCGTGTCAATCTGAGGAATGGTGCGACGGAGAGACTCCATGGCGATGATCGTGTAGACTACCCACATCAATCGCATTGGGGTATATTGCGATGCGATCAATCTCGTCGCAAATACTTGCGATTGACACTTCAAATAAACCCGCGATTTTGGAAATGTTGCGATTGCGATTAAATAAGGGGGAGGGGACTTATAATAAAGTTCTACGGGGTATGGTCAGGGAAGTTGTTTTATGCGGTGAGACTTTATAATATCCAACTTTTTATTATAAAGTTCAATGGCATGGAGGGGAAGTGGTTGGGCATAATCGCATATGTATTTATAATGCGATTTTACAATCGGAAGGGGGAAAAAGGGATTTCATAAGGAAGATATAGAACTTTAAACATAAAGTTAAAGGGAAACAAATGGGAAATAGGGGGTATATGAGGATATAAGGGCCTTTACTTCACTTAAGCATAAATTTCAATCCAGAAGTCAGTTTTGAGAGTGTAGCATATCGTTGGAAAGCTCTTTCCGGGCTCTTTCTGATGGATTTCTTGGAAGATGATTTGGCACTGAACATACTGCGAAAAACTTCTCTGAAGGCAGAGACATCACTTTGTGGAGATGACAGCTTCTGAATTGTGACTTATTACATATGATGATATAAAATTACATGATGAATGATAATAAAGGAAAAATATTACGTTTCACCTCAAACATGGTTTTGAGGTGAAAATTACATCAAGATGAATAAAATGTCTCTCTGATCTTCCAAGTGCTGTGACTTTGAGCTTATTGGCTTCCTCATGACCTTGCTGATATTATTGACATTTGACTCATTAATTTGACCATGGTGAGACCCTAGAAACTAATGAGACCCATCCTATGACCTACTGATATGATTTTAAGAATGAAAGTGAATAATGACTGAAGACCATAGAGAGGAAAATCAGCAAGTACCTCATGAGGGACAACTGATAAAAATTACTACCATCAATGAATCCATGACCTAACGGAATGGTGAAATTGATTATTATGGGACTCCTAATATGCAAATGCAAAGAGTAACTTTGATCACTGATGGCAGTATGACTAGACTGACACTAACATTGGCTCCAATGGGGATGGTAGCTCCTTGGAGGTGCCAAGAACACCGTAGACCAAGTAGCCTTATCCATTGGGCGTGGAGTCAAGAATGTCGAAAAACTGACACAAATGCAAACTGACTCTGACTCTAGACTAAGACTAAAAAATGAAATAAAACCAAACTATACACATATCATCCAAGTTTTATAGCCTTCACCTCGGGCCCCAAACTTGAATGACTGTGCATTTTGAACTTTTCTTTTAGAAAAATAAAATGGTATATACAATGATGATGAGATAGATTCTGATCCATGTCTTCAACAATGGTAGTGCTTCAATAGCCTACCATTTACTGCTCCTCCAGGACAATCCTGGCCATCCATTTCTGAAAGCAAGAAGGCATTCTGACCCCTGTATGCTGTAATTCTGTATGGTCCCTTCCAAAGGTTGTCAAATTTACCGTGCTTCCCTTTGTCTTCATTTCTTGCATCCCATTTCAACACTACATCATCCAACTGAAACCTTTCTGCTTTAGTCTTCCTGTCATAGATCTTTTTAATCTTGTCCTGCAACTGGCTTGCTTTCTGTAACACTTCTTCTCTTGTTTGTTGAAGGTGGATCATCTGATTGATCCTTCGCTGGTTGTCATCATCTTCGCTGCCAACTTCTTGTAATAATCCTGGAACTGTAAGAGAGGTAGGAAAGATAGCATCAGTACCATAAACCAGCTCAAAAGGTGACATACTTATTGATTTTTTACTGCTAACTCTGTTTACCCACAGTGCGTTGATAAGCTTCCGGTGCCAATTTCTTTTGTTTGCCTCCAAAATTTTCTTAATTATATTCATCAGCGATTTGTTCGATGATTCTGCCAGGCCGTTGCCTTGCAGATAATACGTTGTTGAATGGCCCAGAACGATGTTGTATTTATCACAGAAATCGATCACTTTCTTTGATCTGAACGCGGCTGCATTATCTGTCACAATTTTACATGGGCAACCAAAACGGGATAAAATATTTGATTCCAGGAATTGAATAATTACCGTGTCAGTTGCTTGCCTGGCAGGGATGGCCTCGATCCATTTCGTAAAGTAGTATGTCCTAGTCAGTATCCATCGATGCTGTGCTGAGGACGCGGGATGTATTTCTCCTATAAAATCGAGCCCCCACTGCTGAAAGGGCGCGTTCACTGAAACAGGTTTCAAAGGAAGTGGAAGCAATTTCTTCTTCCCTTGGAAAATTTGACATTCATGACAATTCATCACTGTTTTATATAAATCAGAAAATAATGTGGGCCGATAATACCCAGCTCTCAATACCTTGTTCACTGTAGTTTTCCAAAACAGGTGACCTCCACAGTCACCTTTATGGAAATCATGCATTACCTTCTCGACTTCTTCTTCAATCAGGCAATTTAGCAAAACGCCTCTCAGATCCTTCCAAAACAGAGCACTGTTCAAGATACAATACTTTGCAAATTTGAGTTTCAAAGATCTACCTTTACTCTTAGACATGCCTGGAGGAGGCGAGAGATGTTGAAGAACATACAAAATATCTGAATACCAAGGGGACTGCAAAAAAATATTTGAAATGGGAACCAACAAACCTTCATCTTCCTCTTCGAACATTGCTGAAATGAGGTTTATATCTAAAGCACGCAGATTTGATTGGGCCATAAATTTCGCCAAACCTTGGCCTTTGATCAACTTAGTAGGCTTGATCTCTAGATCGTACTCCAACATAGCTGCTATCCATTTGCCTCTTCGACCTTCTGGATCATTTTGCATGAGCACATCCTTGACTGCTGCGTTAGGGACATATGTTGTAGTGTGTGAATGTAGAATATAGACCCTGAAATATTTCAATGCCTTGACAAGAGCCAATGCCTACTTTTCAATAATATTATATCTTAAAGCAGCATCTCTAATAGTCCTACTGAAAAAGGCGATTGGCTTTTCTACTCCATCTCTCTTTTGCATTAAAACAGCAGCCATAGTATGCTCAGATGCAAACGAAAATATAATAAAATCTTGAGTATAGTCGGGACTGATCAGAACTGGGGCATTAGACAAAGAAAACTTTACCAGATTGAATGACTTGATAGCTTCCTCACTCCACTTAACAGTTTTGTCTTTCTTCAACATATTGGTCATCTCTCTCAAATGCTCAGCCAGATTAGGTATAAATCTGCGTAAAAAATTCATCTTACCATTGAAAGCCTGAATTTATTTCTTGTTCCGTGGAAGATCTATGAGCTGGATTGCCTCCACTCTGGTTGGATATATGCAGATTCCATCTTTAGAGATGATATGACCGAGCAATTTGCCCTCATCCATGGCAAAAAGGCTCTTTTTGGGATTGAGAGAAATCCCAAACTTTCTGCAACGCTGAAAAACCACTCTTAGATGGTGCAAATGCTCATCATATGAACCTGAAAACACTATCAAATCATCCAAATAAACAACAAGAAAAACATCTTTTTCATTTGCAAAAGCAATGTCCATTGCACGCTGGAAGGTGGCTCCAGCGTTCTTTAGTCCAAAGGGCATCTTGGCATACTGCCAAGGTTCCCCAGGGTGTTGTGAAGGCAGTTTTATCTTGGTCCTTCTCATGCACCAAGATCTGATTGTAGCCTGAGTAGCCATCAAGTAGTGACATCCTAGATGCTCCAACTACTCTCTGCAGAATATGGTCCATTTTCGGAAGTGGGTAATTATCCTTTAAGGATGCCTTATTCAAGTTCCGAAAGTCAATACACAGTCTTATTTCTCCAGTCTTTTTACGCACAGGGACCAAATTAAAAATCCAATAAAAAAATCTAATAGGAACTATGATTCCTGCTTTGTACAACCTGTTTACCTCCTTTTCAATTGATGGCAACAACTTTGGATTGATTCTTCTCAGCTTCTGTCTGAAAGGCTTCTGATCCAGCTTGATAGGAATTGTATGCTAAATTATGTTATTATCATACACTTTCAAATCTGAATAACCCCATGCAAATACATCAGAAAATTCAAAAAGCAATTTAACATACTTCTCCTTTACCTTAGGGGATAATTCCTTTGATAATTTGACAAACTTGGGCTGATCAGTTGTTCCAATATTCACATCTTCAACTCCTTTCTCTGTGGGCACCAAGCTTGGTTTCTTTGCGACATCATCCTGATCAAAAAGCTCCTCTAGAGGTATAAGACCTCTAGGAATTGCATTATCCTTTAACTGCAATATGTCCATATGGTTTGCTTCCAAATCCTGATCATCAACCTCATACTCACCCTCTATTGGAGTATCTTTGAATTTTCCATCACCCTGCAAAAATGCATTAATCTCATTATCATCCCAAAATACTTGCCAATACCTTAAATTGTCCGGAACAGCAGGCCTATGTTTGACATAGATTTCAAACTTATTGTTGGAGTTCATCAGAATCTTCAAGTTACTTGCAGTAGTGGCCAGGGAATCGGCAATCAGATTCTGCATCCAGGGCACTGCTGTCAAAGTATACTTTGGGAATGTTTTCAAAATGTCCAGGACTGCATTTCTATATGCCCTCAATCTTGGATGTTTTGCTTGATACTCTCCCTTCACCTGTTTGATTATTAGTTCGGAGTCGCCATACACAGAATTCCTTTTTGCATTCAACTTCTTCAAAATTTTGAGACCTACAATCAAAGCCTCATATTCTGCTTCATTGTTAGAGCAATCAAAAGCTAACTTATAGGCACAAACTCTAACATTACTCGGAACCTTCTCAGGTTGAAAAACAGGGCTCCTAATCCATATTCCAATGCCAGCTCCATCCTTACCAACAGCTCCATCAAAATCCATACTCCACAGGCCTTCTTCTTCTTCTTGAAGATGCTAGAAATTTGTTTCTTTCTCTTCTTTACCTTGGTTGATTTTTGGTTGTTCATTGTCCCTTTGCTGCTGGTAGGCAGGAGGTTCAGAAGTGTTTGCTACTTTATCCTTTTCATGTTTGAGTACCTCTCTGAAATTATCTGAAATCTCAGGTATTTCATCCACTTGTACCAATTGAACATTCTCATCATTTAAACCACCATCAGAATACAAGACAAAAGACTCTAAGTCTGTATGGACAACATTAATGGGATGATTTACAGGCTTTTATTTGCTGGTAATCATATATTTCATCTTATTTTCCCTATATAGCTTTCTCAACTAGCCAAATATAGGGATAGTGGCATAAGAGAAGTCAAGTTGCATGGTTCCCTTAAGTTTATCACCCCAAGACCTAGATAGAAGCATTCCAAACCTTGGTGGGACATCAGCAACAACTACGTCCATCAAGACATTCTTTGCTGGAATCTGGTCTAAAGACACTACCAAATCTTTAATTAAACCAATACAGTGGACCCTACTTGAGTCGAAGGAATACAATGCAAGTCATTATCACTCGATTTTCCTCGTTGTTGGAAGAGGAAAGGGGTCCGAGGTAAATCACAAACCAATCTTTAGTAGAATCTTAGCTGACCCAGAATCCGCAGGAGGGTTTCATAAAATTTAGCTTTGTTTTAGAGGATATTAGGCTAGTTATAAAGTCCAGGGGTTTTGTTTGAATTTGGGTGGTGGAATTCGATAGCTAAGGGCAAGATTGAGTAGTTTAGGCCATTGGACTATGGAGTCAAAAAGATGGCTTCACTGGATTAAGTTTCTAGACAAAAGATGGTTTTACAGGGCAAGATAATCAAACAGAGAACAATTTTAGATTTAAAGTGAATGGAATGGATTTAAAATGGATGAAAGGCAATTAAGAATCTTTCAACACATTCATAAGAGGGAAAATTGAGTGATTATTAACAAAGAGCAATTAAGAATTCTTTATTAAATAACCAAAATGTTTAAACTAGAAAAACATGAGCAATTAAGAATTCACTGTTTAAAACCAGTTTAGAAGAAAACATTTAGAATAACAATGATTGAAATCAGATTACACTTAAGTACCTTCTGATTTATTCCTTTTCATTAGTCATTCAGAAATGAAACACAATGATATAATAAACAGATATAAAGACTTTAAAACACAAGGGAAATATGACTTATTGATCCGTAGTCTGACACATGAATCCTGTAAAAAGTCTTTCGCTTCAATTCATCATCCAGCTTAGCCACAAAAAATTTCTCCAATAGAACTTTATTCCAAATAGTCAATGTTACAGCAAAGTCTAAAAAATTCACCCCCAATACTTCCAAGAGTGAAGTATTTATACAAATTCTAAACTAAAATATCTTGAAAAAATATCAAGATTAGTTCACAAATCTCTCCAACTATTTTACATAAATAGAACTTAAGTAAAGGACACTCAAACTAATGCATTTATTTGGCACTATTTTGTATGGATAGGTGATGACAAAGAGGAGAATTTGAATTTGATCCAACTCTTAGTTGATGATGAGGCATCCAAGTCACTAACTGCTTCCTTTCTTTGTGCATTCTGCTCCAACAATTCTGCAAACTTGGGGTCCAATGATATCTTTTTATTTCTCAATCCGTAATAGATATGTAAAAATTGAAAGAGGGTATTGTATATAAATATGTTGGTGAGATAAACCTCTTTCATTTTCCTAAAATTCCTCTCCAGCTGTGCAAAATAGGCTCTGAAAAAAGATGTGTAAAATAGAGTTTTACAGAATCTGAAAAATAGCCTTTAAATATGTGCATGTATCTCTGATTCTAAAATCACTGTGCAAAAAGTGAGATAGGTTTTTGTAGATAGGTCTCTTAGGAACACAAAAATCCTTCAGTTTTGTATGATGTATTTCGGATTGGCCACAATATTCTCTGCAAAATGATGACTTAACTGGAATTTTCTGCAAAAAGTGCTTTCCAACATTGTTTAATATTTCCAAAACCATAATAGCTGTTAGAAAAGTGTGAAAGGTTTTCATAGATGGTCCTCTTAAGAACATAAAAATCCTTCCGTTTTGAAAAATTTATCTTGGATTTATCACAATAGTTTCTGCAAAACTATGACTTAAACATGAAATTTCTGAAGAATGTACCATTTTTGCTCTAATTTCATCTTTTAACCTTAAACTTTTTTTGACTGTTTTTCACTTTTACTTTGGATAAACTTCATTGTGGCTGGTGAAAGTGTTTTCATCTTTGTTTAACCCTTAATATCTTCATGTTTACTTTCACTGTTTACTGTTTACTTTTTACTTTTTACCGCTCTATTTTTTATCTGTCTTCACTTTGTCATGAACTTGTATGTTCTGTTTTGTAACTGTCTTCCCTGTTGTTTATCTTCATGCTAGTTGATTTACTTGACTTGGTCTTCAATCTGATACTCTTTAATCCTGATACTCTTTGACTGTTCTTTACTGTGTCCTTTTACCTTCAATGTGTAGTTTAGGTTTTTACTGTCTGTTTCAACAGTAAATCGTTTAATATCCTGTTTCCTTTGCTTCTCTTTCAACTGTATGTTTTATCTTCCATCTCTGTTTGAATAGATTTTATAACACTCTTGGAGTAAACAAGTCTTATGACTAGTATTAAGACTGTTTATCTAAGGATGTGGTCTTCTGATCACCTGTAAAACAAAACAAATTGTTAAGAAAGCATTGGTTTGTAGGGGAGGTCGAAAAGGTTTCATTTGATTTTGAGAGGTCTGTGGAGTGAATCTAGAATGATTTTTGGGAGGTAAACCATGCTCGAATTGGTTAACAGAGGCTTCAGGTGGCGTAGCTGGGTTACAAAGGGTTTTACTGCACAATCAGGTGAAAATGAGCAACACTAGGGTGTTTGTGTTTAAACGGGTAAACGGTTGATATTGGCGGGTAAGCTTTGAATGAACAGTGGACAGATGGCGCTGACTTGACGATGTGAAGTTTTGTCGTTAGTGGGAGGTGGTAAGCGGTACGCGATCGCACCGCTTTTGGGGAAAGGTGGTTTTGGGCCGAGGGCGAGCGATTCCATATGATGAACGATGCGTGGCGCGGTACTGTTCGAAAAACCGCTTGGCCATCGCGCGTTATCGTTCGGACGAGGATGGTTAGCGATATTGATATCAACCATAGATCTGAGATCTGTTGATCGAACGGTGGTCGGGGTTACGAGATGATGGAAAGATAACAAGCAGGCCCAATGTAATTTATTTTGAATTAATCGCATCGGGGGTGATTTGATTAGCAGATTCAAGTTATTAATTAATCATGAGGATTAATTAACCCTTATTGATATGGCGGAGAAATGCGCTCACGATTAATCAAAGATTTGACTAATTAATCATGATTAATACATTAATATGGTTATTTTTCAACCAAAGGGGTGGGATATTATTATTTGGGAATTTTATTATTAAAATAATACGGGAAAAGGGGAATTTACAAGGATTTAAATAATAAAATTAGAATTTAATATGAAAAAATGAAAGAAGCGCTAAGTGTAAACATTAGGTTAATGTTTTTAACTTATGCTTTTATGAGAAGGGTTTTTATGTGAAATATTACATGATTTTTCCTAAGTAAAATGGGATTTTACTTAGGAAAATATTTTTTAGAGGTGAATGAATGTTATGATAAATGATTTTAAGTATTTAGGCTTTTCCAATTATTGGGCCGAGGGTCCGGTCCCTCCAAAAGTCAAGGAAATGCCTTGAGCCCCTTTAATCTTCAAATACCTTAGTACTTAGGGGAAATTAGTGAAATGTTTAGGGAAAAATGAGAAGGGAAGTTAATAATCTGACTTTGCATTGCTTGAAATTCTTCAATGTATTGTCTGCCTATGCACTTGTGATGAAAGTAAAAGATTTACCACATCTAAATCCATCATTCATCACATGTAATTCTGCAACATCATCTACCTACCCTATCTACTTTACCCTACCATTTTTTCTTCTTTATTAGGGTGCACTTAGACTGGCAAACCCTTATCACACTTTTTCTTTTACATGTGGAAATCTATCTAATTCTAACCTTATTACATCCAAGGGCTCAGATTAAACTGTTGAGCTCCTTTTATTTACTCTACCTATCTACTTATCTGCCAAGATTAAACAGTTTGGTCAGATTTTATTCTCTATTTCTAAAACATAAAATTGAAAAATGAACTAGCCAAGCTTAAACTGTTTGACTATTCATCAATTGTGGCATAAAATACAAGTTGCACACAATTTTATTTATTACAAAAGAGAAAAAAGTAGTGGCATTTAGGCTTGCACACTTTCCTTGGCCTTTCTTTTGGTGGGGTTCATTTTCTTTTACTTTTTTGGGCCATTTTTATTCTTTTCACCCTTTGATTTTTCTTTTAGGGTATACCCTCTTTACATTTTTTAAATTTTTTTGATTTTTTAAGAATATGGAAAACCTTTGCAACAAGAAAAGGTATGAACATATTACATAGCTCATCAAGTCAATCATGAAATATGACACCTATTGGTATAGGAGTCTAACACTTAATACAAGTATGACAATGTAGCTTAATGTTTTTGATGACCAACCCAAATTACTCTTTGGCCCTGAAGTAAATGGAAAACCTGAAAGCGAAGGGACTCCTCCATTTTATATAAGTTTGAATATACATGAAAAAATACTTCATAATGCCATGCTTGATTCTGGAGCATCTCACAATTTAATGCCCAAGGCTGTAATGGAAAGATTAAATCTAGACATCTATTAGGGGAATTTCAAGAGGTATAAAATGTTCTAAGGAAATTATTAAATAATAGTGAAAATCAAATAAGATTTGATGACATCATCAAATTTTAGAGGGAAAATGAAAACTATTTTTTCATATTTTCAACTTATCTCCCAAAATGTTTTACTTCAAATTTCGGAAAGGGTGAAGTACCATTGGATGCGAAATTTAATTCCTCATATAAGGAATATCCATACTTCATACTTTCGATGGGTCCTACTACACGAAAAAATGAGAAATACATAAAAAAACGTGATTACAATCACGTTTTTTTATGTATTTCTCATTTTTCGTGTAGTAGAGTTCATCGAAAGTGTGCAACATGGGTACTCCTTGGATGAGGAATTAAATTTTGTATCCAACGAGTACTCCCACTCGAAATTTGAGTAAAAATTTTGGGAGATAAGTTGAAAATACGAGTTGAAAAAGTAGTTTTATTATTTTATTATTTTTTAATATTTTTACCTTTTTATTTAAAAAATGGTAAATCATCCCCCATGGTTAACATCATCATCTTGAATCCTATTGGTTGTTATAAAGTTTAATTTTGTTGTACATTTTTCTTAGGAGGCCCATTTTAGACCTCAAAATTCCCCTAATGATTGGATCTTTACAAAGATCTTTTCTCTTTTGATTCAAGTCAGGTGAGATGTTTAGGATTAATTAAAGATTTGTGTGTTACATTGGTTCAATACCCTGCTAAATCAATTTTAATGGATATAGTAGTAGCAGATATTCCTCCAAAATATGGTATGCTATTGTCTAGATCCTGGGGTGCAAAACTCGGAGGATCTCTTCAATTAGACATGTCATATGCTACTATTTCAGTATTCGGCCAACCTAAGAGACTATACAGAGAAACCTTGATGAAATATGTTGTCAGTAGTCAGGAGAAACCTGAAAATTTCCCTATTTACTCAGTACACTTTGATATGGTCTCATTTATTCTCTATAATGCTGAAACTGATCTTCCCACTGAACTAGAAGCACCAGCATTTGAACCAAAAGAAATTTTAAGTCATAAATCTAGTGTTCAAATCCAATAAATATCTGAAGAAAAAGAAACATCAGAAACCCAAGAAAAACCTGAAGAAAATAAAAAACTAGATCTCCTTGTTAAAAAAGTTACTAAAACACCTGATGAAGATTATGAACATGAAATTATTTGGCATTTAGAATTTGATGGTTCAGTTAATAAGTTAGGAGCAGGAGCTGGAATTTGGATACACAACATTGAAAACGATCATGCTGAAGGCCATGTTTACAGATTGAAATTTAAATGCACTAATAATATGGCAGAGTATGAAGCTCTTTTGTTAGGGCTTAAACTTGTCAAAAATTTAGGAGCAATTAGAGTGTCTGTTATAGGAGATTCTGATTTAATTATTCAACATATCAATGGAAAATGTTCGAAAAAATATCCCAGACTAAGAGAATATAGAGGAACAGTTGTAGAAATTCTCAATACTTTTCTACAGGCTCAGCTTGCAAAAATTCCAAGAAAACAAAACTTGCATGCTCATAGCCTCGCAATGTTTGCTAGCACTTGTAAATTACCATTTGAACCTAATCATTAGTTCATAGCTGAGATTAGACATAGACCAGCTATACCAAACAATCTTATGAATTGGCGAGTGTTTGCAAATGACAATCAGATTAACAATTTTCTAACTTTAGAGAATGAATTTTCTAACAATAGCATAGATGAAGATACAATCCTTGACTCTGATCAAATAACTGAACAAGAAACAAACATTTCTGAAGAGAGTGCCATTCAAATGCTCCATCCAACGAAATTCACCAGAAAATACATGCAAGACCTCAAACAAATGGAAGTTGATGAGATTGTAGAGGATGAATCCGAGATCATTAATCTGAAAGATAATTATTTACGTAAAGTATTGACTCCCCTAGAGGATTTTTTGACTCTAATGACAGTCCACTAAAACCTAAAATGGAACCACTGAAAGCTGATATTGAAGAATACAATCTGGGGACTGAAGAAAAACCTAAAATAATAAAGTTATCAAAATCTTTGCCTCCCAATCAGAAACAAAAATATGTTGAGTTATTAACAGAATTCTAAGATGTTTTTTCCTGGAGTTATGAAGACCTGAAATCATACGATACATCTATAATTCAACATACAATACCTTTAAAATCAGACCAGAAACCATTTAAGAAAAAACTGAGAAGAATCAACCCTGTATTGTTACCTTCAATTGAAAAAGAAATTAAACGAATGTACGAAGTAGGGATAATTGCTCCAATTAGATTTTCAGAGTGGGTGTCCAACTTGGTCCCTACTAGGAAGAAAACTGGAGAAATTAGACTGTGTGTTGATTTAAGAAATCTAAATAAGGTTTCTTTGAAGGATAATTATCCTTTGCCCAAAATGGATCACATTTTGCAAAGGGTAGTAGGTGCTTCAAGGATTTCTCTTTTAGATGGGTTTTCAGGATACAATTAGATTTTGGTTCATCCTAATGACCAAGACAAAACAGCTTTTACAACACCATGGGGTACTTTCAAATATGTTAAAATGCCATTTGGACTCAGAAATGCTAGAGAAACCTTCCAAAGAGCAATGGAAATTGCATTTGCAAAAGAAATTCATGACTTTCTTGTTATATATCTGGATGATTTAAATTTTTTCTCTAAATCAGATCAGCAACATTTAGACCATCTCAGACAAGTATTCATAAAATGTAGAAAGTATGGTATTTCCCTGAATCTGAAAAATTCATTGTTTGGTCTTGAAGAAGGAAAACTCCTGGGCCATATCATCTCAAAGGATGGAATTAGAATTGATCCTGAAAGAATAAAAGCTATTTTGCAGATACCTCATATAAGAAATGTTAAAGAACTTCAAGCTTTCAAAGGAAAAATCAATTTTTTGAGAAGATTCATTTCTATTTTAGCTGAATTAATTAGATTACTTACTAACATGTTAAGAAAGGATTCAAGTATTAAATGGACAGTAGAAACCAAGCAATCATCTGAAGATATTAAAATGGCTTTGACCAGAACACCAGTTCTTACTAGTCCACAATTTGATAGAGACTTTATTATTTTTTCATTTGCATCAGAACATACTGTAGCAGTTGTTTTATTACAAAAGGACGATCAAGGATGCGAAAAACCTATAGCCTTTTTTAGTAAAGCACTAAGAGACACATCATTAAAATACAATATCATGGAAAAACAAGCTTTTGCACTTGTGAAAGCTATTAAAGATTTCAGAATTTATATATTATATTCTCATGTGATAGCTTATGTACCAAATGCTGTTGTCAAAGACATCATAACTCAAGATGGAATTGAGGGCAAAAGGGGTAAATGGATTGCTACCATATTAGAATATGATATTGAGATAAAACCTACGAAATTGATAAAAGGACAGGGTTTGGCTCAACTCATGACATAAACAAATTTCCAAGCCCTAGATATTAATGAACTAGATGACAATCAGGAGACGGTGGCTCCACAAATCAGCCAGGCCTTTTTAGACTCACCTTGGTATGCTGACATCATTTATGTTTTGTTAAACCTGCAAGCTCCTCCAGGGTTATCTAGAACAAAGCGAAGGTTTTTAAAAATGACATCCTTAAAGTATTGTATTTTAGATAATGTTCTCTTTTAAAAGAATCATGATGGTATTCTATTAAATTGTTTATTAAAAGATGAAGCTGACAAGACTCTCAATGAATTCCATGCAGGAGACTGTGGTGGGAACCTTTACTGGAAATCAACAATAGATAAGATCCTAAGGGCTGGATTTTACTGGCCAACCTTGTTTTCTAATGTAAAGAAATTCGTAACTGCTTGCCATAAATGTCAGATCTTTGAAGGCAAGAGAAAATTATTACCTTTACCCTTAAAACCAATTTCCACCGAAAAACCATTCCAACAATGGGGCCTGGATTTCATTGGAGAAATCCATCCTCCTTCTTATGGCCAACACAGATGGATCCTTACTACCACAGATTATTTTACTAAATGGATTGAAGCAATCCCATCCAGACACGCCAATGACTCTGTAATCATAGGATTCTTAGAAACCAATATACTATCAAGATTTGGCTGTCCTGAAAAAATTATAACTGATAATGCTGATGCTTTCAAATAAAAAAAGATGACAAGTTTCTGTAATAAGTATCATATCACTTTAGGCCATTCAATAGCCTGTTACCCTCAGGGTAATGGACTGGCTGAATCTTCCAACAAAAGTCTCATTAATATCATTAAGAAATTGTTGGAAGAAAACAAGAAAAATTGGCATAAGAAACTTATTAATGTACTATGGGCAGACAGACTCACCACCAAAAAATCAATTGGGACCAGTCCTTATAAGTTAGTTTATGGTATTGAGGTAGTATTTCCATCATCTTCAGGAGTTCCTGTAATGAAGTTACTTCAAGAAGCTCAAGTTTAACCAAATGATATTCAGAGAAGAATAAACCAAAAAATCAATTTGCAGCAAACCAAAGAAAAAGTTTATCAAAGATCCCAAATTTTACAAGAAAAACTAAAGAAGATTTTTGACAAAAGGACCAAAGCATAGGATTTCCAATTAGAAGATAAAGTTTTGAGATGGGATTCCAGAAGAGAGGATAAAGGAAAACATGGGAAGTTTGACTTCTTATGGAAAGGACCTTACATCATTCATGCTTTACAGGGAAATAATACATATTTTCTTAAAAATTTGGATGGTTCAGAAACTGAGGAAGGACCAGTAAATGGTCGAATGTTAAAGCATTACTTTGATCCTGTTTATTAGGATATTCTTATTTTTGACATGTACATACTATATCCTTGGTAATGTATCAGTTTTGATTGGATGGTAACCTGCTGGAGTTGAAGCCCGAAGAGAAGGCCCTAAGCTTCAAAAGTTTCACTATCATACGTACAATAAAGCAACAAAAAGAAGAAGATTTCATGGTTCAGTTAAAGGCATTTTGAGACCTGCTGTTCTTGACTTTTCACCAGGAAAAGCCATCCCCAAGTGGAATTCGCCACTATGTTATTGTTACACAGTAATTTGTCACCGTCCCTACCAGTCCCCGCCCCGCACAATGGAGGACCCATTTTGTGACTTGTGAACATTGTCATGCCTTGAAAACATCATCAATGCATTCCTCTAAGCATGAGCTTCATTTGCCCTAAAGACATCTCCTTGCAAAAATCATGAAAAACATCCATTTTTGCATTGGCGCGGGCAGACAGTTCAGCACTCGCGCCAATGGGGAAAATCCTGCAAAGAGGCCGCGCCAATTGGCGCTCTGTCCTAGAGAAGTAGTCACGCCATCCATTTAAGGAGTGTTTTTTAAATAAAGATGGCGGAAGTTGAGTTTCAACAAACTCAGAAACCATTTCCTATCTTGAGTTAGGAGGTTTGGCTGCGGGAGTTCTATGGAAGGGAAGTGGTTTTGCCACCTCCCATGGAACCTTCCTTGTTGATAGGGCCAATCCCACAATAATAGGGATCCCAACTCCCTCCTTCCCCATCTATAAAAGCCTGCTCAATTCCATGGCAAACTAGTCTTGAAGTGCCTAAGCTTTGAATCTCCATATTCCCAAGAGCCTTTGTGTTGTAAGAGCCCTCTTTCTTCCCTTAAGGCCGACTCAAGTAAGGAGACTATCGTCGAGAGACTCAGGAGAGGTTTTCCCTTTCCCTGGCGAGCTTTGCGAGACGTGAACGACTGGAGACCCATCCGAAGGAGACCACGACGTCAGAACTTTGGTTGTAATCTCTTTCGATCGTTATTTAATGAATGATTACGATTATGGTTCCACTCTGTTTTCAATGATGTTAATATGAGTAATATCTTTTCTGACTGATATTGAGTTACGTATGCCGGATTTTATGCTTGTATCTGTTTGTTTCTTGCATGTGCAGGTGTCCACCCACGGAGATCGTTGGAGGATCGTGATCTGCCGAGGCTGAGGAACAAAAAACGCTCTCTTCTTCAGATCGTAGCATTGGAATCCAGGTAGGCTTCTATCTCTAGTCTTTTCATTCGTAACTAGGGACTTGCGTCGTAACATTTCTGATTGTTGCTAGACCCCTGCTGGGCTAGTAGGGATCGCCTCTGTCCGCAGAGGGGATTTATCTCCTCAACAATTTGGCGACTCCGCTGGGGATCGTCTAGATTTCATTGTCTCGTTTTGATTATTTTATGTTTTTCCTTGCTTGATGAGCCTTCTGGGTTGGGTTCTTTTGATGTTGTTTACTTCTTGGTTTGCTTAGTATGCATTAATCTGCTTCTGGAGTAGTTCTTTTTCTTTTTGGCTGAGAAACTCGACTGGCGCGCTTTTTAGCTCGACAATCGCACCAATTGGCGCATGCTGCTTTTGTTTATCCCGCGCCAATTGCTTTCTGGCGCCAGTTTCAGCCTTACAGTCGCGCCACTCCTGTAAGGTTTTTGAGTTTCTTCATTTTTGAGCTCTCTGAGTTTGGTCGGTGTTTTTCTTCTTGATTTTCCGACTGCCTGAGTGTGTTGGAGTCCTGTTTGATTGGGAATTCACCTCTGTCCTTTGGTCGTTTGCTTTTATCTATCGATTTCACGTTTTGAGCCCTAGGGCATCTAGTGGCCTAGTGTATCGAGCCCTCCTTGGGAGTTTTGGTGTTTGGTTTGTCCGGTCAACTTTCTGATTGATTCTCCACATCCTCTTAGTAGTTTTTCATTGTTTTGTTGCGATTTTTGGGTGATTGTTCATTCCTTCATTCGAATTTCGTTTGGTCTTGCATTGGGCCTAGATCACACAGCCCATTGGAGCCTTTTGAGTCTTTTCTTGATTTTGAGGGACTTTGGTCGATTTGGGATTTGATTGCTTGCATTGTTGAGTGAAATTTTTTTGTTTTTCTCTATCGAATATCGTTTCTCAAATTGTTCCATTTGTTTTTCAAGCTTGTTTAGTGCATATTAGCTATCAAACATTGAAAATTACAAAAAAAAATCTCTTGTGCTTTTGGTTGAATTAGTGCAAATTGTGATCTTTTCGATTTTGCTAGTGATTAGTGATCTGAATGAAAAGTTTTCAATTTCATTAAGTTGCATTAGAGATCTCATTGTTGTCTTCCGTTCATTTCGTTTGTGTAAAAGCTCTCAACTCTTCTCTAATTAGTTTTCATCGAACGAAATGTTGGACTGTGGCATGTAGCCTTGCATTTAGGAGTCTTTTAAGACACTACATACGATAGGGCCTGAAAATTGAAACTTAATCGAAGATCAACTTTAAAATCTATTCAATTAACCTAAGGCAGCATTGAAACTTAACGAAACATTTTTAGAGGTCTAGGCTAGAGACGTGTTCCGACGTCTTTAAACCTAGCAGCTGTCGTTCGCCTTTTGGCTTTAGACAGCGCTAGTACGGACTTGTGCTCCCCGTACCGTCGCGTATATAAAGGGAGACCCCTCTAGGTTTTCAATCCTTTATCCTCAGGAAGCCGAGTCTACCGCCCTATACCCGTGATACACCGAACACAGCATTCGGGGAGACTACCTGCACGTACGGAAAGTCCTTGGTCGATTTCTGTTTCATTACTGAAACCAAGGTGTATATGGCAGTTCACGGATATTTGGTACACCCTTTGTGCCTAGTTTTTCCTGAGTAGTCATTTGGTATTTTCTGACTCCCTAAACTTGAAAAGACCGTCGAGCGCTTGTCCTTTCACGCTTGTATCAAATCTGAAAGAGATAGAGTCATCTTTCTATTGTTTCTTGACTCTTAAAATATGAAACGATAGAGTTTCTTACTTTTCAATGTGGTAAAAATTAATCACCCACGATTACACGCCTGCTTAGATATTTCTTGTTGACCGTTTGATCGTGTGCGCTTAACTCGTTTTCAGCCCGTGTGTGTGTTTGTTTCTTTTTCTCTGGTCTTTTGCCACGGTGGCGGAACCTTCGGTTTCGTCTATTGGTAGTCCTTACACGGACGATTCTTCAGAGGCTTCTCAATCCTCTGTTGAACCACAACAGCCTGTTGTTTCCGAGTTTCCTGACGGGGGACCGGTTCTCGCTGAGCAACCCTTTGGAGGACCAGTTGAGTTCAATTGGCCCTTTTTGGACCCTGTGTCTGAATTGAGATTAGGAGCTGATTTCCTTTCTCTTACCTCGGGTTCGCCTTTTGTTGCTGCTGTATTTCCTCCTAGTCCTCGCCGTCTTTTGCGTGATTTAACGGCAGGATCAACCATGAGTGATTCTGGTGAGGAAATCCTGACGTCCGGTGAAGAATATTAGCTCTTCCCGCATAGATTGTTTGAGGGAGACAACTCTGAGCTGGCTAACATATCAACAGCCAGTCCTTCTTTACCACAGGGATACATATCTCTGGGTCAGATCATTTCAGCTGCAGCCTCTATGGGAATTTCATCTCCTGCTTCGAGGCCAGCTGCTACTACACCCGGGGTGTCTCCTCAGACACTTGTCACATCTGTTCCCGTCCAGCCCACTGTCTGTGTGGCCGCCTCTTCTCCTGTTGTCTCAGCATCTGCTACCAGGGCTGGGCCAACTCCTGAAGATGTTTATCTAGCTACTACTATACCGGAGAACATCTCTCCGGAGGAGTATCAGTTGTCTTTGCAACAGCCGAACGCCGAGGCTGGACCGTCCGCCCAGGAACCCTACCGACCTTACTTTTCGCACTATGCACAGGATGGTACTCCCGTGTATGCTTTCCCAGGTCAGTATGACGAGCACGGGGAGATTTTGCGTCTACCCGCTCCTGAGGCTTATCTTTATGCTCAAGGTTTACCGTACAACCAGGCTTATAACCCGCAGGAACAGCCTTTCCAAGGCCAACCTGCGGGCCAACCTGGCTATCTTTATGATCCACAGGGGCAGCCCATCCAGGGCTACCCTGCGGGCCAGCAAGGGCCATCGTACAGTCCGCAAGGACAGTATTATAGCCCTTCCGGTCAACCTATCCAACCTCAGCCGGGGTACCAACCGGGACCGGTCTATGGTCCTGGGGGGCAAATCCAGCCTTCTTTACCGATGCAACCGCAGTATCCTGTTGTTTCTAACGTTGCATATCAGCCGGGACCATCCTATGGTTCTGCTTCAGGTCAAACCGGTTTCCAGCAAGCACCTGGTCCTGTTCCACCACCGGGCCAACCGGTTCATCCGGTACAACCCGGTGTCCCGCCTCCAGGCCAACCGGCCCATCCGGTACAACCTGGGGCTCACTTACAACCAGGTCAACCTGCGCAACCGGCGCCGCCTGTCCACCCGGGTCAACCTGTTCACTCAGGTCAGCCCTATCAGTCGGGTCAACCTATTCATTCAGGGCAGCCCGCTCACTCCATTAACCCTGCACAGCAGCCGGTTCATTCAATGCCGCAGCCAAATCAACAGCTGCGCCCTACTTATCAAGCTCCGCGAGGTTCCACTTTTCAGCAGCCTACTCATCCTCAGGGTGGTTATTATCCTCATGGTCAGTCTCAACCGAACTATAACCACCCCAGAGGCTCTCAGTATTATCCTCCTCCACCCAGTTCTACCTACACTCAGCAGCCAAATCCAAACGCTGCTTATACAGGGCCAACGCATAATCAGGGTCCGTACCCTGGTTATCAAGCCCCACACTATGGTTACCAGCATCCAAATCAGTCTGGTTATACGACCTATGCCCCCTACGGTCAGAATCCTGCGGGACAGAACCCGTGGGGGCAAGGATATTCGCAACCATCGTGGAGTATGGGTACCGGACCTCATCCTGGGCCTGGCATGGCAGTTAACCCTCCATTGCCGTTCCTGGCTACCTTGGAACTGCCGGACGTTTCAAAGTTGACCAATGATCCGATTTTACATAATCCATATTGGCCTCTGGTCCCCACCAAGATACCAGGTGATTGTCCCAAGTTTGAGGGAAAAGCTGGCGAAGACCCCCAGGCGCATGTGATGACGTATCACCTCTGGTGTTCGTCTAACTCTTGGGTCGACGATTCGATTCGTTTGCGTCTTTTCCAGCGTACTTTAACAGGAGCTGCTGCTAAATGGTACATAGAGCTATCCCGTGGCATTTTCCAAGATTTCAACTCTTTAGCCATGGCTTTCCTCACGCACTTCCAGTTACCGGTCCGGTATGAGGCCGAGACGCACCTCCTGACTTCTCTGAAGCAGGACAAGGCCACTCACATCTCAGATCACATTCATGAGTGGCGGCGCCGTCGTCGACTGATCAAGTTTCACATACCTGATCAGATTTTGACTCACTGGTTCACCACCTCCTTTGTGAATAAAATCGCTCAGGATATCGCGATGGGAGTGTGTGTGACGGAGGAACAAGCTATCGCGCGTGCCCAGTACCTGGATCTTGTCTATTCGCAGTCTGGCACGCTTTATGACATCTTGACTGATGCTCCACGGCCCGGAACCACTAAGGCTCTGCCTACCCCTGCGGTAGATGGTGTCATTGGTTCCGTCTCTCAAAATTCGAAAAAGTCTTCGAATGGGAAGCAGAAGGCTAATTCTTCCAACAATACCTCTACTAATCCCGCCTCATCCGATTCTGGTAAAACCGCGGAGGTGAATGCCGTCCAGGGTAATCCTGCGGACAAATCCTCCAAGGGGAAGAAGAAGGGAAAAGGCAAATCAAAATCTGATGCCCCGAAACCGGAATCTAAATCTCGAACTGAGGATGGCTCCCAACGTAAGCCGAAATTCCCTTGCCTCATCTGTGAAGGTGACCATTATACTAAGGATTGTCCACGACGGTCCGAAGTTAGTCAACTTCTTAAAGGCTCAAAAGGGACTCCGGCTGTTTTAAAAGAGCCATTTCCATCTCAGCAGACCCAGATGGTCGAACATGCATCACCATCTGCACCGTTTGGGTCTCAGGTTTTCATGATGAAGACTAATGCGCCTATCACTATCGCTACGTGGTCGAAGGATTACAATGAACCACGGCAGGCACCCGGGAAGGCAGTTGCGGAAGGGCCGCCTCCCCCACCTGCCTCCGGTCCATTGGAAATCGAGAAGCCGACTCCCGAACCCGTTGTGAAACCACCTCCCAAGGGTGTTCTTCGAAGATCCTCTTACAATCCAAATGCTCGTGCCGCTCAACATTACAGTATCGTTGAGGATCTGGCACAGGCGCCATGTGCCATGTCTGCACTCGAGGTTCTTCAAAGTTTTCCTTCACAACGGAAGGCTTTACTGTCTGCCATCGGTGGTATCGATCCCGCCGACTCGAGCCTTCTCACCTTCGATCTGGAGAATTTTACTCCCCGGCTTCCACATCAAATCGCTTTGGTCATTCAAGTCGGGATTAACGGTCTAAACATTCATAGGGCCATCGTAGATGAGGGTGCATCTACCTGCGTTATGTCCTCCGCTTGCTGGAAGGCCATCGGCTCTCCAGCCTTGTCGTCATCCCCCAATGCCCTTGAGGCATTTGATGGTCGGGAATCTAAACCCCTGGGCGTTCTCGAGAGTCTCGCGATCACATTACAGGGGAAAACTGTCAACGTAGAAGTGGAAGTGGTTGACGCTAAACTCAACTACAATATACTTCTTGGCCGCAGCTGGACCCATGCCATGCTCTGCGTGCCGTCCACCGTCTTTCGATTCATTAAGTTCCCTCACGAGGGCAAGATTGTCACAGTGGATCAGTTGTCATTTTTCACCTCTAACTCTAAGAACAACGTGCCATACGTGGATCAAATTCTGAATCCCCCAGATAGTGTAGGACCTGGTCTCTTCAAAGACCCAGTCCTCATGGGTATCTTTCCTGCACCGCCACCGCATACCGCTCAAGTCAACATGTTGTCCAGGTCCGATGACCCCTGGCTTATTCCTACGCCTGAGCAGGTATATGAGTTTGGGGAATCCATGCCTTTAACGCCAGTAGAGATCAACTACTGTGAGATTGTTGCTGCATCAGATCCTCCACCTCCTCAGCATGCTCCTTTGAGCATGGCTCTCGACGTCTACTCTCAATCCCCCTGGCTTGGTCAGGCTGATTCACCTGATCCTCTCAGAGAGACTTTTCCTTCCGATGAGGCTATCATTGAAACTATGTCTCTTGAGGAGTTGCCTTGGGGCGATGGACATCATCGCTCCTCGTTTATGCCTAGCTTGGGGGCAATGACTGATTGTCTGGAGCGTTATGCTACTCAGGTTCCTTCCCCTCCTCTTCAAACACCGATCTTGACGCACGAGGTTTTTTCGGAGGGTAATCTGAGTAACATTACTCAAACTATTCCAATCAACATCTCCGTTAAACCGGGGATTGTTGAGAATATTCATGTGGGTGTGACTTGTTCTCCCGAGGAGATTCAAGTCTATACTGAGCTTTTCAAAGAATTCAGAGATGTTTTCGCATGGTATTACGAGGAAATGCCGGGGATTGACCCTAGTATTGTAGTGCACGAGATTCCAACCTATCCAGGTGTGAAACTCGTGCGCCAACGCTTACGTCCCATGCATCCTCGGAAAGCCACCGCTATCAAGGCAGAAGTTGAAAAACTTCTGAACGCGGGTTTCATTTATCCCATCCCCCTTACAGAATGGGTGTCTAACATTGTCCCTGTCGATAAAAAGTAGGGTACAATTCGAGTCTGTGTGGATTATCGCGACATCAATCGCGCCTGTCCAAAGGACAATTATCCCACTCCGTTTATCGACCAGATCATCGACGAATGTGCCGGGAGTGAGATCTATTCCTTAATGGACGGTTTCTCAGGATATAACCAAATCAATATCGCACCTGAGGATCAACATAAGACCACATTCATCTGTCCATGGGGCACTTTCGCGTACAAAAAACTCCCGTTCGGCTTAAAGAACGCTGGAGCCACGTTTCAGCGTGCGATGTCCTACGCTTTTCATGACATTCGCCATATCGTCCAGCCTTATCTGGACGACTTGCCAGCCCATTCGGGTAAGCGAGAGGACCATCCTGAGCATCTCCGCCAGATCTTTCTTCGTTGCAGACGCTACAATATCAGGCTCAATCCTCATAAATGCGTCTTCTGCGTTGATTCTGGCCGTCTTTTAGGATTCATCGTCTCGAAAGACGGAATTCGCCTTGACCCTTTAAAGGTCGAGGCCATCGTAAATCTCCCATCACCCTCCTCCCTGTATCAGTTACAGAGTCTGCAAGGGAAAGCAAATTTTCTTCGGCGTTTTAACCCGAATTATGCCGAGGTGGCCAAAGGATTCACTCGTTTGTTAAAGCAGAACGTTCCCTTTCACTGGGATGAAATTGCTCAGGAATCCTTTGAGAAGCTGAAGACATTGCTAGTCAATGCTCCGTTGCTTCGTCCTCCGGACTACCACCGCGACTTCACTTTATATCTAGCCGCCGCATTTAGCACCATAGCCATGGTCTTGGTGCAGGATGACGATCACGGTGATGAACATGTCGTTTATTACCTGTCTCGGAACCTTCTCGACCCGGAAACACGTTATGCACATGTTGAGAAATTGGCTTTAGCAGCAGTACACGCTGTACAACGCTTTCGCCATTACATCCTTTTGCGCACGATAACAGTGATTTCAGACTGCAACCCTATGACGTATATTCTTTCTAGACAATTACTGGGGGGCAAGTACTCCAAATGGATTGTGATCCTGCAGGAGTTTGACTTGGAATTTACCACCGCTAAGTCAACTAAATCATTGGTCTTCGCGGATTTGATATGCTCTCTCCCTACAGACTCTGTTCCCTCACACTCTGAAGACCATATACCGGACGAAACGCTTTTCCTCATCAGTACTCGTAATCCTTGGTACGGTGACATCATAGTGTATCTTCAGATCTCAACATTTCGGTCCGAGTTGGATAAAGCTGCTCGCCGTCGGATTTGGCACCAGTCCCAACCCTACCGTATAGTAGGAGATACCTTATATCGCGTTGGAGTAGATTCGGTGCTTCGACGATGCCTAACCTTGGAAGAGGCTGAGAAGGTCTTAAATGACTGCCACAGTGGCGCCTGTGGCGGACATATGTCCGGGTATGCTACTGCCCAGAAGATTCTGCGAGCAGGTTATTTCTGGCCTTCCATATTCAAGGTCTGTATCACTGCAGTCTGTAAATGTCATCCATGCCAGATTTTTCAGTGCAAGATGCGCGCGCCGCCGTTGCCATTGCATCCCGTTATTACCGTCGGCCCTTTTGCGAAATGGGGCGTGGATTTTATGACGTGTAACCCTCACTCGGCCGGGGGGCATGCGTATATCATTGTCGCCGTCGACTACTTCACTAAGTGGGCCGAGGCGATGCCTACACTAGCTGCTGACGGGAAAACGGCTGCTTCATTTTTATTCAACCATGTTATTGCACGATTCCGAGTTCCTCAAGCTATCGTCACTGATCACGGTACTCATTTCCGTGATTACATGATGGCGGAGCTGACTTCAGCGTTGGGCCTGCGTCACGACAGCTCAACACCATACTACCCTCAAGCGAATGGTCAGGTTGAAGCGGTGAACAAGGTTTTGGTCACTATGCTTCAGCGAACAGTTGGTATTCATAAATCCAATTGGCATCTCCAACTGTTCTCAGCTCTCTGGGCATACCGAACATCTGCTAAGAGTGCAACTGGATTCACACCATTTCAATTGGTGTACGGTCTGGAAGCCACTCTGCCGGTTGAATGTGAAATTCCTTCATTGAAATTAGCTGTGGAGCTTCTGCCTGGTACTTCTGCCGAGGAAGAACGTCTTCTGTATCTAGAATGGTTAGATGAAACCCGTCGTCTGGCTGCTTTGATTATCGAAGCACAAAAGAAGAGGGTCAAAACTCATTTTGATCAATCTGTTTCTCCTCGTTCTTTTATCGAAGGAGACCTCGTCCTCCTGTACGATCAAGCGCATGATAAGCTTGGAGCCGGTAAGCTCCAGCCTATGTGGCACGGGCCCTATATAGTAAAGCGCGTTTTGAAAAATGGGGCCTACGAGCTTATAGATTATGAAGGAGTTCCACTGGCGCAGCCCAGAAATGGGTTGTACCTTAAAAAGTACTATGCCTGAAGTGATTTCTTGGTGTGGTGTGTGTACATAGGTGTGTGATTTTCATTTGTGTGCATGTATTGTGTGGTGTGCTTTGTAAACATCTTTCTGCTGATCGGGTCTTCCTGGTTGTGCAGATGTCTTTTCATCCATTTGTCGGTTTCGTGGATGGTGCCTCCCGCAGTACCAGGAATCTGTCTTCAGCAGCCTGGGTAATCTATGATCCTGCTGGTGAGTTGATTGACCTGCAAGGAGTGTGTCTAGGACGTACCACGAACAACATCGCGGAATATAGTGTTGTGTTAGAATTATTAACCGAGGCAGTAAACCTTGGTATCCGTGAATTGCTCGTGTATCTAGATTCACAACTTGTGGTGTTACAACTGAACGGACACTATTCGGTAAGGAACCCATCCATCTTACGTCTGTATCTGCGTATTCGATTACTGGAAAGGAATTTTGACTACATTACATATCATCATATACCCAGGCATTTGAATACACTAACAGATGCAGTAGCAAATTTGGTATTAGACAGACATTTGCGCAATTTATAAATCATCATCACATGTAAAGAAAGATCCATCTAGAAATAGATATGTATATATATAGATATCGAAATGTTTACATAGAGTGTGTCACATAAAAGTCAAAATATACATAGTCGTCTTAAGTACATCCGGAGACGATACGTCTCTCAAAAAATAGGTGTGGTATAAATCCTAAGAGCTAATCCGCATGGTGCTCATGATAGCACGTGACTGCACGCACTAAGCGTCTCAGGATTCGGTGGATCCGATTCGGAACTCCCACCGTGTGGCGCTGGTATGCCATCGGTACGTCTGCCAGCCAAGCATAGTCTAGGATCCCGTGGGCAATGCCCTCGAGATTCTGGATCAACTCCTCTCCTCCGGTGCCCTCTCCCTGAGGATCAGGGGTGAGTTGTGTCCTCCGTGAGATGGGAGACATCCCAGCTGGTCTCTCAGGTCCCACATCTACATGCATATATAAAATGTATTAAGACGAATGTGTATTAACAAAAAAAAACATATAAATATAAAATCAAAAAACATGAGGTCTTACCCAACTCCTCGTCCCAGTCGTCTCCTTCTGGTAGTGGGAGATCTGGGTCCCCAGTAAAGTCAGTTCCTGCATAGGGCCAGTCTTCCACGACAATCAGCTGGCACCGTAACCACCTAAAGAACTCCGGCCTCCAAGACATCTGTTGGCCGCCTCCAGATCTGGGCATAAATGCTGCCCAGCGAGCCATTCTTGGCTCTCGTGGTATCGGGTCTGCTACTGCAGCCCCTTGGCCCTGGAAGATTGGTAAATGTTCCAGAATGAACGATACCAAGATGGAACCATAACCGAACTGTTTCAGTTTACCCTGTTTGCATTTCGTGAGCTACCTTTTCATATTGATTGTTACTGCTGTTTCCCAGTCATACAACAGGGGACTCATGCATTCTGAGCTAGCAGGAGTTGGGCCTTTGTGGCCTCGTGCGGTGCCTGTGACCCAGCAGCCCGCGTGATGGTATGGAGAACCACTCTCAACGCCAGATCAGGGATAGTGTGGATATCCACTTTCTTGCTACCTAATCCCGTTTGAGCTCCTTGGCACACTCGTGCCATCACTTCTTCCATCTTTTCCCCAGATGGTCTGCTTCCAGTCAACACCGGGATCGGACCTCTGCGGGACAATCCAGTGATAAAATAAACATCGGAAACCTCCAGCTCTAATACCCGGTCTCGTAACCTGAACACCTGTTCACGTTCGTCCCAGATACTGATTAAATACTGGAGGATCTTGGGCTGAGCTCGTAAACACGGTGTGAGGAAGAAATTTTTCAGTCCACAGTTTCTAAGTGCATTCATGCAAGCTTGACTTTGCATGGCTTGTTCATCCTCTTCTCCATGTTCTCGTTCTTTCCATTCAATTGCCATTTTGATTGATTACCTGCATTCATATGGTCATAAACCCTTAGTTAGGTCTCTGATGAGTCTCAAATTCCATACAATTTGGTCTAAATGTCGAAATTTTAAGCGTATTTTAAGGTTCGGCCGATGGCGCGGCTGTTTCGTGAACAGTCGCGCCACGTGGTGCGGGCCCTTTGTATGAAAGAGCTCATTGGCGCGGGTCCGTGCTCGATACCCGCGCCAATGAGCCCGACCCTAAATTTTCAAAAATGGCTCTAGAAAACTAATTTACAGGGTAAAACTATTAAAATTTGGATGAAAATGAAGAGCAAGGGAGCGCCTCTTACCTGTGACAGACGAGAAGCTGAATGGTCAACTGGATTTGTCGCAATCACCGTCAGAAGTTTTTGCTCCAAATGGACCACTGTTGCTTTTTACCAAGGTAAATAGTAAATGTAATTTTATTTTTACCAATTTGACATATTTATAACTTTTTGACATAAAATGAGTTGTAAAAAGTCATTTTTATTGAATATTTTTATATGTTATGTCGAAAATGGATTTTACGCTTGCTTGGTATGTGCAGCAGCAGGTTTTTGCGACTTTAACGATGGAAACGAGTTGTATTTTATACTTTTTCGGACTCGGTAAATACACGAAAAAGTCACTTTGGAGTCATCTTTCAACTCTTTTCTGACTCTCTAAACATGAAAAGATTGCCGAGGCCCTTGTCGTTTCGATCTCGTTAAATTGGACACGAATCGACATCTACCTAGTATACGTTTACCCCTTTTTCGGGCTGGGATGGATTGATTACGAAAAAGGAATACCCTAGCCTATCGCGACTAGGAGGTTTTCCCGGATATTGTTTTCTACCTTTTCGGATCTGGGGAACTATTTACGAAAAGGGACCTGTGGAGTTTTCTTTTCCGCCGTCTTTTCAAACTCTCTAAACATGAAAAGACGCCGAGTTCTTCCTTTGTCAGACTCGTTAAACCCTGATGACATCGGATCTAGTCGAAATGACGTTCTCCGAGTTTCTCCTTCCTAGGACTCGTTAAATGCACTAGGATGGATTTGCCCGAAGGGCGGACTTATATCGCAAGCATATGCTATCCCCTTCAAGCTTGTTATCAAAAATAATTGGGGTACTCGCCAGAAATGGTGGGGGAAAAATGGAACCATCATCGTTGTCGTCGGCAGTATGTCGCTCTTGAACATGGCACTTGTCTGCATTCGTGTCGGGTTGGGGACATCTCATCTCGTTTTTTCACTTTGCCTCCGTGGGTTGGATAATCCCTTTTGACCTCTCCTCTGCTCATTGCCTTGTCACCATGACCTCTGATCTACTGATGTCAAATACTGCCAAATCCACTGTCGTGCCGTTTATGTGTTCAAGAGAAGTTGGCCTCTGCTAGTATCAACCTTCCTCTGATTCTCATGCGATCCTGATTCACAACAAAACATCATGTTCCTCTGTCTCGTGTCGATGATGTGGGAAACATTATGGCCCACCTTCGATCAAGGTCACTTCCTGTCGACTTCAGCTCATTATCCAGGAAGTTGATCTAGAGACTCCTTTATGGTACCTTGGAGCCTACATGCCTCAATGGTAGGTTCGTCGCATTCGACGTGAGGTTTTCATCATTGGCCTCCGATCGAGTGATTCTGCGGGTGTTCGACGCCAACTCATTGATTCACACGCCATAGATTGTACCTGTAGTACCTTGAGGGCCATTGTCATTATTGGTGGTTCCTCTCGCGTCTGTTAACAACTTTCATCATTGGCTGGTAATCAGACGATGTTCCTGCATGTTCGACTTCAGCTCACATATTCACATGCTCGAATTTGTACTTTGTTTGGGTCGAGATGGAGCGCAAGACCCTGGATTGTGTCTGTTGTAATCCAGGCTGCGATTGTGGATTATTATCATTATGTATATGACTCATTGATTGGATGGCTGCGACCATACCTGAGTCTATTTATTTGATCCTCGCTGGATGGCTGCGCCCATACCCCGGATCCAGATCATAGTGTACTTTGTTTCGGATGGCTGCGCCCATACCACACATACATCATGTACTTGAGATATCAGTTGTATTTTTCTACGCAGGTTTTCCGACAGCGAGCCTTCAGTTGAACATGTTCTCGTAAAGCATTTCACCCCTCTCTCTCTCGGGCCTCATACTTTAGGGGGCATCTGTTATACAGTAATTTGTCACCGTCCCTACCATTCCCTGTCCCGCACAATGGAGGACCCATTTTGTGACCTGTGAACATTGTCATGCCTTGAAAACATCATCAATGCATTCCTCTAAGCATGAGCTTCATTTTCCCTAAAGACATCTCCTTGCAAAAATCATGAAAAACATCCCTTTTTGCATTGGCGCGGGCAGACAGTTCAGTACTCGTGCCAATGGGGAAAATCCTGCAAAGAGGTCGCGCCAACTGGCGCTCTGTCATAGAGCAGTAGTCGCGCCACCCAATTTAGGGACTGTTTTTTAAATAAATATGGCGGAAGTTGAGTTCCAACAAACTCAGAAACCATTGCCTATCTTGAGTTGGGAGGTTTGGCTGCGGAAGTTCTATGGAAGGGAAGTGGTTTTGCCACCTCCCATGGAACCTTCCTTGTTGATAGGGCCAATCCCACAATAATAGGGATCCCAACTCCCTCCTTCCCCATCTATAAAAGCCTGCTCAATTCCATGGCAAGCTAGTCTTGAAGTGCCTAAGCTTTGAATCTCCAAATTCCCAAGATCCTTTGTGCTGTAAGAGCCCTCTTCCTTCCCTTAAGGCCGACTCAAGTAAGGAGACTATTGTCGAGAGACTCAGGAGAGGTTTTCCCTTTCCCTGGCGAGCTTTGCGAGATGTGAACGACTGGAGACCCATCCGAAGGAGACCACGACGTCAGAACTTTGGTTGTAATCTCTTTCGATCGTTATTTAATGAATGATTACGATTATGGTTCCACTCTGTTTTCAATGATGTTAATATGAGTAATATCTTTTCTGACCGATATTGAGTTACGTATGCCGGATTTTATGCTTGTATCTGTTTGTTTCTTGCATGTGCAGGTATCTGCCCGCGGAGATCGTGGAGGATTGTGATCTGCCGAGGCTGAGGAACGGGAACGCTCTCTTCTTCAGATCGTAGCGTTGGAATCTAGGTAGGCTTCTATCTCTAGTCTTTTCATTCGTAACTAGAGACTTGCATCGTAACATTTCTGATTGTTGCTAGACCCCTGCTGGGCTAGTAGGGATCGCCTCTATCCGCAGAGGGGATTTACCTCCTGAATACCACTCAAATTTTCCTTGAAGTTGTAGAAAAGAGGAAAGGGGTCCGAGGTAACCACAAACCAATCTTTTAGGTACGTTTAATCTAGCAACTACACTCCGCAGAGGGCTCTCTCTCAGATAATTTAGCTTAGTTTTTAGAAGATATTAGGCTAGTTATAACATTCAAGGGTTTTGTTTGAATTTGGGTGGTGGAATTCGATATTTGAGGGCAAGATTGAGTAATTCAGGCCATTGGGCTATGGAGTCAAAAAGATGGCTTTACTGGATTAAGTTTCTACACAAAAGATGGTTTCACAGGGCAAGATAATCAAACAGAGAACAATTTTAAATCTAAAGTGAAATGGAACGTAATCTAAACGGATGAAAGGCAATTAAGAATATTTCAACACATTTATAAGAGGGAAAATTGAGTGATTATTAACAAAGAGAAATTAAGTATTCTTTATTAAATAATCAAAATGCTTAAACTAGAAAAACAGGAGCAATTAAGAATTCACTGTTTAAAACCAGTTTAGAAGAAGACATTTAGAATAACAATGATTAAAATCAGATTACACTTAAGCACTTTCTGATTTACTCCTTTTCATTGATCATTCAGAAATGAAACACAGTGATATAATAAACAAATATAAAGACTTAAAGTACAAGAGAAAGATGACTTATTGATCCGTAGTCTGACACATGAATCCTGTAAAAAGTCTTTCGCTTCAATTCATCATCCAACTTATCCACAAAAAATATCTCCAATAGCACTTTATTCCAAAATAGTCAATGTTACAGAAAAGTTTAAGAATCCACCCAAAATACTTCCAAGAGTGAAGTATTTATACAAATTCTAAACTAAAATATCTTGAAAAAATATCAAGATTAGTTCACAAATCTCTCCAACTATTTTACATAAATAGAACTTAAGTAAAGGAAACTCAAAATAATGCATCTATTTGGCACTATTTTTTATGGATAGGTGATGAAAAAGAGGAGAATTCGAATTTGATCCAACTCTTAGTTGATGATGAGGCATCCAAGTCACTAACTGCTTCCTTTCTTTGTGCATTCTGCTCCAACAATTATGCAAACTTGGGGTCCAATGATATCTTTGTATTTCTCAATCCGTAATAGATATGTAAAAAGTGAAAGAGGTTATTGTGGATTAATATGTTGGTGAGATAAAACTCTTTCATTTTCCTAAAATTCCTCTCCAGCTGTGCACAATAGGCTCTGTAAAAATATGTATAAAACAGAGTTTTACAGAGTCTGAAAAATAGCCTGTAAAGATGTGCATGTATCTCTCATTCTGAAATCACTGTGCAAAAAGTGAGATAGGTTTTTGTAGATGGGTCTCTTAGGAACAAAAACCTCCTTCAGGTTTGTATGATGTATTTTGGATTTACCACAATATTCTCTGAAAAATGATGACTTAATTGGTATTTTCTGCAAAAAGTGCTTTCCAACATTGTTTAATATTTCCAAAACCATAATAGCTGTTAGAAAAGTGAGAGGTTTTTGTAGATTGTCCTCTTAAGAACATAAATGTCCTTCAGTTTTTCAAAATTCATCTTGGATTGATCACAATAGTTTCTGCAAAACTATGACTTAAACAAGAAATTTTTGAAGAATGTACCATTTTTGCTCTAATTTCATCTTTTAACCTTAAACTTCTTTTGACTGTTTTTCACTTTTACTTTGGATAAACTTCATTGTGGCTGGTGAAAGTGTTTTCATCTTTGTTTAACCCTTAATATCTTCATGTTTACTTTCACTGTTTACTGTTTACTTTTTACTTTTTACCGCTCTATTTTTTATCTGTCTTCACTTTGTCATGAACTTGTATGTTCTGTTTTGTAACTGTCTTCCCTGTTGTTTATCTTCATGCTAGCTGATTTAATTGACTTGGTATTCAATCTGATACTCTTTAATCCTGATACTCTTTGACTGTTCTTTACTGTGTCCTTTTACCTTCAATGTGTAGTTTAGGTTTTTACTGTTTGTTTCAGCAGTAAATCATTTAATATCCTGTTTCCTTTGCTTGTCTTTCAACTGTATGTTTTATCTTCCATCTCTATTTGAATAGATTTGATAACACTCTTGGATTAAAAAAGTCCTATGACTAGTATTAAGACGGTTTATCCAAGGATGTGGTCTTCTGATCACCTGTAAAACAAAGCAAATTGTTAAGAACACATTGGTTTGCAAGGGAGGTCGAAAAGGTTTCATTTGATGTTGAGAGGTCTGTGGAGTGAATCTAGAATGATTTTTGGGAGGTAAACCATGCTCGAATTGGTTACCAGAGGCTTCAGGTGGAGCAACTGGGTCACAAAGGGTTTTACTGCACAATCAGGCGAAAATAAGAAACACCAGGGTGTTTGTGTTTAAATGGGTAAACGGTTGATATTGGCGGGTAAGCTTTGAATGAACAGTGGATATATGGTGTTGACTTGAAGATGTGAAGTTTTGTCATTAGTGGGAGGCGGTAAGTGGTACGCGATCACACCGCTTTTGGGGAAAGGTGGTTTTAGGCAAAGGGCGAGCGATTCCATATGATGAACGACGTGTGGCGCGGTACTATTCAAAAAACCACTTGGCCATCGCGCGTTATCGTTCGGACGAGGATGGCTATCGATATTGATATCAACCGCAGATCTGAGATCTATTGATCGAACAATGGTTGGGGTTATGAGATGATAGAAAGATAACGAGTGGGCCCAATGTAATTTATTTTGAATTAATCGCATCGAGGGTGATTTGATTGGCAGATTCAAGTTATTAATTAATCATGAGGATTAATTAACCCTTATTGATATGGTGGAGAAATGCGCTCATGATTAATCAAAGATTTGACTAATTAATCATGATTAATAGATTAATATGGTTATTTTTCAACCAAAGGGGTGGGATATTATTATTTGGGAATTTTATTATTAAAATAATACAAGAAAAGGGGAATTTTCAAGGATTTAAATAATAAAATTAGAAGTTAATATGAAAAAATGAAAGAAGCGCTAAGTGTAAACATTAGGTTAATGTTTTTAACTTATGCTTTTATGAGGAGGGTTTTTATGTGAAATATTACATGATTTTTCCTAAGTAAAATGAGATTTTACTTAGGAAAAGATTTTTTAGAGGTGAATGAATGTTATGATAAATGATTTTAAGTAGTTAGGTTTTTCCAATTATTGGGCCAAGGGTGTGATCCCTCCGAAATTCAAGGAAATGCCTTGAGCCCCTTTAATTTTCAAATGCCTAGTACTTAGGGGAAATTAGTGAAATTTTTAGGGAAAATATGAGAAGGAAAGTTAATAATCTGACTTTGCATTGCTTGAAATTCTTCAATGTATTTTCTGCCTATGCACTTGTGATGAAAGTAAAAGATTTACCACATCTAAAGCCATCATTCATCACATGTAATTCTACAACATCATCTACCTACCCTATCTACTTTACCCTACCATTTTTTCTTCTTTATTAGGGTGCACTTAGACTGGCAAACCCTTATCACACTTTTTTTCTTTTACATATGGAAATCTATCTAATTCTAACCTTATTACATCCAAGGGCTCAGATTAAACTGTTGAGCTCTTTTATTTACTCTACCTATCTACTTGTCTGCCAATATTAAACAGTTTGGTCAGATTTTATTCTCTATTCTAAAACATAAAATTGAAAGATGAACTAGCCAAGCTTAAACTATTTGACTATTCATTAATTGTGGCATAGAATACAAGTTGCACACAATTTGTTTATTACATCAGAGAAAAAAGTAGTGGCATTTAGACTTGCACACTTTCCTTGGCCTTTCTTTTGGTGGGGTTCATTTCTTTCACTTTTTTGGCCAATTTTTATTCTTTTCACCCTTTGATTTTTCTTTTAGGGTATACCCTCTTTACATTTTTTAAATTTTTTGATTTTTTGAAAATATGGAAAACCTTTGTAACAAGAAAAGGTATGAACATATTACATAGCTCATCAAGTCAATCATGAAATATGACACCTATTGGTATAGGAGTCTAACACTGGCTCCACTTGGGGATGGCTTTTCCTGGTGAAAAGTCAAGAACAACAGGTCAGTTGGCCTCAAAATAATTATGACTGAACTATGGAATCTTCTTCTGCTTGTTGCTTTATTGTATGTATGACAGTAATACTTCTGAAGCTTAGGGCCTTCTCCTCGGGCTTCAACTCCAGTAAGTTACTATCCACTCAAAACTTAAAACTTTGTTTCCCAGTTGGAAATATTCTGCCTTGGTCCAATCCAAACATGCATTTACTGTGGTTGGAAATCTTGAATTGAATATAGTCCTTTTTCTGCAACCTGAAATCTGATCTGAAACTAAAACAACACACAAAAATTTTCAAACCAACTTAATGAAAAACTAGCTGAAAATTGAAAACTAAAAAAAAATGCTCAAAATTATAAGCTTATTAGCACTCATTTACCTACTCTAATCTACTAAAAATCTTATTGAATCAGGTAATACAAAAATGTCAATGAAGCCAATCAAGTAGCTGTAAAAATAAATGGATAACTTGATTGCTTGTGATCAAAATTGGAAGTATATTATGATCATGTGCCTTTATAATAAATGATATGATGTGTAAAGGCCACTTTTGATGTATTTGATCTTTATAGAGAAAACATGTTTGCAGATTTGGGCTAAAAAGATTCTCCATATAATCTAATATAGGATCAATAAAAACATGGTGTATGTTATTTACTTCTAGGCCTTCAATGACTAATTGTTCAGTTGAATTATGAATATTAGACCATGAAACTATTTCTTCAGTCTTGTGTTTGAAAGAATAATCATCTTCAATATGCAAGTCAAAAGATATTATAATTTCTTCTTGCTTTGGAGAAGGAATATTTTCAAAGAATTCTTTAGGATTTCGGAAATTGTATGACTGAATTTGAGAATGCAAAAGTTTGATTTCATTTTCATAATTTTCAGAAATTATATCAAGAAGCCATTTTTTAACTCGAGGAGAAAATTTTCTTGATTTAAAAATAAGAAAGAAAGCTCTTAGAAAATCCTCATCAAGCTGAAGTTCTAATATCTCATCCCTCAGAATAGCTAGTGATTGTTTTGGGAAATTATCTTGAATTGGGAGAACATAATTATCATCATACTGATCATATTTAGGCAAATTTTCAGAAGAAGGAATGTCATCAATTATAAACAATGGATCAACAGATTTTTCTTCCAACAATCCTAATATATCTTGATTAGATTGGTTGCATTCTGTTTGAAAATCATTGTTTTGTTCAATAGGCGTGATATCAAGCAATGGGCCTTTTTGGGAAGGTAGAATAACATGAGCATCAACTTGTTCTTTTGTCCCTTCATGGATAAAAAATTTTGTACATTCATCAACATTAGAAGAAGTAGAAACAATTTCTTCATTATGTAAATATTTTGAGGATGGTTGCATGTTTAGAAGCAAATTGATTTCTTCTTCGGTGAGAGGGGGTGGGAATCTCTGAATTCTTAGATTGAAATGACAATTGTTTTTTCCCTTATCTAAAAGTTGATCATGAGGTTGATTATTTTCTTTAACTCCATTCAAAACATTAAATGAAACATCATTTGTTAATACAGAGGGGTTTTGTGGATCTTGATTTATCTCTTGATTTATTTCATCTTTGTTTAACTCCTCTTGATTATTATGACATTTAACTTGAGAATGAAAGTTTTGGACTTCTTCTAATAAATCTTCAGAAAACCAATTTCCAAAATCTTCATCAATATTTTTAAGGTAATGTATAAGATCTTCAGCTTGATCACAACAATTTTCAGCTAATGATAAAGATGGAAAATCTTCTTTGTAATGCTCATAAAATACCTTATGAAAATCTTTTAGAGAAAATATACTAGCAGGTTTGAGAGCTTCATACCATTCCCTTGCTTTTCCTTCTAAGGATGCCATAAATATCTTCATGAGGCAATCCTCATGCCAATCACCCTTCAATATTGATGAGTGTATATGAAATTTAATGAGATGTAGTAAAGGATCATCAATATTCTCATCTTGAAACATGGGTAGATTTTCACCCCAATTTACCTTTGGTAGTTTGTGTGGAAATCCAGGTATGTGATCTCTGCTCATGGGAGCATATCTTCGTTTTATTCTTGGATCATCTTGAAAATCAGCCATAATGAAAGGCCACGGTATCTGTACAACCAAGTTAGATCCTTATATAAAATACAATACATATTGAAAAACGTTCTTAACGAGAAAGAACATAATGTCTCGGATTAAGATCCAAGTTGAAAGACTGATCTTTCCATATTGTTATTTCAGGTTCATTCCTCCAGTGGAGTCTTGATTGTGAAATGGATTTGGAATCGCCAAGTGGATGATTTTAACCTTTGTGTGTCTGATCATTTTCCACCATCATAGATCAGATCTGAACCTGTAAAATATTTCTGAAGAAAAAGGTTTAAATGGAATAAATAATACAACTTCAACAATCTCTTTAAGAAGTTTCTGATATTGGATTTAAATTTTCTTAAAGATTTATTTAACTAGAGGAACTGATTAAATGTCTGAAACCAAAGTTCAGTTCATAAACTAGACCGGAGATAGACTGAAGTAGCATTTATTTACTATGCAATTGCAGAGAAAAAGTAGTTCAAAGGTTACCTGGCTAACTTTCAGGCTCCAACTGTAGTTTATAAAGTAAACACAGTAACAATAAAATTATTCAGCCTCCTGCTGAAGTCGCACCATGTGTTGGTCACTCAGCTTCCCTGAAGTTGGAAGAGGAAAGGGGTTCACGAACCAATCTTTTTAGGGCAAGGCTGCACTGCCAATCACCTGCAGAGGGTTTCCGAACCTATCTTTGTTTTAGAGGATATTAAAATAGTTATAGTTCAAGGGTTTTGCTTGAATTTAGGTGGTGGAATTCCATAGCCCAATGGCCTGAACTACTCAATCTTTCCCTCAGCTATTGAATTCCACCACGCAAATTCAAAAAAAACCCCTTGACTTTATAACTAGCCTAATATCTTCTAAAAACAAAGCTAAATTATACAGAGAGAGCCCCCTCTAGGTACAGATTGGCTAGATTCTGTACCCAAAATATTGGTTTGTGGTTACCTTGGACTCCTTTCCTCTTCCAAAAACTTCAAGGAAAATCTGAGTGGATAACACAAGTCATGATATTTACGAGTGATGTCAAGGCCTAGCTTCTCCATGACAGCTTTGGGCATCAAATTATGTGAGGCCCCGAAGTCCAACATATCATTATGCAGGATAAACTCATGTACTCTAAGACTCAAGTAAAAAGGAGGGACTTAATTTTCTTCATATTCTTTTGTGGCTGGACCGAAAATAAGTTCAGGGTAGTCGTCTTCTACATTGACCATATCAGAGACAGAATCTATTTGCAAGACTTTGGACACCTGAGTTTTATACACACTATTCTTCAGCAACTCTGTGAGGGGCATAGACACTTTTAATTTAGAGATTTCATTTTCTAGATTAAAGGAAGGAGATTTTTCTACCTCTTTGATGGGCGGGTCTTTCTTCTCTGTTGGCTCCTTTACTGTGTTCTGCTAGTTCTTCTCATTGGCTGTGTTAGCCACTGCAGGTTCTTTACTTGAGGAAGGATCAGTCGGCTCCTTTCCTTTCTTTTGTGCATCGTTTTTCATTTGGAGTTCCTTTCTCTTTTGAATGGGGTTGACTGTAACCTCTCTGTTTCTTAAAGAACACTGCCTTTGCTGAGTCGACAGAGCGTTCATATACCCTCTCTGATAGTCATCAGACTCTTCTTCCAGTACTGTATCATTGGCCAAAATGAAATTTTGGTCTTTTTGAATGTTTGGAGTCACCACTGTGTATTCTTCGTCTTCTGTAAGGAAAATGGGCGCACCATTAGTCGTGAAAAAGTGATTAGCCTCAATCACAGGATCATCGTCATCTGAATCTGTCCCTTGCACATAGTTATGCTGCAAGGGAGTTTTAATTTGCTGCTGTGGTGGCGCAACTTGATCCTGCGTTCTTGGCTCTCTCTGTTTAATTCTGAATTGCGGCTGCTGCCCTCTGAAATTCAGATTTCTTATTTGAGGCTTAGGTCTATCTACAATGGTCAACCTATCAACCAATTTTTCCACTGTTCTGATCAGAGTGTCCATTTTAATATCTGAAGTAGAGGCCTCCTCTTTTATTGTGACTCTTTTCTCAGCTCTGGCTCGTGCTCTTTTAGCCAACAGATTTTCTTCAACATTAACCGCTATCTTCTGCATGTCTTCAAGTGAAGACGGATCTCTTTCACGCAGCTGATATGCCATGTCAGAATCAAATCCATTGGGAAATTTTAACAATGCCAGTCCCTCAAGAGGCTTCAAATTAGTTGGAATAACATTATATACAGCGTTGAATCTCAAAAAATAATCCTGCACGGTTTCACCCACATTCCTTTTAGTGTTCTCATATTCAAACAGAATTTGAAGTGGGTTCTTTTTTACCTCCCACCAGTCCAGGAACTAAGTGTGCAACTCCTGGAAAGTACGAATTGTGCCTGGCGGTAGGGCTCTAAACCACTTTCTGACTTCGCCTCCGAAACTTTGAACAAACAGCCTCATCGTTACATTCTCTACTTCTACCTCATGCAAATCAAAAAATTCATTCATTTTATCAACATGTTGCTGAGCCGTGATGCTCTGAGTGGCATCAAAAATAGGAATTTTGCTTTGATAGTTAGCTGGCATGTCATTGAGGACCTGGGGTAAGACCAGGGGTGCATACCTGGCAGCCATAACTCTGGGTGGATTTATGACGGGATTTGTAGGATTTGAGGGAGGTGTTAATGGAGGAGATGATAATTGGGAATTGACTGATGGGAATGCTGATGAATTGGGAGGGGGAAATGCTGATCCTGATGATTCTGAAGGCTCAGGGATATTAGTTACAGTGATGGACTGAGGAGAATTCAAAATGTAATCGTCAATGGAGGTATTTTCTCTTTGGACTTCAATATCTACAAGGAACTCAGGATCTAAAACTGTATCATCAATGTCATTTTCAGACTTATTCCTAAATAAAGAAAGCTCAAAATTCTCATCAAAGGAAAGATCTTCTACAAAAAACCATTCACTGGGCCAAGTATAGGATCTGAAGACGGGTCTGGGGCTTAATGATCCTTCTTGTCTTCTGACAATTCTTTGTATAAGATTTGGATTTTCAAAGACAGGGGGAGGATTTGGATCTGGATTAGCCCTGGTGTATCTTCTTGAAGCCATTGTGGTCGAATGTCTATTTTACAAAAAAATTATTTGCAGCCTAGCAAAAATTTGAACATCATCTTTCAAAAGTTTGGAAATATTTGATGTACTGGGGAAAATCTTGCAAGTCAGATGTTATGTTTATAAAACTAGACCGGAGATTGACTAAAGCAGCATTTATCTACTTATGCACCTGCAAAGAAATGTGCAGTTTGAAGGCTACCTGGCATAACTTTAGGCTCCGTCTGTATTTTATAAAACAAATAACACTAACAAACAAACAATCTTGAACACTTCCCCAGTATGGTCACCAAAGATGTTAGCACCTGAATGGGACCCCAGGCTGCAAAGGGCAAAACAGGGTAACAACTAAACCAGGCTCAGCCTTGTACCTATCCCTACAAGGACAGGAGAGGGCTCTCTCCGTAAAATAATATTCAATGGAAACAATAAATGGACTGATATTAGGCTAGATAAAATGATGGGAAAAGGGTTTAATAGAATAAATGAATTAATTTCAGGGATGTGTGGGATATAAAGGGACAGTTGAAACCGAGAATTAAATCAGGACACAGGGTATTTCATGGGGCAAGATAGGCGGGAAAATTAGCAATCAAAATTTAATGAGGATGGAATGGAAAGACTGGTGAGGAGCTGAAAAGGGCACAACAAATGGATCCTTTTCAAACAGAAGAAAAAAACACATAGCATGAATGATTTCCCAAGGCAGAGCATATAAAAATGGATTCTACCTTTCTATCTTGAAAGCATTCAAAATGAAATGTTTATGTATGAATGGAACACATAAAAATTCACATATGAAACAAAGAAGAAAAAAAAATGCTAACTCTCATACCACATGGATCCCACAAATCAGAGTTGCATCTCTTATTAATTCCTGTCAAACTGTAAAATGTAGCGCAAAGATGTTTCTTCCACACTATTCCCCTACTTTCTCCAACTCAGACTGTTTACAAATTATTTACAATTACAATAAATAGGCCGAAATGTGGGAACATAGATCCACAGAAAAGGGAGCTGTTCTAACAGCTGAAGAACTGAAATACAATCATAGAAAGTAATACAACAATCTGCCCCTGAAAATAAGGGACAACATTACATTGACTGCTTTTGGAGATTTTGTCGTTAGGCTGTATGAACGAAAATAGGTGATCTAATGAACAGATTTCCTATTTTGTTGCTTGCTGTAACAATATTTGTTTTAAATAAGCTCTCGACCCTTTGACTATTCTTTTGCTTTCCATTATTTCTTTTTTCTCTGACTTTTTAATAAACTTCCATAGAAATAGAACCGAATGAAATTATATGCTTTGTGAAGGGAAAAAACCGTGAATAGGAAGGAAGGGAGTGGAGGCGGGACCCGCGTTATAATCGCAATCAGAGTGAGCTGGGTGGAGGGATATCATATTAAAACACAAGTGCAATCACAATCTAATCGAATGCTATGAAAGTGAGTAAAACATTTACAAATATGGCGTGATTAGAGAACCCTTTGTAATAAGTAAAAATTGTATAATTTTTTAACTTTTACAAAGGGGAAAGGGCTTTTGGTAATACAAATGGGCGGATATATTATGGTGGGCCCCAGGAGTCAATCGCATCGGAGATCAGGAGCGAGGGTAATCGCGATCGCAATCGGGAGAACAGAACTTGAGATGTGATCGGAGGAGCGGATGCGATTGGGTCAATCGGAGGAAGGGTGTGATCAGAGGAGCGGATGCGATCGGGTCAATCGGAGGAAGGGTGCGATCGGAGGATTGGAGCGATCGGAGGAGGACTTGCAATGCGATGATCAGAGAATGGTGCTGTCAATCGCATTGGGGTATATTGTGATGCGATCAATCGCGTCGCAAATACTTGCGATTGGCAGTTTAAATAAACCCGTGATTTGGAAAGGTTGCGATTGTGATTAAATAAGGGGGAGGGGACTTATAATAAAGTTCTACGGGGTATGGTCGGGGAACTGGTTTTATGCGGTGATACTTTATAATATCCAACTTTTTATTAAAAATTTCAATGGCATGGAGGGGAAGTGGTTGGGCATAATCGCATATGTATTTATAATGTGATTTTACAATCGGAAGGGGGAAAAAGGGATTTCGTAAGGAAGATATAGAAATTTAAACATAAAGTTAAAGGGGAACAAATGGGAAATAGGGGGTATATGAGGATATAAGGGCCTTTACTTCACTTAAGCATAAATTTCAATCCAAAAGTCAGTTTTGAGAGTGTAGCATATCGTTAGAAATATCTTTCCGGGCTCTTTCTGATGGATCTACTTGGAAGATGATTTTGCGCTGAACATGTTGCGAAAAGCTTCTCTGAAGGAAGAGACATCACTTTGTGGAGATGACAACTTCTAAATTGTGACTTATTACATATGATGATATAAAATTACATAATGAATGATAATAAAGACAAAATATTACGTTTCACCTCAAAACATGGTTTTGAGGTGAAAATTACATCAAGATGAATAAAATGTCTCTCTGATTCTTCTTGGTGCTGTGACTTTGAGCTTATTGGCTTCCTCATGACCTTGCTGATATTATGACATTTGACTCATTAATTTGACCAGGGTGAGACCCTAGAAACTAATGAGACCCATCCTATGACCTACTGATATGATTTTGAGAATGAAAGTGACTAATGACTAAAGACCATAGAAAGGAAAATTAGCAAGTACCTCATGAGGGACAACTAATAAAAAATTACTACCATCAATGAATCCATGACCTAACAGAATGGTGAAATTTATTCGGTATGAGACACCTAATATGCAAATGCAAAAAGAGTAGTTTTGATCACTGATGGCAATATGTCTAGACTGACACTAATGATGTAAAACCTATCACCGTACGCGACACTTGTTGTTGCCGTTATCATGTGGAATTTGACTTATATTATGACACATTCCTTGATTTCGGTAGAACATTATGGAAGGATTCACCTCCTCCTTCCACTATCCATTATTTCATATCTCAAATTCTATGTGAAAGAGAAAGCGATGAACTATTTTACAAAAAGAAATGTGTTGGTGGTAAAAAATGCGATGATTGTGGAAATTTGACTAAATTTCAAAACAAATATCGTATTGATATAAATGATCAATCATTGTCCAACATGAAAGTGAAATGGAATAGATATGAATATATCGATACATCGATTCAAGGTGCAAATAGTGTTAAAAGAATTGAATTACTAGAAGACGAAATTTTTCTGATAGACTTTTTGAGAAAGTTTGAGGCATAAATTTACAAATACACCAAGCATTCCCATAGAGCTCGATGGCAAGACTTGCAATTCAAAAAATCTCATGAATTTTTTCCACCAGGGACCATTTTGTCAGTGATTGATTTTGCAGAAAACTACACATTTGTTCCACAAAAAGAAATTCAGAGTGAATACTATCATTCTAACCAAGTCTCCATGCTCGTCCATATTCTATATAGACATGCTGAACAAAACGTCGATCATATAGAAAGCACCAGTGAAAATCGACATATTATTAAAGAATATCACTTTTATATCAGTGACGATCGTACACATGATACATATTTTGTACAACATTGTTTTGGAAAAATTTATGATTCCTTGAAAAATCATGGAATAACATTCAATGAACATTGGATATGGTCAGACGAATGTGAAAGACAATTCAAATCTTCACGATAATTCTTTTGGTCGTGTTGTCTTCATAAGAAAACCTGCATTAAACATTGTTAGAATTTCTTTGAGACTGGCCATGGAAAAGGAAAACATGATGGTGCAGGGGCATGCATAAAACGGTCACTTCGAAGATATCAAATGAACCCCTCTACAATCTGACTTGTGGATGCGAAAGAAGTTGTTCAATGGTGCATCACTGCTCTAAGCCATGAGACTAACCGATCAAGGGAAGTGCGAAGGTACATTCAATTTAATTTTTATTGGATATCTAATTTTAAATAGTGTACATTTATCACAATGATTATCTTTGATTGTATTTTGATATCATATTTACATTCTTCTTTAAATTTTCCATATAAAGGTTTTTTTGGCATATTGGGATCGAAGACATAGATAGATCAATTGGAAATGACGTTGAAACAATAAAAAGGACTCGAAAATCTCATTCAATTAAAACAAAGTCGTCCAGAAATGTGTTTGCATTGGATAAAAGAAAATATTCTTGTTTTTTTCCCGTTTGCATAGACGACACAAAATCCAGTGACGTTTGTGAAAACAAAATGTATGTAAAAGATTGGAAACATACAGAGCTAAATACAAAGGGAAAAATGTCCGTTGCAATGTTTGAAGAAATGCAATCAAAGGAGACTACAATATCATCCAATGGTGATCGAGTTTCTGATCTTGTTAGAGAAGGTAACATTTGAATTTCTTTCTAATGATAAAGATCTAGAAATAAATTTGAATATGTATAATTTTGTCAAGTTTGTTTTATTGTGTAGGAGATGTTTTTGTTGTAATTGCACCTACTAACAATGATGAAAATGTGAATTATTATTTGATGTGTTGCACTGAATGAAAAATGAAATTATTAGAAGACTATAATGATCACGGATTTCCATATGAAAGAGGATCTATTATACTGAAAGGTTATTTTTTCAGACAAACTAATCAAAGTGGGAATTTTGTTTACTTTGAAGACTATGAACCTGATTTCATAAGTTGTCAATATAGTCACTTGGTGTGTGCAGCACGCATAAAGTTGATAGAGGTTCAATCAAAGAAAAAAACAAAAATTAAGAAATGGAAAATGTCAAAATCCGATCATGAACGGATTATTGAAGATGGCATTCCATTGGAATTTTTTTTATTGAACTGCCCAACAATTTATTCTCTTTGGATTATATGTTCTAGAACTTCCAGTACTCAATTAAAAATTGAGCTACCTTGTTATGTTATCTGTGCAAGTGTTTGCACATGTACAAATTGTTTTGGTACATGCACACTCTAGTATCAACTGAAAGTAGCTTTTCTATACATGCATTGATGAAAAATGTTGCATGTATTGGATATATATATATATATATATATATATATATATGTTCTAGAATGCAATTAACTATTCAAGTAGTTTTACTATGTGTATTGATGAAAAATGTTTCACATACTCAATATATATGTTCTAGAATGCAATTAACTGAAAGTAGTTTTTCTATGTGCATTGATGAAAAATGTTGCATGTACTGGATATATACACGAACTCAATGCACACCCAGTTTTTCTTGTGGGATTTTTTGGTAAAAAGTATCCACAATGTAAATAAATCATCCGCAGTATAATTTTGTACAAAGATTCCTTTCAAACAAGAGACTCAGAGCACTTCTTCGACTTTTGGTGGGATTTGACCCACATCTCTATTTCTGATTGAAAATTTAGTACAAAATTTGTCTGTCCAATGGTCGAATATGTTCTATGTGCATTGATGAAAAATGTTGTGCACGTATTGGATATATGTGTGTGTGTGTGTGTTCTAGAATGCAATTAATTTTTCAAGTAGTTTTCCCATGTGCATTGATGAAAAATGTTTCACGTACTGAATATATATGTTCTAGAATGCAACTAAAACTGAATGGACCATCAATTTACCAATTTATAAATAAAAAAGGCTACCTAGTTGAGTGCATTAATGACATTGACCCCAATTCAACAAACATATATCTACTTCTTATATTTCCAATCAAAATTAAAGGGATTTATATGGGAAAGAGGCAGAACATATCGCCTATGAACTACTTTAGTTCATAGGTCAATGAAGGTATCATCATGTGGAAAATTTTTCAAGAACACTTGATCGTACTTAAAATTAATCTTAAGATTGTTTTCGATCTTTACATACTACATACTATTGTTTGAGTGAATTTTTTTTTTAAAACTTACCAAATGTACTTCAACCATCCAAAACTTGAATTTTAAAAACTTTTTGATTATATCAAAACAAATTACTTCACATTTCATGCCAATTGTAGTTCAACTATCCAATAAAAACATTAAACATTTAACATTATATCACATGCCAAATGTAGATTGAAATGGTATCCAAAACTTAGTTTTAAAAACTTTTTGATTATATCACAACATTACTTCACATGCCTAATGTACTTCAACCATCCAAAACTTGAGTTTTAAAAACTTTTTGATTATATCACAACATTAATTCACATGCCATGCCAATTGTAGTTCAACTATCCAATAAAAACATTAAACATTTAACATTATATCACATGCCAAATGTAGATTGAAACCATCCAAAACTTGAGTTTTAAAAACTTTTTGATTATATCACAACATTACTTCACATGCCATGCCAATTATAGTTCAACTATCCAATAAAAATATTTAACATTATATCACATGCCAAATGTAGATTGAAACCATCCAAAACTTAACCTTTAATTTAACAAAAAATTATAGATCACAACATTACTTCACATGCCACATGTACCTCAACCATCCAAAACTTGAGTTTAAAAACTTTTTGATTATATCACAACATTACTTCACATGCCATGCCAATTATAGTTCAACTATCCAATAAAAACATTTAACATTTAACATTATATCACATGCCAAATGTAGATTGAAACCATCCAAAACTTGAGTTTTAAAAACTTTTTGATTATATCACAACATTAATTCAGATGCCATGCAAATTATAGTTCAACTATCCAGTAAAAACATTTAATATTATATCACATGCCAAATGTAAATTTAAACCATCCAAAACTTAACCTTTAATTTAACAAAAAATTATATATCACAACATTACTTCACATGCCAAATGTGCTTCAACCATCAAAAAATTAAGTTTTAAAAACCAAACAAATTATATAACAACATTAAATCACATTCACATGCCAAAAGTACTAAAACCATCCAAAACTTAACTTTTTGGAACGAAAAAATTTATATTAACACTATAATAAAATATGTCTAAAAATTGTAGATCTCACAAGTATCAAGTTATATATATATGATTGTGCATCTAGATAATATATAAAAAAGTAAATTTAAGACCAGAAACCTTGAAAACAAATCTACAAATCATGTCCATCAAATACAGATGGATGTAGTGTCTTTCCTATCAGAGTCTCAATCCGCGTTCTATCTTGCGAAGCATGGGGAACCTATACACAATTCACATACAAACATTAAAATTTGATGTTTTAAAAATGAGTGAGAATATATAGAACTTCATGTAAAAAACAAAATATAAAAACAAATCATGCAATACCTCATGAGGTTCCCTCTTGATTTGTTCGCCTGCTACAACTTCCCCCATGGGAACATCTCCAACTGTAAAATGTACAGTATACATGTACAATTATATATATATATATATATATATATATATATATATATATATATATATATATTAGATGAAAATGCACATGTGTACATATATAAACTTATTTTCAATAATATTAAAAAAAAGGTTAGACAACTTGTTCAAATGGTTGAAATGGTGTGGATGTTCCTATCTTCGTCGCTAGAGTCCGTGGATTAAATAAATCTTCTATAGAAACCTAAAATTCAAAATTTTAATTTTTTTTTATGATCGTGAAACTCGTCTCTGCCGGGAGAGCCTAGTGCAGCGGGCGCCTCGACCCTAACGGTCGGACGGCTCCCAACGAGCACCTTGCAAGGCACAGACACTGATTCATGGCTTCCCGGATCGGGGGACGGGGGGCAGAATCCCCTAATACCAAAGGCGGCACCCACGCAAGCTCAGTGGAGTAATGAATCTGCCGGCAAAAGCCAGGAACGCGAGACTCAAAAGGATACGGCTACGCATACTACGGCCCGGAGACGGGCGCTGATCCTCACTGCCAAACCCATAGCAGCGGAAGACCGGCTCAGGCTGCCCGACCAGCAGAAAAGAGCTGAATCCAGTACATGAAGAACCACGCTCTCATTGGCAAGTTCATCGGCTTCTGGCCGACTGAGAAAGCCCTATACGGCTGGGTTGCCTCCAAATGGAAACCCAAAGGGAAAGTTACGCTCCAGCTAGGCGCAAAGGGGTTCTTTACAGCGATTTTCAACTGCCTAGAAGATCGCAATAGAGTAATGGATGGAGGGCCTTACTTCTTCAACTCAGCAGGGTTGTATCTCCGCAACTGGGTAGAAAGATTCAACCCAGACAAAGAAAATTTCAATTGGGCACCTGTCTGGATACGCCTATACTCATTACCAATAGAGTACTGGGACGAGGAATCTCTTCAAGCAATAGGCCAAGGCCTGGGGGAGTTTATCAAAATAGCAGAAGAAACAAAGCTTCATCGGTACACCTCATATGCACGTATCTGTGTCCAAATGCATCTGGACAAGCCCCTACCAGATGCGATCAGCATATATCATGATGATTTTGAGTGGATCCAGCCGCTAGACTATGAGCATGTCCCTTTCAGATGTCGAAGATGCCATGCACTAGGGCATCTCTTCAGAGATTGTCCCCTCACCACACAAGCTCAGGCAAAAAAAGAAACGGAGGCAACTCAGGAGGCAGACGGCTTCACCAAGGTCACGCAAAGAAGAAGACATGGCAAAAAACCTCCAGTACCAGGTAAGAAACCCTCTCTCCCCACTGATACTCCTTCCACCAGTAATAGTTTCGCTGCTCTTGCCAACCCTGATGTAACTCCTGAGATTGATCCCAGTCAGAATGCTGTCCCTTCTCAGCCCTCGAGTCAACCAAAGCCTGTGACCAAGCCCAACACGATGCAATCTCCAGAACAAAAAGCCCCATCCGAAACCCACCCCGACAAACTCTCTGCTGAGATCAAACTTCTACCCTGGCATCCAGCCACAATGGAAGTAGACAACCCTCTTACCCAGCCTAACCCCTCAAATCAAGCCATGATTAGCAGAAGCCAAGAGACCTTCATGGAAGAGGAACCCGAAGGCCTGGATCTAGGCGAACAGGACATATCAGAGCTAGAGGAAGCCTGCTTAAATCAGAATTTCGACACCATCAATCCTCACCATATTGACAAATTAGAAAAAGTCTTCTCAAATGCACATCAGCAAAAGAAGCTCGGCATCCAACCTGGCAGCCACTGGGACAGACTCAAAATCACAAAGGATTCAAGGAAAAGAGGGCGAAAGCCAGATTGGCAACGCACCATTACCATAGGGCAAATATTGGTCAATTCAGGCCGGTATCCTAAGCTTACAAGGTTCTTTAAACCTCTGACAAACAGTTCTCAATGAAGCTGATCTCATGGAATATTAGAGGGCTCAACAGCCCTGGAAAGCACAAAATACTTAAAAACATGATACAGAAAGAAAGACCAAATATACTCTTTCTTCAAGAAACTAAATGCAGCAGTGAAACTCTAGAAACATTCCTGACAAAGGTTTGGCCTAGTTGTAACTCAATCGCAGTGGATGCCTCAGGAGCCTCAGGAGGGCTTGCAATAATTTGGGACACTCAATACATAGATCTATCCAACTACCATGCAGCTCAACACATTATACAGGCTACTTTCCATCCTATCGGAACCAACATTCACGGGCATTTATCCAATGTTTACTTCCCACAGGATTCAGCTCAGAAACGGGCCTTGCTTAACACCATAACAGATCTGAATGCAAACAGGACTTTTCCTCTTTGGATTGTTGCAGGGGACTTCAACATGATTACCAGAATGGGAGAAAGAAGAGGTGGAAGACTGAGAGCAGACCAGGACAGCGCCCACTTCATAGATTTCATAGCCAACAGCTGGCTCATAGACATTCCTTTCTCCAATGGCACATTCACTTGGAGCAATAAGAGAACCGGAAATCAGCAGATTTCTTCAAAACTTGATCGCTTCCTAATCTCTGACAATGCAATCCACTTAGGCGGGGATCTTATGGCTTCAATCTTACCGCAGACTGGGTCGGACCACTGGCCTATTCTGCTCCATTGGCAGAATGTTGGTCTTCAATACAAAAAGCCCTTCAAGTTCGAAGCATTTTGGCTCACTCATGCCTCTTTCAAAGACATGGTCACACAAGCTTGGCAAAGCCACACTCCTCCCCCAGGCTCGAAGATGTACCAATTTCAACAAAAACTCAATCACCTCAAAACGATCATCAAGAACTGGAATATCTCAGTTTTCGGAAACATCCTTCAAGATATCAGAACACTTGAGATCAAAATGGAAGCTACTCAGCAACAAATCATTAATGAAGAATTCAAAATTTAAAAGATAAAATAACTCTAAGATCAAGATCCCAATTTAATAAAACTTAGATAAATTTCAATTTATAAATTATAATTCTTTAAAAACACATATATATTTAAAAGCTGAAAAATAAACACTCGTAGAGAAGAATTTAGACATCTCCTAATAGAGGCTCCAAAATAAAATATCCAAAAACCTAAAATTCAAAAAATTTAAAATAACCTGAATATATATATATATATATATATATCATCTTAACAGAACTTTTGAGTGTGGAAATATATATATATAACTTAAAATATAAATTATAAGCGCTAGATTGTTTTACATGATACTTGTTATGTATGTGGCAGTCCTTATTTCTATGCACATCTCCTAAGGAAGTAGAAGGTACATCTCCCAAGGAAGAAGAAGATGTAGAAGGTACATCTCCTAAGGCAGAAGAAGGTACTGCCATCCCAAAAACATTGGACGGAATCAAAATCTGTTAAAACATTTTATTATTATATATGTACATGTACATGTGTGCACAATTATTTATTTTAAAAATATCACTTAAAAAACACTAACATTTGTCAACATATCTTGATGGTGAGACCCATCTTCATTGTTTGAACCAGAGGTCCCGAACGTGATATTAACATTTTCGTCATTCATCATGCATGACAACTGCAAATGGTGTTTTAACATATAATGATACATTTTTTTTAGATTAATGTACATACAAATAAATGTATACATGTACATACACATGTATTTATTACAAATTGTACACATGTATGTGTTAAAATAATTGAACCCTAAGGTCATTAACACATATCGTTCCTCTTCCCTCTTCGTTATGAAGAATTAGGTCTTGCCAACCATTGCGACAATTCTTTGCATATATTTAGAGAGCTTCAACATTCATGTTGTCAATCTCTTCATCTGTACAATACACAAAATTGGCACCTGCATTCTCACGTGCTCTTTGTCGATTTAGACAAACATCGACTCCACCCGATCCACTGTGAAAATTGTCGATGATGACATCCCTTGCTTCTCGACTTATTTGAGAAGTCACATCCATCTCTGACCACAGATTTTCGACCCGAAAAGGTCGACTCACCAATGGCGGCTCAAGGCGAGGCAACTCCACATCTCGCCTAGTGCCCCTGCGGGCACACAATCGACCTTTCCCCATACCAAAAAATTCTGATAGAAGGTCATTGTAATTGGGTTTCATTTCCAAAAAAAAATCTACATAAAACAATTTTGCAAAAAAAACAGGAACCTGGTCGTTCCATGGGAGCCTTCCACAGGCCGCAAGGTGCCTATCATACAAATAGTGAGCTATATCGAGGCGTTTGAAATATTGCACCTTCAAAATTTTTCTTTTTGGCCCTTCCTTGAAATTAAACATTGACTTTGCCATTTATTTTGTAACTCTTTGTTTTACATCCTCACATTTATCGGTACCCATTACTGTTTCCTTTCTCTTTCTCATGACTTCTACAAATGTATCAATTGTTGGCCCAACATTTTTGTACACATTTACTAGTTTTCCCAATGAATGTCTAACTATTTCGAGGCTTTGTCGACTCTCAGCAGGTAGAGTCAAAGCCACGAGATCTCTCCACAATTTTGCATGAATTTTTTGACACCTTTCGAAGGTGCATTGCGCCATGTTTATTTCCCATGTTATATGAGAAATGTCGGCCATATAAGTTGTGGTGGGTAGACAACATTATTATTGAATGTAGCATTATGCCCTGCATCTATTTTGACCAACATTTGGAACATTTTTAGCCTCTACATCAATATATATATAATTTTTTATATTAGAAAAAATACGTGTAAACAAATTTGTAGAAATTCAATGAAAAAAATATTGAAATTAATGGCAACCTCGACGTGGTTTGCTAGCATCTTCTCCACCCTGAAACTATTGAAAACCAAAACGACCCTGCTGAGAACCAGCATCACCAGCAGTTGATTGGCCCCTGGGGGAATAAATATCACCACCTTCACGCAACCTTCTACCACTTATTGATGGCCCTATAAGGAGATTTTAACCACCACCAACCTCTCGAAAGGAGAGAGAAGCTTCATAAACAAATACGAATTTATAATCAATTGAAAAATACATGCATACATATAAATACATGTGTATATATTCATTGATTAAATTGTGTTAAAACCATACCACGACTGGGTGAAACATGGGCATCCATGGATGGAGTAGAGACCCTTATCTTCTTATTAGCTCCCAAAAAATAAAAAATGAAACTTATTAACATCTAATTTAACTTACAAAGTTGATAAAAAATCAATTCCATATGTACACACATGTATGGAGATTTAAGATTATATTTAAATTTACCATGAACAACTTTCGATCCAGATCCCCCACTCTCGTAGAGATATGGGATCATTTTTATCTTCTTCGTTCATCCTCCATGATATATATATATATGGTGGACATTTACAATTATTTTTTTAAATAACTAATCTAAATTAAATTCAAAATAAATTTCAAAAAATTAATGTAGTTTAGTGTAAAAAAATTATGTAAAACACAATTTTCAAAGCACTAATTGGTGTTTGAAACTCAATTTAAGCAAAAAAAAAGCTATAAAAATGATAAGTTCACTAAATTGTGTTTTACATGGTGCGAGCACACTTGGTATAAAATAGAAAAAAACACATTTTCATTAAAAAAGAAGTGAAACTCCATTTAAACAAACTCCAATTAAACAAAAAATTGTTGAAGTCCCCGCATTTTAATTTCATAAAAATGTGAAGTTCATCACTTGTTGCAAATGTGAAGTTCACCAATTTGCGCTTTACATGGTGTGGTGGGAGCACACTTGGTATATAATTGAAAAAAGCACATGGTCATTAAAAAAGATGCATTTATAAGTACACAACACACACATATCCAAGATATGTTACAATGTCGATCAATAAAGTTTCAAGGAGAGTGTCTCAACATTAATTCATCTTTGAGAGATGAATCTTGAATTTTTGTAGAAAAGCGTCTCAAATCTAATTCATCTTTGAGAGATTAATTTTTAATTTTTGAAGAAGAGTGTCTCAAAACTAATTCATCTTTAAGAGATGAATCTTGCATTGGAATTGCCCCATATAATTCTAATTCATCTATTAATTCATCTTTGATAGATGAATCCTGAATTCTCATTGCCCCACGCAATAAATGAGTAGACATCTTATTCACATTTGTACAATGCCTTGTACTAAGAAATTGAAATTGGCTAGCAATATTATTTTCTATTCCATGCAGTTATTTTAGCCTCTCCTTCTTAACTTGGTACACGCCATTCATCTGGTTGCACACAAGTTCAAAATTGGTGAGAACTACAATTCCATTTTATCCATACTCCATTGATGTTCCCAAGCCTTATATCAATCCAATATAATATGCCTCGTTGTTTGTTGTTCTTCCCGATATATTAATTTTCCTTTGGAAGACTTTGGTAGTTGCAATATTGGAAATCACATTTGCAATCACTTCTTTCCCTGGATTGGGATAGCAAGAAAATTCTACGCATAATTTCCATTTTTCAACCGTATTTAATGGTTTTATTATCCCTAAAAAAAAAACAAATTCAATAAAAATATATATATTAAATTGACATTTATTTCAAACGCATGGGAGAAATGAAAAACTTATATTTATATATATTTTAGAGATTGACTGTAGGGGAATTTACTAGATATGTCATCTTTCATAAAAATTGAGATCCAAAGGCTACCTGGCCCTTTACAAACTCTACCTATAGAACTACCATGGATATGAAAATGAAAAACTTCTAATTAGATCTATTCTAGAGATTGAATGTAGGGGCATTTAATCTTAGGTTAAAACCTATGTTTTGTATCAAATCACTTTTGGTTTCAATGGGAAACTTTAATGACTAATTTTTTTTTACATGTTGAATATAAAAGGTTTTTTCTCTCTCATTGTTTGAGATCATGGATATGAAAATGAAAAACTATATACTTGGTTAAAATCTATGTTTTGTATCAAATTACTTTTTGCTTCTAAATACTATATGCATGTTGACTGTAGGGGCATTTACTGTAGGCGCATTTACTATATGAGCATTTAGATCTATTCTAGAGAATGACTGTAGGGGCATTTACTAGATATGTCACCTTTCATAAAAGATGAGATCTAGAGGCTACCTGGCCCTTTATAGACTCTGCATATAGAACTACCATGGATATGAAAATAAAAACCTTCTAATTAGATCTATTCTAGAGATTGAATGTAGGGGAATTTACTAGATTAGGTTAAAACCTATGCTTTGTATCAAATCACTTTTGGTTTCAATCGAAAACTTTTATGGCTAATTTGTGTTTTACATGTTGAATATAAAAGGTTTTTTCTCTCCAATTGTTTGAGATCATGGATATGAAAATGAAAAAATATATACTTGGTTAAAACCTATGTTTTGTACCAAATTACTTTTGTTTCTAAATACTATATACATGTTGATTGTAGGGGCATTTAGATATATTCCAGAGATTGATTGTAGGGGCATTTTCTAGATATGTCACCTTTCATAAAAGATGAGATCCAGAGGCTACCTAGACCTTTACAGACTCTTCCTATAGAACTACCATGGATATGAAAATGAAAAACTTCTACTTAGATCTATTCTAGAAATTGAATGTAGGGGCATTTACTACATTAGTTTAAAGCCTATGTTTTATATCAAATCACTTTTGGTTTCAATGGGAAACTTTTATGGCTAATATTTGTTTTACATGTTGAATATAGAAGGTTTTATCTCTTTCATTGCTCGAGACCATGGATATGAAAATGAGAAACTATATACTTGTTTAAAACCTATGTTTTGTATCAAATTACTTTTTGTTTCTAAATACTATATACATCTTGATTGTAGGGGCATTTTGATCTATTCCAGAGATTGACTGTAGGGGCATTTACTAGATATGTCACCTTTCATAAAAGATGAGATCGAGAAGCTACCTGGCCCTTTACAAACTCTGCCTATAGAAATACCATGGATATGAAAATGAAAATTTTCTAATTAGATCTATTCTAGAGATTGAATGTAGGGGTATTTACTAGATTAGGTTAAAACCTATGTTTTGTATCAAATCACTTTTGGTTTCAATGGAAAACTTTTATGGCTAATTTGTGTTTTACATGTTGAATATAAAAGGTTTTTTCTCTCTCATTGTTTGAGACCATGGATATGAAAATGAAAAGCTACATACTTGGTTAAAACCTATGTTTTTTATCAAATTACTTTTTGTCTCTAAATACTATATACATGTTCACTGTAGGGGCATTTACTTTAAGGGCATTTAGATCTATTCCAAATATTGACTGTAGGGGCATTTACTAGATATATCACCTTTCATAAAAGATGAGATCCAGAGGCTACCTAGCCCTTTACAAACTCTTCCTATAGAACTACCATGGATATGAAAATGAAAAACTTCTAATTAGATCTATTATAGAAATTGAATGTAGGGGCATTTACTAGATTAGGTTAAAACCTATGTTTTGTATCAAATAAATTTCGGTTTCAATGGGAAACTTTTATGGCTAATTTGTGTTTTACATGGTTAATATAAAAGGTTTTTTCTCTCTCATTGTTTGAGACTATGGATATGTAGCCAAAAACGTCTATATTTAAACATTGACTTCAGTAGGCATTTACTCTTAGGTTAAAACCTATGTTTTGTATCAAATCAATTATGGTTTCAATGGGAAACTTTTATGGCTAATTTGTGTTTTACATGTTGAATATAAAAGGTTGTTTTCTCTCTCTCATTGTTTGAGACCATGGATATGAAAATGAAAAAACTTCTATTTAGATCTATTCTAGAGATGTGGCTAATTTTTGTTTTACATACATTGAATATAAAAGGTTTTTTCTCTCATTGTTTGAGACCATGGATATGAAAATGAGAAACTTCTATTTAAAACTATTCCAGAGATTGACTATAGGGGAATTTACTCTTAGGCTAAAACCTATGTTTTGTATCAAATCACTTATGGTTTCAATGGGAAACTTTTATGGCTAATTTGTGTTTTAAATGTTGAATATAAAAGGTTTTTTTCTCTCTCTCATTGTTTGAGACCATGGATATGAAAACGAAAACTTCTATTTAGATCTATTCTAGAGATGTGGCTAGTTTGTGTTTTAAGTACATTGAATATAAAGGGTTTTTTCTCTCTCTCATTGTTTGAGACCATGGATATGAAAATGAAAAAATTCTATATATTTAAAACTGTTGCAGAGATTGATTGACTATAGGGGAATTTACTCTTAGGTTAAAACCTATGTTTTGTATCAAATCACTTTTGGTTTCAATGGGAAACTTTAATGGCTAATTTGTGTTTTACATATTGAATATAAAAGGTTTTTTTATTCTAGAGATGTGGCTAATTTGTGTTTTACATACATCAAATCTATGCTTTTACCCTCTGGCTGGGAAACGTCTTATAACAGCTTTCGAAAACTTATTTAAAACTATTATAGAGATTGATTGTTGTGTAACCAGCTCCAAAAATAGAAGAAAAGAGACATCAACGCCTTAGAAATAAGCCACTTCGAGGGGGCAACCTCCAATACATTACATAAATGAAAAATTCTTGGATGATACAATTTACAAAACCTCCTTTCTATATATAGGAGTCCATGTGGCCATAATGTAATCCTAGTGGCCACAATGTAATCCTAGCCGACCTAACAATAATAATTTAAGGGCACAATAATAACAAAATGGGGGTTACAAGGGTACAATAATAACAATAAGGGGGTTACACTAATAACAATAAGGGACTATACTAGTAATATAGGGACCTAACATGCCCCTCTCCTTCAAAAGAGTGTTGTCCTCAACACTTGAGTAGCTCTGGGTGCTTCTGTATAAACTTCTCATCCTCCCATATATAATCTTCAGTGGGTAAGTTCTTCCACTCGATGAGATACTTTGCACTGATCAATTCATTACCTATTTCTTGTTTTGGACTGCCTATAATCCAAAAGTATGATTTTCTTCTACCAAGTCTCCGGCAATATTTCTTTGAACCGGGAAGATTTTCACCGATAACCTTCTTTTTGCAACGAAACATGAAAACTCATCGTATACCAAGAAGCAAGAAGCTCTGAATTGTATGCCAAGGCATCAATTGCAAACACTCAAAGGGATTCCCCATAGTATTGGCGAGCAATTCTAAATGTCGCCCTGTAAATTAGGAGGGACATTTTTAGTATGGTTGTAGTCAGAAAATACTAAATTCTCACATCACCTTCTGAAAGCTGATTTTCTTTGTTTCGCTAGATTTAAAGCAATTCATGTTATCCTTATTATAATTTCTGCCATGTTTATATTATTTCATTGTTGAATTTAATTTTCCCTCAAAGATGATGTGATGGATGGTGGATAATATCCATAAAGTGCCATAAATGGGGTCATTTTTGCTGCAGTATGGAAGGAAGTGTTATACCACCATTCAGCAAGAGGTAACCACTTGACCCATTGTGTTTGTTTATCAGATACAAAACAACTAAGATATCCTTCCAAACATTTATTTACGATCTCAGTTTGACCATAAGATTGAGGATGATAAGATGAGCTATGAGCTAATTGAGTACCCAAACAAGAAAATAACTCCGTCCAAAAATTTCCAGTAAAAATGGGATCTCTGTCGCTCACAATAACCCTTGGGCTTCCATGTAGCTTTTGAATTCTGTCCATAAATGTAGTAGCAACTGTACTTCCTTTAAATGGATGAGATAATGCACAAAAGTGTGCATACTTGGTAAGTCTATCAACTACCACCATGATGACACTCTTTCCTTCGGACTTAGGTAAACCTGTGATAAAATCCATTGAAATCTCCTCCCAACTTTGACTTGGAATGGATAAAGGTTGTAGAAGACCCGAGGTCTTAATTGTCTCAACTTTATTTTGCTGGCAAACCAAACATTCTGCCACAAAATTTTGAATATCAGATTTAAGGCCATCCCAAAAAAATTCTTTCTTCACCCTGTGGTAAGTTTTTAAAAATCCTGAGTGTCCTCCTAAAGGAGAAGTGTGCAAATCTAGAAGAATATTTTGTTTTAGTTGGGAATTATTACAAAGATATAAGCGATCTTTGTACCATAAGGAATCATTTTTCCAACTAAATGTATCATATGTACTAGGATCTTGCTGCAAATTTTGAATGAGTGTCCATACATCTTTGTCCTTCTTCCATTCATCTCTTTCTTCGGTTATCCAATCTGGTTGGATAATAGAAATGGCACAAAGCAATGCTTCCACCTCTTCATTCTTTCTTGAGAGTGCATCTGCAACAACATTAAGCTTTCCTTTTTTTGTAGATTATTTCAAAGTCATAACCCAACATCTTTGTGACCCATTTTTGCTGCTCTTCTGAAGATAGTCTTTGTTCCAAAAGTGTTTAAGACTATCATGATCAGTTTTTACCTTGAAGTGTCTTCCCATTAGGTAAGTTCGCCATTTCTTTAGTGCATGTAGTATTGCTAACATTTCCTTCTCATAAATAGGTTTCTGTAAATACTTTCCTTTGATTGGACGACTTTCCAAAGTAATGGGTCTTCCTTCCTGCATTAAAACTGCACCAATTCCATTTCCTGAGGCATCACATTCCACAATAAAGGTTTTTGTGAAGTCTGGCGTAGCTAAGACCGGTGCTAGGCACATTGCCTCTTTAAGTCGTTCAAAGGCCTTAGTTGCTTCAGGAGTCCATGAAAATGCATCTTTCTTCAATAATGTTGTTAGAGGTGCTGCTATTCTCCCATAATTCCTAACAAACTTGTGATAATACCCTGTTAACCCGAGAAATCCTCGCAACTGCTTTATGGTTGTGGGAACTTTCCATTCCTTAATGGCTTTAATTTTGTTAGGGTCTACTTTAACACCCTCGTGAGATACAATATGACCTAGATATTCCACCTCTTGTACTCCAAAGAAACATTTGGATGTTTTTGCATATAATTGTTTCTCCTGCAATAGTTTGAGCACCCTGTCAACATGTTCAAAATGATCCTTCCAAGACCTGTTGTAGATTAGTATATCATCAAAAAATACTAGCACAAATTTTCTAAGGAAGGGTTTGAAAATGGAATTCATCAACCCTTGAAATGTAGAAGGTTCATTGGTAAGGCCAAAAGGCATGACCAAAAATTCATAATGACCCTCATGAGTTCGAAATGTTGTTTTTGGAATATCTCCAGTCTTCATTCTAATTTGATGATATCCTGAACGAAGATCCAACTTGGTAAAATAAATTGTTCCATGTAATTCATCCAATAATTCATCAATCACAGGAATGGGAAATTTGTCTTTAATGGTGAGCTTATTGAGCTCCCTATAATCTGGACACATTCGCCATGATCCATCCTTCTTGTGTACCAATACTACAGGAGCAGAGAAAGAACATTGACTAGGTTGAATTATACCCGCCTCTAACATTTCTGCAATCATACGTTCAATTTCGCTCTTTTGGAAGTAAGGATATCTATAAGGCCTGATGTTTGGAGGAACACTTCCTGGAATCAAATGAATAGCATGATCATGATCACGAATAGGTGGGAGTCTTTTGGGAGTTTCAAACACCTTGGAATGATTGTCCAAGACTTGTTGGAGATCTGCAGAAATAGATGATTTTGATGTTGGAACTTCTAGTGAGCATAATTGTGCAATTACGCCTCGCTGTTCTTTCTTTAGAAGCTTTGTCATGACATTAGAGCTTATTATCCTTCCTGGCTTCCCCGCAATACCTTGTAATTCAACTTCCTTTCCTTCTGAAAAAAATTTCAAGAAAAGTTCTTGAAAATTAAAAGCTACCGTCCCCAAAGATTGTAACCATTGTACTCCTAGTACAACATCAGCACCTCCCATAGGAATGGCAAGCATTGGACTAGTCGATACATATTCCCCCATGGTTAGCTTGATATTATGGCATTTTCCAGAGCAATTTATAGTTCCTCCATTTGCAACCATCACTTGACATTCTGGTGCTGGGTATAGGAAACAATTTAATTCCTTGGCTACATTACAATGAATAAAATTATGGGTGCTACCTGAATCAATCAACACTATTACCTTTTTCTTCTTGATTTTTCCTTCTATCTTGAGAGTTTGAGGAGTGGTAATTCCTGCCAGTGCATTACACGATATGGTGGGATTCATTTCTTCCTCTTCTAGGGCTGGTTCCTGGTGTATATCCTCTTCTTGTTCATTTTCTTCTTCCTCTTCACAATCTATGTAAAATAATTTCTTCTCAGCACACTTATGACCTTTAGTGTATTTTCTATCACAACTGTAGCAAAGCCCTTTTGCTCTTTTTTCTTCCAATTGTTGTGGTGTCAACGTTGTAGGTTGTGGAAATCTAGGCGTAGCAACACTTCCTTCTTTATAGAATTGAGTGGTAGGCTTCCTTGTCGCCATTATTTTACATTCAACTTTTCTTGCCAACCTGAATGCCTTCTCTAATGAATCTGGTTCCAAAACATGAACTTCATGTTGGATATTATCCTTTAAAGTGCCTATGAAGAGATCGATCCTATGTTCCTCTGGAATATCAGTTACCCTTATATTCAATTTTTGGAATTCCTCAATGTGCTGCCCCACTAAACCCTTTTGTTTGAGATTTATCAATTGGCTAAAGAAGGTGTTGCTCTTTGTATCCTCATAATGTGCTATCATTTCCTCCGTAAAAATTGACCAAGTGACAATTTTTTTACGGGAGCAAAGCTATCGATACCATACAAATGTATTTTGTTCTAAATGTAAAGTTGCAATGCGTACCTTTTGTGTGTTTTGCACATTATGGAGATCAAAATATTGCTCCATCTGTAGTATCCATGTTACAGGATCCTTCCCATCAAACTTCCTCATATCCATTTTTTGAATATGGTGGTTCTTCCCGCCAACATTAGAGTTTATGAAATCGCGATTAACATTTATTTTGTTCTCATCATGAGGTTCTTCTACTATCTTTTCACCATTCGGAAACATTTCTTGTATCAACTTGGTCAAACCTTCGATGTCTGCTTTTAGATCATTCTTCATGTTTTTCATGTTGTTTTCCATGTTGTCTTTCATGTCATCCATCTTAGCTTCCATGTCAGCTTCCATGCCATCCATCTTAGCTTCCACGCCTTTCTTCAAAACTTCCATTTCATTTTTTGTTGCTCTTTACGAGAGTGAAATTTGTTGCACTTGCTCTTGTAATTTTGATAGATCATGTTGCAATTCTTCATCTTCATGAGTCATAGTAGAGCCTTCTGAAGGCTTAATGGGTGTTGAATTATTTTTACGGGGCATATTTTAGAACCCAATACTGCTATATATTCTACAATATGCCCTTGGAATCAATCCAAATTGATTCTTCAAAGAATACTTATGTCTGAAATTCGGAAAAAGAAAAAACACACCTTTTTCTTGCTTTTGAGGCTCGATATTGAAATTGGATTATCTCTATGATTGTTGCTCCTCAATATTTGAATTATATAAAGTATCCTACGAATTATCTTTTGAATGCCACGGGTCTAACCCTAATTTGGATTCTCAAGACAAATTTATGTTCAATCTCCACAATTTCTAATTATGAATTTGGTTTGATAGAGCGAACTTGTACGACTTGCCACGTGTCACTGTTTTGTCCTTTGTCTCTAAAATTGATAGCCAAGAAACCACAGGCCGTGTACTTGCGACTAATTTTTATGGCACTCCAATCCAATCCCCAGAGAGAGAGTTATTGAACTTTTCCCACGATCACCTCTTTGAGATGAAATTCAGGAGCCTGAAAAAGCACTACCTTCCACAGATCATATCTCCAAAAATATTGTGAACCAAGCTCTGAAATTTTTTGAAACATTTCCTCAGGATTTCAGCTTCGCACCCTACAAATTTCAGATTCTTAACGATAAGTAGCGCAAATTCCACGATGACATGTTTAGGAGCCTGAAAAAAGACCTAACTTCCATAGATCATATCTCCAGAAATATTGCGAACCAAGCTCTGAAATTTTTAGAAACTCTTCCTCAGGATTTCAGCTTCGCACCCTAAAAATTTCAGCTTCTGAAACTTCGTAGAAAAAAAGTTATAGCGAAAATGCCACGATGACCTGTTTGGAGCAGCGAAACCCTAGAATCCAAAGCTCCGATACCAAATGTTGTGTAACCAGCTCCAAAAATAGAAGAAAAGAGATATCAACGCCTTAGAAATAAGCCACTTCGAGGGGGCAACCTCCAATACATTACATAAATGAACAATTCTTGGATGAAACAATTTACAAAACCTCCTTTCTATATATAGGAGTCCATGTGGCCATAATGTAATCCTAGTGGGCCACAATGTAATCCTAGCCGACCTAACAATAATAATTTAGAGGCACAATAATAACAAAATGGGGGTTACAAGGGTACAATAATAACAATAAGGGGGTTACACTAATAACAATAACGGACTATACTAGTAAAGGGACCAGAGATTGATTGACGATAGGGGCATTTACTCTTAGGTTAAAACCTATGTTTTGTATCAAATCACTTTTGGTTTCAATAGGAAACTTTAATGGCTAATTTTTGTTTTACATGTTGAATATAAAAGGTTTTTTTTCTCTCTCATTGTTTGAGACCATGGATATGAAAAATGAAAATCTTCTATTTAGATATATTCTAGAGATGTGGTTAATTTGTGTTTTACATACATCGAATATAAAAAAAAAATTCTCTCATTGTTTGAGACCATGGATATGAAAATGAAAAACATCTATTTAAAACTATTCCAGAGATTGATTGTAGGGGCATTTACTAAGGTTAAAACCTATGTTTTGTATCAAATCACTTTCGATTTCAATGGGAAAACTATATGGCTAATTTGTGTTTTACATGTTGAATATAAAAGTTTTTTTCTCTCTCTCATTGGATATGAAAATGAAAAACTTCTATATATTTAAAACTATTCTGGAGATTGGTTGACTATAGGGGAATTTACTCTTAGGTTAAGACCTATGTTTTGTATCAAATCACTTTTGGTTTCAATGGGAAACTTTAATGGCTAATTTGTGTTTTACATGTTGAATATAAAAGGTTTTTTTCTCCCCCATTGTTTGAGACCATGGATATGAAAATGAAAACTTCTATTTAGATCTATTCTAGTGATGTGGCTAGTTTTTGTTTTACATACAACAAATATAAAAGGTTTTTTCTCTCATTGTTTGAAACGATGGATATGAAAATGAAAAAATTCTACTTAAAAATATTCCAAAGATTGACTGTAGGGGCATTTACTAAGGTTAAAACCTATGTTTTTTATCAGATCACTTTTGGTTTCAATGGGAAACCTGTATGGCTAATTTGTGTTTTACATGTTGAATATAAAAGGTTTCAAAATGTGTTGAAACATGTTGAAATCTATTGAAACCTTTTGAAACATGTTGAAACCTACACCCGATTAAAATGGGAGGTATATCGAAATGAATCCTATGGTGTAATAAAATAGTTTCAAGTAGTTTAAAAATATAGATGCATAAATTCAATGAGCATATTTTTGAGATATAAAAGTCCAAAATGGAATAGTTGTCCGTGAACAAATATTAGTGGATCACTATGGATATATTTTCTTCATTAAAAAATATTTTTCTAAAAGGATGCCCACTAAGTTTGGGAGAAGGGAAAGTATCACAAATATATATTTTAATGCATGTGCTTTACATTGAATATTTTTCATTTTAAATTAAGAATTTATTTGAAACAATTACCTATATAAGGTTAAAACCTATGTTTTGTATCAAACTGAACTTTTGGTTTCAATGGGAAACTTTTATGGCTAATGTGTTTTTTCTCGAAATGTGATACACCCCATTAAAATAGTAGACATATGGAAATGATTCTTATGGTAAAATCAAATAGTTTCAAGTATTTTAAAGATAAGGTTAAAACCTATGTTTTGTATCAAATTGAACTTTTGGTTTCAATGGGAAACTTTTATGGCTAATGTGTTTTTTCTCGAAATGTGATACACCCCATTAAAATGGTAGACATATCGAAATGATTCCTATGGTGAAATAAAATAGTTTCAAGTAGTTTAAATATATAGATGCATAAATTAAATTAGCATAGTTTTGAGGTATATAAGTCCAAAATGGAATAGTTGTTGGTGAACAAATATCAATGGGTCACTATGGATATATTTTCTTCATTAAAAGGGATATCTCTAGAAGGATGGACTAAGTTGGAAAGACGGGAAAATATCACAATTATATGTTAATGTGCATGTGTTTTACATTGAATATTTTTCATTTTGTTAAGAATCTATTTTCAAGGGATATTTCTAGAAGGATGGACTAAGTTGGAAAGAAGGGAAAATATCACAATTATATGTTAATGTGCATGTGTTTTACATTGAATATTTTTCATTTTGTTAAGAATATATTTTCAAAAAAATTAACTATATACTTCATTAAAACCTATGTTTTGTATTAAATTACCTTTTGTTTCTAAATACTATGTTTTTTACATTGAATATTTTTCATTTTATTAAAAATATATTTGAAACAATTAAACTATATAAGGTTAAAACCTATGTTTTGTATCAAATCACTTTTGGTTTCAATGAGAAACGTTTATGGCTAATTTGTGTTTTACATTGAATATAAAAGGTTTTTTCTCTCTCTCATTGTTTGAGACCATGGATATGAAAATGAAAAAATTCTATTTAGATATAAGGGCATTTACTGGATATGTCACCTTTCATAAAAGATGAGATCTAGAGGCTACCTAGCCATTTAGAGACTCTACCTATAGAACTTGTAGAAGTTAACACTACTTGTCCCAATTATACCCTATGAAGGGTGTAGAGGACCCGTGGAATCACTCAAACTACTTTACGTAGACATAAGGGTGTATAAGAATGCATGTCTTTTACATTGAATATTTTTCATTTTAAATTAAGAATCTATTTGAAACAATTACCTATATAAGGTTAAAACCTATATGTTTTGTATCAAATCACTTTTGGTTTCAACGAGAAACTTTTATGGCTAATGTTTTTTTCTCGAAATGTGATACACCCCATTAAAATGGGAGATATATCGAAATTATTCCTATGTTGTGATAAAATATAGATGCATAAATTTAATGAGCATAGTTTTGAGATATAAAAGTCCAAAATGGAAGATTTGTTTGTGAACAAATACCAATGCCACTATGGATATATATCTACTTCATTAAAAGGGATTTTTTTAGAATGATGTCCACTAAGTTGGAAAGAAGGGAAAGTATCACAGTTATATGTTAATGTGCATGTGTTTTGCATTGAATATTTGTCATTTCATTAAAAATCTATTTGAAACATTAAATATATAAGGTTAAAGCCTATGTTTTGTATCAAATTACGTTTGGTTTCAATGGGAAAATTTTATGGCTAATGTGTTTTTCTCGAAATGTGATACACCCCATTAAAATGGGAGATATATCGAAATGAATCCTATGGTGTAGTAAAATAGTTTCAAGTAGTTTAAAAATATAGATGCATAAATTCAATGGGCATAGTTTTGAAATGAATCCTATGGTGTAATAAAATAGTTTCAAGTAGTTTAAAAATATAGATGCATAAATTCAATGAGCATAGTTTTGAGATATAAAGTCCAAAATGGAATAGTTTTCTTTAAACAAATATCAATGGATCACTATGTATATATTTTCTTCATTAAAAAATATTTTTCTAAAATGATATCATACCAATGACATAACTAGGCTAAATATTCAAGATACACATTTCCATTGAATTAAATCACCTATTTTTTGTATCAAATCACTTTTGGTTTCAATGGGAAACCTTTATGGCTAATTTTTGTTTTACATTGAATATAAAAGGTTTTTTTTTCTCTCTCTAATTTTTTGAGACCATGGATATGAAAATGAAAAACTTGTATTTAGATCTATTCTAAATATTGACTGTAGGGCCATTTACTGGATATGTCACCTTTCATAAAATATGAGATCCAGAGGCTACCTGGTCCTTTACAAACTCTGCCTATAAAACTTGTAGAAGTTAACACTACCTATACCAATTATACCCTATGAAGGGTGTAGAGGACCGATGCAATCACTCAAACTACTTTACGTTGACATAAGGGTGTATAAGAATGCATGTGTTATACATTGAATATTTTTCATTTTAAATTAAGAATCTATTTGAAACAATTACCTATATAAGGTTAAAACCTATGTTTTGTATCAAATCACTTTTGGTTTCAATGCTTTGTTTATTGGCTAATGTGTTTTTATCAAATCACTTTTGGTTTTGAAGTATATTCTAGAATCTTCTGTAACCACTTATTATGCCTATAAATATGTAATTAGAGCACATTGATATGAGAAGTCGATACAATTACATGATCAAAAATTAGTAGAGATAAGCAGTGTTTCTATAATATGGGATGACTGGTTAGATTACAGGTTTCCATAGATTAGGCTTATTCAATAACTAATACGTAACGATTACTATTATTACTAAAATCATGCTTAAGGATGAGGTCTTTGTTGAGGAGAAAAGCATGCCTTAAGAGATAGTCCAAACTCTGCTCAATAAGATGCAAGAATTCACAACAGATAAAACAAGCTATTCCATTAATCACAAATGAGTATCTATCAATATCTACTATTTTTGTTTCTAAGGCTGGAAATTTTATCAGAACCAGAACAGAGCTGGCTAAACGGGCCAGTCAGCCTAGTTCAGGGGTTTTTGTAGGCATAAATATCCACTCAAAACAATTTCAACCCAGTTTTGGTCTGAACTGGTTTAGAATCCATCCTGATCATGTCTGGAACTTTGCATATTTTTATTTAAAGGTTTGGATTCACAGAGTATATATACATATATAAAAGAAAAGTTCAATTCTGATAACACTCATACTTGCTAGTATAAGATGTATCATTAAGCATATAAAGGCAATGGGAGGCAGAGGAATAAGAGTGAGTTGTACTCTGAATTGAAAAGAATAAAGAAACTCCGTCAAAAATACTTGTCAGAATTGTTACCTTGCGGCGATATGAATTTGATATTTAAAGCAACATTTTTTTCACCATTCACTTGCCAAATAAACCAAAGAACTTCTCTAGAGTGGGTTCTTCTACCCAAAATGAAAAAAAATAGTGCAATGAAAAACTCAATTGAAATTCCAAACAACTGGTGAACTCTCACATTAGAGAATCTCTGTGAATGTTTTTAATGAGACAACTTCAATGCAGGTATCCTCTTTTGCTAAGAAAAATTACTTTTACAGCTCACAAATATGTAAATAAGGTAAAATCAAGTACATCTGAGAAATATGGAATTTCAAAAATTCCATTATGGTAGTGCTCCTATCAAGTACAGTTTATGATATTCCATACAATAAGCAGTAACCAATTAAAACTAACACCAGATTTGAACCTATAACACCCTGGGTTATCATTATTGGGTCCTGTATTTGATGGAAGACCATGGGGAGTATAATCAAATCAATAGGACACATATTAGACATGGAACTACTAAGAGAATAACCCATATTATCCATAGATATAATTCGAGTAGTGGGGCGAACTGTGGACTCGGACCATACAGGTGATAACAAGATACCCTAATCATTACAAGAACAAGAAAAATGAAAATATTCTACCACATTTCCCTAATCAGCTGGTTTCAATAGAGTCACTCTGCTTAAAGATAGAAACCAAGCTAATATTAGTAATAAATGTGTGCTATCCTTGTAATGTAATCATTGTTAATTTACAACTCAATTTTTTTTTCTGTTTATGACAAATACTATATCGTTTTACTATATGGTGCGGTAATGGAGACCACATCAGTACCTATGTAATATTAATAAATACCACTAATAGTGATACTACAATTTTTTTTCTCCTAGTTTTTTTTTGTGATTCATAACATATTTTAGGATCTCTAATATGGAGCAAATACTTACCTAGAGCAACTCCTGAGCAGCGGCACAACTCTTGGGCAGAAATTTGTGGGTGTGGGCGCCAAATCAGCAACAGAGCAGTAGCAACATCACAGAAAGTAAAATAGAAACCTCCGAACAAACTATGGGAACAAATTCACGAGAAAACGAGACTCGTTCGCGGGTGATATATTTATAAAATATGAGTTCGGTCAAACTAAATGTTTGGCCGAACTGTTGTTTTCGGTTTTCCCATCTCCGACCAAAAATATATTTGCCAACGTCATGAGTACGCCGTCAATCTAAATGGTAGAACGAGTTCAGCCGAAATTTTGCAAAATTTCGTCTGAAATATCTTAATAGTTCGGCCGAACTTTCTCAAAAGTTCGGCCCGAACTTTCTCAAAATTTCGGCCGAACTATTGTGGAATTTTTTTTTCCTCCCACAGTTCTCACAAAAGTGTAACCCAACTTCACATTTTCACCCTTAATACATGATTTTTTGGAAGTTTATATGGATGAATTCACGGTCTATGGAAATTATTTTGAAGAAGCTCTTGAAATTTTAGAAAAGATTCTCATAATATGCAAAGAAGAAAATCTCTCATTAAGTCATGAACAATTCTTTATGATGTTTACTGAAGGAATTGTTTTAGGACACCATATTTCAAGAGATCGAATTAAGGTGGACTCATCTATAGTAGAAGTCATTTCCAAATTAGCAATCCCAAATTTTCAAAAATATGTTAGGATTTTTCTTGGTTTTACAGGATACTATAGAAGATTTATAAAAAAAAATCACAAAAATTACATCTCCACTCTTAAAATTGGTCACTAAATATTGTCAATTTAGCTGGAATCCTGAGTGCCAAATGACATTTGAAACTTTGATAGAAAATATATCTGAAGCACCCATTTTAAGAGGACCAAAGTGGAAATTACCTTTTCATATCTCAACTGATGCTTCAGATACAACTCTGGGAGCTGTATTAGGACAAAAAGACTTGAACCCTTATGCCATGTACTATACAAGTAAGAATTTGAATCTTGCTGAGTTAAATTATACTGTTACTGAAAAAGAGTTTCTAGCTGTTGTCCATGCTATTAACAAGTTTAGACATTACATCAGTGGCTATGAAACCTTCATTCACACATATCATTCTACAATTAGATATATAATGAATAATTATATCACTAATGGAAGAATAAAAAGATGGTTTCTACTCTTGCAAGAATTCAATATCACCATTTTAGATCGACCTGGAAAACAAAAAATAGTTGCTAACTTTTGATCTAGAATTCAAAATGATAATAATGATACAATAGTAGAGGATAGTTTTCCTGATGAATAAATTTTTGCAATATTTACTAAATCTCCATGGTTTGCAGACATTTCCAATTACTTTTCCATAGGAAAACTACCATCATATTTGTTTCCTAGATAAAAGAGAAGGACAATTCAAACAAGTGCATCATATTCATGGGTAAATGATGAGTTATACAAGTCAGGTCCAGATCTCATCATCATAATATATATTCGAGAAGATGAAATACCTGAAATACTGAAGGCATGCTATGATGAACCATGTGGAGGAAAACTTTGCTGATAAATGGACTTCTTATAAAATCCTTCTTTTAGGATATTATTGGCCTTCCCTTTTCAAGGATGCCAAGGAGTATATTAAAAGGTATGAAAATTGTCAGAGAATGGGGAAACATGTCCCTATATATGAAATTCCCTTACAACCATAGGTACTCATCGAATCCTTTAAAAAATGGGCTTTGGATTTTGTTGTACCAATCAATCCACCATCAAGAAAAAATGAGGTATATTCTTGTATGCACTGATTATTTCACTAAATGGGTAGAAGCTAAAGAAATTTCTTTTTCTAATGAAAATGTTATAGTTTCATTTATTTTTGAGGATATTTTTACCCATTTTGGTGTCCCGAGGGAAATTGTGAGAGATCATGGAACTCAGTTTACCTAAAGAATGGTGCAAAATATTGTGGAAGAATGTAAAATCAAGCACATAAAGTATACTCTATACCATCTATAGGAAAATGGACAAGTGGAGTCCATTAATAAAGTGATTGAAGCAATCCTCACAAAGATTGTACATCTACATAGAAAGGATTGGGCAGAAAGGCTTTCTGAATCTTTATGGGCCTAGCAAACTACATGGAGGAATACAACAGGACATACTCCCTATGAAATTGTTTACAAGAAGAAAGTATTGTTTCTAATAGAGTTCCAAATGAGAACCTTCAAAACAAAAATCAGTATGTGTTATATTCTTTCCACGACTATACACGCACACAAAAGGGTCACAGGGGGGGCGACAACCCCCCTGTTTGGGGTCCGGGGCAGTGCCCCAAGAAAATTTTTTTGGACCCTATTTTTCGATGGGCGGACCCACCCATGGTTTTGTGCATGGGTTTTCACATGGTTTTGGGGTATGATGGTTTTTTTCCCTTAGTGTTTTTTAGATCCGGTCAAGGGAACTACGATTATGTTCTAATCCAAGGTTAATGGATTGGGGTTTACATATGCTTCGGCATGTATATGTATGTGTTGTAACACTAAATGGAATATAATGAAAAATTAATCTGGTTGTCTCGATTTGGGATCTAGGGGAAAATATCTATGTATATCTATTTTATGATTTATGCTCTCACTATTGTTTATTTTCGGTTTTTAAGATTCGTTTGCAGATAATTTCTATACAGGGTTAAAACCTACATTTGGTATCGGAGTTGTTTTAGCTTCAAGGGGATGCCTTTAATTTTGAGGGGCTTTTGCTAAGGCCTGTGGTAGAACATGTTTAGTGGGAGATCTGTGGGATCGATTCTTGTGGTGAAAGAACATGACGAGCAGTCGAAAGATAGAGATTGAGAAATTTGATGGTCAGAGTTTTGAGTTGTGGAAGGTCAAGATGGAGGATCTGCTCGTGGATAAAGACCAATGGATCGTGGTAGATCCAGGTACTAAACCAATGGCAATGTCAGATGAAGACTAGAAAAATTTGGATCGGAGGGCGAAGAGAAAAATACGGTTGTGTGTCTCAGATTCGGTATTGTTGAATGTATTTGGGGAAGCTACGGTGAAGAATTTGTGGGACAAAATTGGGGCTTTGTAGCAATCTAAGTCTCTAGTGAGTAAATTATTCCTATAGAAAAAGATGTATAACCTGAGGATGAAGGATGGAGACTCGGTGACAGAGCATCTGAATGCCTTCAATATTGTGGTAAGTCAGCTGTCATATGTTGATATTAAAATCTCAGATGAAGATAAGTGCATTAGTTTATTGTATTCTCTACTAGACTCGTGGGATAGTCTAGTTATTGCAATAGGTAGTAATACAACTACCTTGAATTTTGATGACACTGTATTAGCCTTACTGTCAGAGGAAATGAGACGGAGAAATATGGAGGGCCAAAATGGAGATTCCTTATACGTATGAGGAAGGTCCCAGAATATAGACAAGAATAAGGTTTTAAGTGGGAGATCTAAATCTCTTGGAAAGTTTGTAAAGGTGTTCTGGAAATGCGGAAAGCAAGGGCACTACAAAACGGACTGCAGAATTAAATCTTGTGAGAAAGGAAAGGTACCTGATGATGCTCCTTCTACTGAGGCAAAAACCACCTCGATGAAGGTGAGGATGTGTATTTGACTTCCTCTTCAATTACACATGTAGATCATGAGTCATGGTTGATTGACTCGGGTGCATCCTTTCACTTCACTCCCCATAGGAAGTGGTTCTGTGAGTATGAGAAATATGATGGTAGTGATGTCTTCTTAGGTGATGATAGGAAGGAAAAAAAAATTCAGACGTGGAAAAGTCAAGCTGAAGCTGCAAGGTGGAAGGATTAAAACACATCCTGGTGTTCTGCACATTCTTGCATTGGCCAGAAATCTAATTTCTGTAAGCAATATGGATAATGCAGGTGTAAAAACAGTGTTCGAGAAAGATACAAGATCCCTGTAAGATGGTTCGAGGAGCACTGGTATTAATGCGGGGAGTTTGTATTGGAACTCTGTACAAGCTTCAGGGTAGCACTGTTATTGATGGTTGCAATAGTTCTATGGTTCCTAAAAGTGGAGCGGAAAGCTTAGCGGACTATGGAGAAAAGACCATGCTATGGCATCAAAGGCATGGACATATTGGAGAGAAGGGCCTTCGGATACTGCATGGAAATGTTATGGTAGAAGGTATGTCTAATAGCTCTCTGGATTTCAATTTTTGTGAACATTGTGTATATGGGAAGCAGAATCGGGTGAGTTTTCCTTCTGGTGCTAAGAGGGCGAACAAGATATTAGAGCTCGGGCACAGTGATGTGTTTGGACCTATGTCGGTTCCATCACTGGGTAAGTCTGTGCATACTATGTTTCATTCATAAATGACTACTCAAGGAATACATGGATATATTTATTGAGGAAGAAATTTGAAGTCTTTCGTAGATTTAAAGAATTTAAGGCTCTGATGGAAAACTAGACAGAGAAGCAGATAAAGGTGCCAAGGACAGATAATGGTGCGGAGTTCTGCAAGAAGGAATTTGAAGAGTTCTATATGAAGAGTGGTATAGCACAACAAAATACTACTCCATACACACCTCAGCAAAACGAAGTTGCAGAAATAATGGACAGAACGCTAATGGAAAAGGAAAGAAGCATGCTCAGTGGTACCTGGTTAGGACAAGAATTCTGGTCAAAGGAAGTGGAGACCACATGTTACTTGGTTAAAACCTATGTTTTGTATCAAATCACTTTTGGTTTCAATGGGAAACTTTAATGGCTAATTTGTGTTTTACATGTTGAATATAAAAGGTTCTTTTCTCTCTCATTGTTTGAGACCATGGATATGAAAATGAAAAAAATCTATTTAGATCTATTCTAGAGATGTGGCTAATTTGTGTTTTACATACATCGAATATAAAAGTTTTTTTCTTTCATTGTTTGAGACCATGGATATGAAAATGAAAAATTTCTATTTAAAAATATTCCAGAGATTGACTGTAGGGGAATTTACTAAGGTTAAAACCTATGTTTTGTATCAAATCACTTATGGTTTCAATGGGAAAATTGTATGGCTAATTTGTGTTTTACATGTTGAATATAAAAGGTTTCAAAATGTTGAAACCTGTTGAAACTTGTTGAAACCTGTATGGCTAATGTGTTTTTCTCGAAATGTGATACATCCCATTAAAATGGGAGATATATATCGAAATGAATCCTATTGTGTAATAAAATAGTTTCAAGTAGTTTAAAAATATAGATGCATAAATTCAATGAGCATAGTTTTGAGATATAAAAGTCCAAAATGGAATAGTTGTCTGTGAACAAATATTAGTGGATCACTATGGATATATTTTCTTCATTAAAAAAAAAAATTTAAAAAGGATGCCCACTAAGCTTAAGAAGGGAAAGTATCACAAATATATATTTTAATGCATGTGTTTTACATTGAATATTTTTCATTTTAAAGTAAGAATCTATTTGAAACAATTACCTATATAAGGTTAAAACCTATGTTTTTTATCGAATTGAACTTTTGGTTTCAATGGGAAACTTTTATGGCTAATGTGTTTTTTCTCGAAATGTGATACACCCCATTAAAATGTTAGACATATCGAAATGATTCCTATGGTGAAATCAAATAGTTTCAAGTATTTTAAAGATAAGGTTAAAACCTATGTTTTGTATCAAATTGAACTTTTGGTTTCAATGGGAAAATTTTATGGCTAATGTGTTTTTTTCTCGAAATGTGATACATCCCATTAAAATGGTAGACATATCGAAATGATTCCTATGGTGAAATAAAATAGTTTCAAGTAGTTTAAAGTTATAGATGCATAAATTCAATGAGAATAGTTTTAAGGTATATAAGTCCAAAATGGAATAGTTGTTGGTGAACAAATATCAATGGATCACTATAGATATATTTGTTTCATTAAAAGGGATATTTCTAGAAGGATGGACTAAGTTCGAAAGGAGGGAAAATATCACAATTATATGTTAATGTGCATGTGTTTTACATTGAATATTTTTCATTTTGTTAAGAATCTATTTTCAAGGGATATTTCTACAAGGATGGACTAAGTTGTAAAGAAGGGAAAATATCACAATTATATGTTAATGTGCATGTGTTTTACATTGAATATTTTTCATTTTGTTAAAAATATATTTTCAAAACAATTAACTATATACTTGGTTAAAACCTATATTTTGTATCAAATTACTTTTTGTTTCTAAATACTATGTTTTTTACATTGAATATTTTTCATTTTATTAAAAATATATTTGAAACAATTAATCTATATAAGGTTAAAACCTATGTTTTTTTATCAAATCAATTTTGGTTTCAATGAGAAAATTTTATGGCTAATTTGTGTTTTACATTGAATATAAAAGGTTTTTTATCTCTCTCATTGTTTGAGACCATGGATATGAAAATGAAAAACTTCTATTTAGATATAGGGGCATTTACTGGATATGTCACCTTTCATAAAAGATGAGATCCAGAGGCTACCTGGCCCTTTACATATTATTCCTATAGAACTTATAGAAGTTAACTCTACCTGTCCCAATTATACCCTATGAAGGGGGTAGAGGACCCGTGGAATCACTCAAACTAATTTACATAGACATAAGGGTGTGTAAGAATGCATGTGTTTTGCATTGAATATTTTTCATTTTAAATTAAGAATCTATTTGAAACAATTACCTATATAAGGTTAAAACCTATATGTTTTGTATCAAATCACTTTTGGTTTCAATGGGAAACTTTTATGGCTAATGTGTTTTTCTCGAAATGTGATACAACCCATTAAAATGGGAGATATATCGAAATGATTCCTATGTTGTAATAAAATATAGATGCATAAATTCAATGAGCATAGTTTTGAGATATAAAAGTCCAAAATGGAAGAGTTGTTTGTGAACAAATATCAATGCCACTATGGATATATATCTGCTTCATTAAAAGGGATTTTTTTAGAATGATGTCCACTAAGTTGGAAAGAAGGTAAAGTATCACAATTATATGTTAATGTGCATGTGTTTTACATTGAATATTTGTCATTTCATTAAAAATCTATTTGAAACATTAACTATATAAGGTTAAAGCCTATGTTTTGTATCAAATTACTTTTGGTTTCAATGGGAAACTTTTATGGATAATGTGTTTTTCTCGAAATGTGATACACCCCATTAAAATGGGAGATATATCGAAATGAATCCTATGGTGTAATAAAATAGTTTCAAGTAGTTTAAAAATATAGATGCATAAATTCAATGGGCATAGTTTTGAAATGAATCCTATGGTGTAATAAAATAGTTTCAAGTAGTTTAAAAATATAGATGCATAAATTCAATGACCATAGTTTTGATATATAAAATTCCAAAATGGAATAGTTGTCTTTGAAAAAATATCATTGGATCACTCTGGATAGATTTTCTTCATTAAAAAATATTTTTCTAAAAGGATATCTTACCAATTACATAACTAGGCTAGATATTCAAGATACAAATTGCCATTGAATCAAATCACCTATGTTTTGTATCAAATTACTTTTAGTTTCAATAAGAAACTTTTATGGCTAATTTGTGTTTTACATTGAATATAAAAGGTTTTTTTCTCTCTTTCATTGTTTGAGACCATGGATATGAAAATGAAAAACTTCTATTTACATCTATTCCAGAGATTGACTCTAGGGGAATTTACTAGATATGTCACCTTTCATAAAAGATGAGATCCAAAGGCTACCTGGCCCTTTACAGACTCTGCCTATACAACTCGTATAAGTTAACACTACCTGTCCCAATTATACCCTATGAAGGGTGTAGAGGACCCGTGGAATCACTCAAACTACTTTACGTTGACATAAGGGTGTATAAGAATGCATGTTTTTTACATTGAAGATTTTTCATTTTAAATTAAGAATCTATTTGAAACAATTACCTATATAAGGTTAAAACCTATGTTTTGTATCAAATCACTTTTGGTGGTTCCAATGGTTTGTTTATTGGCTAATGTGTTTTTATCAAATCACTTTTGGTTTTGAAGTATATTTTGGAATCTTCTGTAACCACTTATTAGGCCTATAAATATGTAATTAGAGCACAGTGAATATGAGAAGTCGATATATTACATGATCAAAAATTAGTAGAGATAAGCAGTGTTTCTATAATATGGGGTGAATGGTTAGATTACAGGTGTACACAGATTAAGCTTATTCAGTAACTAATGCATAACCATTACTATTATTACTAAAAGCATGCTTGAGGATGAGGTATTTGTTGAGGAGAAAATCATGCCTTAAGAGACAGTCCAAACTCTGCTCAATAAGATGCAAGAATTCACAACAGATAAAAAAAGCTATTTCGTTAATCACAAATTAGTATCTATCAATATCTCCTATTTGTGTTTCTAAGGCTGGAAATTTTATCATAACCAGAACAGAACTGGCTAAATGGGCCAGTCAACCTATTTTAGGGGTTTTCGTAGGCATAACTATCCACTCAAACCAATTGCAACCCATTTTGGGTTTGAACTGGTTCAAAATCCATCCTAATCGTATCTGGAACTTTGCATATTTTTATTTAAAGGTTTGGTTTCACAGAGTATATATACATATACAAAAGAACAGTACAATTCTAATAACACTCACACTCGCTACTATAAGATGTATCATTAAGCATATAAAGGCAATGGGGGGCAGAGGAACGAGAATGAGTTGTACCCTGAATCGAAAAGAATAAAGCAACTCTGTCAAAAATACTTGTCGGAATTGTTACCTTGTGGCGATATGACTTTGACATTTAAAGCAACATTTCTTTCACCATTCAATTGCCAAATAAACCAAAGAACTGCTCTAGAGTGGGTTCTTCAACCCAAAATGAAAAAAAAATAGTGCAATGAAAAAGTCATATTGAAATTCCAAACAACTGGCGAACTCTCACATTAGAGAATATTTGTGAATGTTTTTAATGAGATATATTCAATGCAGGTCTCCTCTTTTGCTAATAAAATTTACTTTTACATCTCACAAATATGTAAATAAGGTAAAATCAAGTGCAGCTGAGAAATATGGAATTTCAAAAATTCCACTCTGGCAGTGCTCCTATCTAGTACAGTTTATGATATTCCATACAATAAGTAGCAACCAAATAAAACTAACACCAGAATTGAACCTGTAACACCCTAGGTTATCATTATTGGGTCCTGTATTTGATGGACGACCAAGGGGAGTATAAGAAAATAAATAGGACACATATTAGAGATGGAACTACTAATAGAATAGCCCATATTATCCATAGATATAATCCGAGTAGTGGGGAGAACTGTGGACTCGGACCATACAGGTGATAACAAGATACCCTAATCATTACAAGAACAAGAACAATGAAAATATGCTACCATATTTCCCTAATCATTTGGTTTCAATAAAGTCACTCTGCTTACAGATAGGAACCAAGCTAACATTAGTAATAAATGTGTACTATCCCTGCAATGTAATCAATGTTGATTTACAACTCATTGTTTTTTTTGTTTATGAAAAGTACTATATCGTTTTACTATATGGTGTGGTAATGGAGACCACATCAGTACCTATGTAATAGTAGTAAATACCAGTAATAGTGATAACACACTTTTTTTCTCCCAGTTTTTTTTTGTGATTCATAACATATTTTAGGATCTCTAATATGGAGCAAATACTTACCTAGAGCAACTCCTGAGCAGCGGCACAACTCTTGGGCAGAAATTTGTGGGTGTGGGCGCCAAATCAGCAACAGAGCAGTAGCAACATCACAGAAAGTAAAATAGAAACCTCCGAACAAACTATGGGAACAAATTCACGAGAAAACGAGACTCGTTCGCGGGTGATATATTTATAAAATATGAGTTCGGTCAAACTAAATGTTTGGCCGAACTGTTGTTTTCGGTTTTCCCATCTCCGACCAAAAATATATTTGCCAACGTCATGAGTACGCCGTCAATCTAAATGGTAGAACGAGTTCAGCCGAAATTTTGCAAAATTTCGTCTGTATCTTAATAGTTCGGCCGAACTTTCTCAAAAGTTCGGCCCGAACTTTCTCAAAATTTCGGCCGAACTATTGTGGAATTTTTTTTTCCTCCCACAGTTCTCACAAAAGTGTAACCCAACTTCACATTTTCACCCTTAATACATGATTTTTTGGAAGTTTATATGGATGAATTCACGGTCTATGGAAATTATTTTGAAGAAGCTCTTGAAATTTTAGAAAAGATTCTCATAATATGCAAAGAAGAAAATCTCTCATTAAGTCATGAACAATTCTTTATGATGTTTACTGAAGGAATTGTTTTAGGACACCATATTTCAAGAGATCGAATTAAGGTGGACTCATCTATAGTAGAAGTCATTTCCAAATTAGCAATCCCAAATTTTCAAAAATATGTTAGGATTTTTCTTGGTTTTACAGGATACTATAGAAGATTTATAAAAAAAAATCACAAAAATTACATCTCCACTCTTAAAATTGGTCACTAAATATTGTCAATTTAGCTGGAATCCTGAGTGCCAAATGACATTTGAAACTTTGATAGAAAATATATCTGAAGCACCCATTTTAAGAGGACCAAAGTGGAAATTACCTTTTCATATCTCAACTGATGCTTCAGATACAACTCTGGGAGCTGTATTAGGACAAAAAGACTTGAACCCTTATGCCATGTACTATACAAGTAAGAATTTGAATCTTGCTGAGTTAAATTATACTGTTACTGAAAAAGAGTTTCTAGCTGTTGTCCATGCTATTAACAAGTTTAGACATTACATCAGTGGCTATGAAACCTTCATTCACACATATCATTCTACAATTAGATATATAATGAATAATTATATCACTAATGGAAGAATAAAAAGATGGTTTCTACTCTTGCAAGAATTCAATATCACCATTTTAGATCGACCTGGAAAACAAAAAATAGTTGCTAACTTTTGATCTAGAATTCAAAATGATAATAATGATACAATAGTAGAGGATAGTTTTCCTGATGAATAAATTTTTGCAATATTTACTAAATCTCCATGGTTTGCAGACATTTCCAATTACTTTTCCATAGGAAAACTACCATCATATTTGTTTCCTAGATAAAAGAGAAGGACAATTCAAACAAGTGCATCATATTCATGGGTAAATGATGAGTTATACAAGTCAGGTCCAGATCTCATCATCATAATATATATTCGAGAAGATGAAATACCTGAAATACTGAAGGCATGCTATGATGAACCATGTGGAGGAAAACTTTGCTGATAAATGGACTTCTTATAAAATCCTTCTTTTAGGATATTATTGGCCTTCCCTTTTCAAGGATGCCAAGGAGTATATTAAAAGGTATGAAAATTGTCAGAGAATGGGGAAACATGTCCCTATATATGAAATTCCCTTACAACCATAGGTACTCATCGAATCCTTTAAAAAATGGGCTTTGGATTTTGTTGTACCAATCAATCCACCATCAAGAAAAAATGAGGTATATTCTTGTATGCACTGATTATTTCACTAAATGGGTAGAAGCTAAAGAAATTTCTTTTTCTAATGAAAATGTTATAGTTTCATTTATTTTTGAGGATATTTTTACCCATTTTGGTGTCCCGAGGGAAATTGTGAGAGATCATGGAACTCAGTTTACCTAAAGAATGGTGCAAAATATTGTGGAAGAATGTAAAATCAAGCACATAAAGTATACTCTATACCATCTATAGGAAAATGGACAAGTGGAGTCCATTAATAAAGTGATTGAAGCAATCCTCACAAAGATTGTACATCTACATAGAAAGGATTGGGCAGAAAGGCTTTCTGAATCTTTATGGGCCTAGCAAACTACATGGAGGAATACAACAGG